>CM055203.1:7970437-8308353 GCA_029224185.1 Karalla daura | reverse complement strand
GAGCGGCTGTGGCTGTCATAGCGAGCTATTAATGACGCCTGCACACTGCTGGCTCCCTTCACCAGTTCACTCTATCGCAACGCTGAGTAAAGTTCAGAGCGGGTTTCCAACCATGATAAATATTAGATCAGAACATTTTTGCCCTGAATAGGAACTTCTGGAATTTTCTTTTGAGAGTGTTGACTCTCTGTGTCGACCATGTTTTTAATATATCAGAGTGGTGATTCCTCACTGTGGCCACTAGGTAGTAGTAAAGATGAAAAGTCCAGTTAAAAGTCAACACTCCTTCAGTGGCCACTGGAAGTGTACGTTACGATTTTTGTACATGATAATAATAACAATTATGATTCATATGCTAACGAAATGCATTAATGTACATATATAAGAATATTCATGATTTGAGTTTAAATGTGAAATGGTAGTGTGGTGCTGCTGTACCACAAATTAATCCATGATTTACACAATTTGCCTCATTTGGATGTATATATATATATATATATATATATATATATATATATATATATATATATATATATATATGAGCACAGAGAAGCTTAAAATGTAATGTTTCAGGATTCAAGTCGTATTTAGATACCATACAGTTACTCTGAAATTATATTATTACAATTATTTTATTTATTTAATGTATAGTACAGTCGTAGTCAATTAGCAGTCATTTAATTAATATCTTTATAACCACAAGGTCGCAGTCAATTCGTGCATATGTTGGTAAGACTATGAACTAATAGCAGTTACAAGACAATGAAACCTCTTGTATCTTATTGACTTTATTCCTATATCACATACATTGAAAACCTGCATGAATGGCTGAATATTTTTTGTTATTTATTTATAACTATATTTTTGTGTATTTTGAATTATAATTTTGTGGTTGTGTTATATATATTGTGTTTTTTTCTCCCCAATGCTAAGAATATATTGCACTTCCCTAACGTGGCCAGTGGGGGCAGTGAAGCAGCAGTTAAAAACAGAATTTAGATTTCAAAATAAAAGGACTTGACATTGTTAGAGTACGCTTACTATTCAACACCAAGTATGTCCTGTGCTTTTAATAATACAGTAGTGCAGCTATGGTGCTTATTTATGTCTTACTGACGCATAAATATGTTTATAATTAGTGTGAATGCGTGTTTTGGCGCCTTTGAGAGAAGAAAGAGGAATGGATATGCTGCCTTCAGGTGTTCCCGACAATAGTCGGAATAATATGACAGCGATGTTTCCAACGACATAACTACTTAACACGAGGCGTTTCACCACGTTCTTGATATGACTCAACGTG
This sequence comes from Karalla daura, assembly GCA_029224185.1. Lineage (NCBI taxonomy): Eukaryota > Metazoa > Chordata > Actinopteri > Chaetodontiformes > Leiognathidae > Karalla > Karalla daura. The sequence continues at coordinate 8,307,053 of CM055203.1, read as the reverse complement.
ACCTAATTCGTGTCTCCGTGTCATTTTAGGGACCACGGTGTTATTTGCTAACCTCGAAAGTACTTTAACAGAAAACCCGAGTCGCGCGCACAAAGGGAGAGTGTCTTCTTTCCTGTTTTCCAGGGCTGTACGTGGAGGCGGCGGCGGCGGCAGCTACCTGTCGGTCTTGTCCAGCTGATTTGAGTAAGAATGATTTCACAGTAGACAGGAAGCCATGAGGCTATCGAAACTGCGTGGAGAGACAGCCGCAGGTGCGAGACTTTCCGTCTGAAACGGCAGCTGAGAGATGCAGGGCGTCTGATGTTTGTCCTGTCTGAATGGAGGAGACCTCCAAAATCGAGGTAAGTTTGTCTGAAACTGAGTCCAGGCGAAATTGTTTTCTTGAGCGCACGAGTTTCATTACTATCAGATGAGATGAGACTATGTGAGCTTGTATCCAAGCGTCGGCAGCACGTTTCACTTCATGTTTTTACGTTTTGAAGGAATTATTTTTAGCCTTTTTTTTCCATAGGAGACGTGTTGATTAATCACAATTTTTTAAGGATGTTCAGATCTGTTGGGAAGTTTTTGTTTCTCTCTTTCTTTCTCTTTTTGTAGCCTATTTCTGGGTTCTTGGGTGTTTTTTGTCCCCTGTGATCACACCTTAACTTTTATCAAGGTGTTCAGTGCCATGTGTTTTCGTATCTGTCACATACATTTTCTTTATTCTGAACCAGTTTTGTTTATACGTACACTTTTTTTAAGGGTTTGATTTTAATTTTTCACATTGTTTGTGGGCTGTTTCGTCACTGAAATCACCCGTGGCACCTAAACGTATTTAAACTACTCTACTGTTTGCAGTGTAATTATATGTAACTACATCTGTAACCTACATTTTAACCTTTGCTTTCAGTTTTGCATGTAGGCTGAACAAACACTGCTAATGGTTGACCATGTGTCAGGGAGTTTACAATAGTTTTTTTGTTTTTTGGATCAGCCTGACTCCATGCCTTTACTTTCATTTGCTAAACAGTAGTATTTGTCTAGAGGGGAAGAGGCTGAACAGTCATCACTACTCTCTCCCATGATTAACAATGACTGAATGCGTACAAGAATAATTGAAATTCCTTGTTGCACATTGGCTGATATTTTACATTTTTACATTTAGTCATTTAGCAGACACATTTATCCAAACTGAGTTGTACAGTCGTAGCAGCTCAACTCTTCAATATGTTTCACCTTCATACAAGACACTTCCTTAAGTTCTGCTGGTCAAACTGAAGGTTTAACCTCTGCAGAGTTGTTACCAAAGCGAGCATGAGTACCACGTTGTTGTTGAGTGGACTTTTGTTGTTTGGTTTAGAGGTCAGCCCGCTTTCAGAATGTGTCCAGTTGTGATGAGTCTACAACTGCTTGGATTACGATGACCTGGATGTTTGCCGAATCTCCAGACATTCGAGCTATGTTGCAAAAGAGACCATAGTGTGCAATACATATTGCTCAGCATTCCTCAGATTATAAAAAGGTGACAGAGCGGTACTCTAAGTAATAGTTTGAGTGCAGGGCTTGAGAGGAATGTTTACATATCTTCTTTGTGTTTGCAGAAATGGCCTTAGAGAGCGGTCTGTGGAATACTTGTGACACCAGCCACAATGTCACTTTCTTCTACAACCTGGTGGGTAAGACGATCAGACCGGTGTGGACGGTGCGGGACTACCTGGTGATCGGACTGGGCCTGTCAGTATGTGTCATCGTGGTCCTGGCCAACCTGCTGGTCATGGCGGCCATTTTCATAAACCAGCGCTTCCACTACCCCATCTACTACCTCCTGGCCAACATGGCTGCGGCGGACCTGTTCGCAGGGATCGCCTATGCCAACCTGATGCTCAACACCGGCCCCTGGACTAGCATGCTCACCAAGGAGCAGTGGTACATCCGGGGCGCTTTGATTGACATCAGCCTCACCGCCTCTGTGGCAAACCTGCTGGCCGTGGCCGTGGAAAGACACCAGACTGTTATCACCATGCAGCTGCACAGCAAGATGACGAAGCGGCGGGTGGTGCTGTTGATTGTGTGCATATGGGCGGTGAGCATCATCATGGGCCTGGTGCCCTCCACGATCTGGAACTGCGAGTGCGATCACGACGACTGCTCCACGGTCGCCCCCCTCTACAGCCGCCGCTTCCTTATCTTCTGGGCGGTTTTCAACCTGCTGGCTTTCCTTATCATGTTGGCCATGTACACTCGCATCTTCGTCTATGTGACATACCAGAGCAGGTATGCGGCGCAGCACAGGTCGGAGATGCAGAACAACCAGACTGTGGTCAGCCTGATGAAAACCATTGCTATGGTTCTTGGTAAGATTCTATAGTAATGCACGTGCGAGGCCCTGCTCGTATCTATGAGGTATTAGCCACAAACCGCAAGCCTAGCTTCGTCTGAAAACACAATTCTGCACATTGTGTTCATATTATTAGACCCACTTCCTTGCGCCTCCCTCCCCACCCTTAGAAGCTGGTTTTGCAACTTTCACTTAGTTTTTCAAACATCTTCCAATAACCATCAGAGAACACGAATTCTTGGGAACTGTATCATTGTACATCAAATCTCCATGTCATAATAAACTCAATTGCTCAGGTGACTCATTTACGGGAAGCTAGCGTGATATCAAAGTATAAAATGTTGCACAACATATCTGATTATCTGATTGAGTGCTGGTATTTCATCTTTCATCTCCGTTTTTTTCCTCACGTCAACAATTTGTTCTGGGACTCGTGTCTCCGCAGGCGCCTTCGTGATCTGCTGGACGCCCGGCCTGGTGATCCTCCTGCTGGACGGGCTGCTGGGGAAAGCCAGCCACGCCAACACCTTCGAGAAGTACTGCCTGGTGATAGCGGAGTGCAACTCGCTGGTCAACCCCATCATCTACTCCCTGCGAGACGAGGAGATGCGGAACACGTTCAAGGCTATCCTGTGCTGCCTGTGTGGAAGGAGCGCGTCCGGACAGGTGGAGCTGACCCCCGTGGAGGCCGTCTCACCGCTCTCACAGGTACAAGTGTACAGTTGGAGGCTTCTCAAACTACATCCTCAAACTACATTAGTACTTTGGGTACTCGGAAACGATCCATGTGGGGAGAGGAGAAGTTGTTTTCGGAGTTCATGGTTTTGGTTCCTCACACATTTCCGCTCAGTGAGTCATGTGAAGGTTTTCACTCGCTGCCGCGAAATACAACCTATCAGGTACATGGAATTTCGAAACGCGTCCACCTTACAGATGGCCCAAGGGAAATTCTTCAATCATGAGTTCATTGAATTGCATAAGTGCATTGAAAACGTTGTACTGGATGTACTGTCACCAAACTAATAATTGTGTCATCCACAGGAAACCCTCAGTAGCTCGGCGACGAGTCCAAGCGATCTGAAAGTCTGTGTGGACATGAACAATAAAGAAGAAAAGTGGACAGAAAACCTACTGCCTTAGCCGACACACAGCGTTGACACGCGCCGTTTTTGTATTTGTGAGCCGAAATAAAAGCCATGCTTGAACTTCTGAGCGGCGTTCTCCCTCAGTCACTGCGAGGCTGACAGACTGACATGTTGATCATCAGATGGTGCAATCTCTCCTTTTATTACATTTGACTATCACAAGAGCATTTGTGACAAATTATAAAATGAAACACTCCTAAAGTCTGAAATCAAATACTGAAAAAATCACACTAAATCATTTTATTAATTTTCTAATAAGAACACTACAATTTGTCATATTCTTCCTTTTTGTTTTACTCTTTCTAGAACAATTCTAAAGTTGAGGTATAAAAGGAGTTCATACAGACTCACAAGTCTGAAAACAGTGGGGGTTATATACAAGAGAAATGGAAAGACAGAGGTAGAGAGAGGGGTAAATACACGGGAAAGAGGGGAGATACAAATATACTAAGAAAAACAAAGAAATCAAACAGGTTTAAGAAGCCCTTTGGTGCTGCGGAAGTGGTCTCGTCTCAGAATCCAGACTCGAGATCGTCGACGGGTTTGGATGATGAATGAATTTGCAGAAGTGGTACACAGGAAATTCATGTCTTTTTGTTTCGGCTTGCAAAACACAAGCACTGAGGTGTTGGAACGCATGCTCAGTGCTTGCACCCACAGACTTCCTGTCTGCACTTCATATTTTCTCATAGCGTCTCAATTTCAAAGAATGACTCATGACCACAGTTTGTGCAAGTAATAGTGCTAGTGCACATTTTAATAGATGGATACATAGAAACGCTAAGATGTGGGGACTACTCGCACACACTGTGCTCATGGGTGGGTTTTTTTTTAGAGCAGAAATTGAGATACTACAAGAAATATATCGTGACCTGTTGAGCCTCCGCACGGTTTAACGGTCTCAATTTGACGCTCCAAAAGTGACACTCCTGCTTCAATGGAATAACTGAAGGTTTGAAAAAAACAAAAACATTTAAGTGTGAAAAGTTGAAGGGGAGGGAGAATGCAAGAGGCGTGTCCATAAGTTCATATGGCAGAAGAAACCGAACAAAAACACACCAAATGTCCGTCGAAACCTCGAGATCCAATCGTCTTTCCACAGCACCAAACGCCACACCTGTAAACCCTACATAGCCTCCTGGTTATGTAACAAAAGACCTAAATAATAATCAAAATCGATACAGAGTTATCATGAAACCTGTGACACAAAAGGCCAAATAAAACTGGCATCTCAACCAAACATTAAAAGTTTATAAAAGAAAAAAAAAAATACTGAAACATTACACAAACTGTACAGTGACATCCATTACAACAGGTAGAAAAAGGGGGGAGGATGATAATTTGGTGTGGTGATAACGTTATTCGTAAGATACAGTCGTATGAACTGCGATGAGTAACAAAACCAGTAATTAGATGTGGGATATCACGTGTGACCAGCTTATAAGCTCAAGTTTTTGTTCTGTAACATAGGTCAACAAAGTCTTGACTGACACTTGAATCTTCATAAGGCTTTACCTTACTATCAAAATGCTTTGTTATTCACATAACAGTTAATGTATAAAACAGTTCCAAAAAAATGAAAATCCCCAAAAAACATTGCAGGTTTGTCTTAAACACGAGTTAAGAGTTGTACTACACCCAGTGCTGCCTCTTTTTTTGGTAACAGAGGAGAGAGAGAAGCCCTTGCCCAATTGGCCACTGAACCTAAAAAAAATGAAAAGTAGCGGCGTTTCTTTTCTTTCTTTCTTTTTTTTTGTTTGTTTTGTTTTTTGTTTTTTTTTTTAAACCAGAAGGTATTCAAAGATGGGTAACGGGGGAGAGCATACATTCGATGCTCACAATCAAAATACAGGTTTGATATGACAGTCCGCGCTCCACCCACCCTCCCCATGACACCCCACAACAAAACAAAACAAAACAAAACAAAACCCCGAAAAATCAAATCAACTTGAGGCATGACAACACCACACAGAGAGACACAAGATACAAATATAAATCCCTCCTCTCCTCGAACTGAAAAGGTGGCTGTGCACCAACTTTAGAGAGAGACACAGAGTAGCATTATTACATTGCTGAATGTGGTATTTTTGGTTTTTGGTACAACAGAAGGTTGTAGTGTGTTGCCTCAGGCTCACAAGCTTAAATGTTTCAAGATGGGGGCCGGAGGAGATCTCAGTTGAACCCCACCTGGTGTGTCATTGGCTGGTGGAAGCACCCAGTCTCTATAATGTTTACAAAGGTCAAAGGGCACCAGCCAGTTTGACTAAGACATCCCAAGAACACTGTACACACGCCCACAGAGACACACACATCATAGCAATACATGATGCACTTTTTCCTTTTTGGTCTGACTGTAATAATTATACCCTTTAGTGTTTTTTTTTTTTTTGTTAATAAAAACGAAGCTAAAAACTCGGAAGGTTAAATGAAAAACAATAATATTACGCCTAGAAAGTCCTACATGCATGGAAGACAGTCACGTTTCTAAATTCATGTCACATTTGTCCCAATAACACATCAATGCCCCGCGATCTTCCCACCCGTCTCCAAAATGTCGTCTGCGATGCTTTATTGAGCTCATTTTTGGTGGTGGCTGGTGCATTCTTGGTGAAACAGCATTAGAAAATAGACTACAATCAAATAAAATAGTGGACAGAAAGCAAGAAGTTTTTAAGTCTACAAGCCATCTACCAACACCCTCTATTGGTTAGCGACAAAAGAAGGGCTATTAGTTACATCCACTCAACCAAAGATCTTCCCCTGCCCCTGCCCCTCCCTCCCCTGCCAAGCAGCCCTGTTGTGGCCTGTCCTGCCTGCTGGAGAGCAGGGACCCCCGCCCCCGCCCCCGCCCCGCCGCCCACGCTAACGTTTGTGCTCGACACACGTCTGCTTTCCTTGTTTTAATGTCACAGCTTCACCGCCAGAACGACCGAAAAAGAAGTGTTAATGAGAGGGAGGGTGGCACGCACAGCCGTGTGCATATCGTGAATGGTGGGTTGGGTGTTTTTTTTCCTTTTTTTTTTTGGTTTTTAAATCGACCGATTTGACTTGATTTCAACTTTAGATCTCCAATGGGACTGAACACGTCGGGCCGGAGGGACCGGGAGACAAGACGGGTGTCTTCTTTGTGCTGGCAGAGGGCGACCTTGGAGAAACAGGTGTGGTGACAACGACTGGGAGGGGCGGGGGAGGGGTTCGAGGGGGGGGGGGGGTGGGTGGGGTGGGCAGCACTTTGGTACGAGCAAAAGGTGAGCAGAGCTCCCTGGTGATCCGTATCGACAGTCTGGCTGTCACACGCCAAGGCTTCAAGAGATACAGGCAATCACACACAGTTTTTTTCCAAAGCAAAAAGGGGGTTTGGAGTGCAGAGGTTCGACGGCACATGGACAAGCTGTGTGAGTAACTGTGTGAAAAGTTAACGTGCATATACACATAATGTACAGACATCATGATCATCTACACAGCTGAGAAGAGGAGGAGGAGGAGGGGGTGGGGGGGTGGGGGGGCGGGGTCAGTGGTTTCTCAACATGTCACTGATAGTTAAAGGTGTTTTCTATCCGTCTCGGCGGAGGCGTGAGCTCCGGCCCGTCCTGGATGCTGAGCAGCAGACGCAGCGTCTGCCGCTCAGGTGGAGCTGTGGAGGTGGAGAGGAGATGGTGGAGCTGGAGGAGGAGGAGGAGGAGGAGGGGGCTCCTCCTCCTCACGACTGTTCGGCTGTCCTGTGTTCCAGCACAGTGTGTGTGTGTGTGTGTGTGTGTGCGTGTGTGCGTGTGCGTGTGTGTGTTGATGAAATGCGAGCGCAGCCTTCTTGGCGGCCGCCTAAGATGCGAGGTCGAGTCGAGGGAGTGGTTGGAAAAGAAAAATCAAAAATCAAAAATCAAAATGAAAACGAGGACAGAGGATCTTTCTTTTTTTCTTTTAGCGGCCGAGGGAGTGGAGGGGATGGGCGGGGGGGAGGTGGGAGGAGGGGGGAGGAGGGGGGGGGGGGTCGGGCCGCCCAATCAGTTGGAGGTGTCGGAGTGGACGCTGCCGGGAGGACCGGGAGGGGAGGTGACCGAGGGGGGGTTGGTGGTGTCCTGCCAGCTGTTAGCCTGCAAGCAACGGAGAGGATTCTGCGTGAGGAGGACTTTTATAATTAGCGCTCTAAATCAGCTGCGTTTGTGCTTACTGGCCAAACGACACGGCCTCGGGACGCTCCGGGGAGGCCAAACACTGCGTCTTGTCTCACTAAGTAAACGTCTCTGTTCTAAGCTCCTGCCTCGAGCGCCTGGATCTCTAGGCCACGGATGTAGCCTAGAGTCCCACGTGCTAACACGACTACTCTCAACCTGGAGTCACAAATTTTATTCTCCTCAAAAAGACTTTTCTCTGCTTTTTCACTTCAGACAATCCACTACCTACTATTGTTTGGATTGTGGGAGCAAACCAGAGCACCAGGAGAACCATGCATGGATCTAATGATGGTTCTCCTGAATACACATATAAAATACACTGTAAAGGTTTCTAGATTCATGTGTTAAAACATCTCAGAATGGACATTTCATTGCAATTTCATAGTCTCTCCTGCATACAATCTATCCCCATCCCTTAATGTACATTGAGGAAGATGCCCTTCAATGCCAGTGTTCCTCAAACCTTTTTAGACCGAGGACTACGTCACCATCAGGAGGGAGAACTCAGCGATCATCTGACTATCGTTATAGATGAACGTGCTGAGAGGTGAGTCATCTTTTGTGGCTCAGCCCTGATTTTGTGGTTAAGGCCCTGAACTTAAGATCACGTGTGTGAGTCTCACTGCAGCCGAGCACCGCAACTCGCTCCATGGGTTCCCAGGCTGCTAGAGCGCCTCAAATCTCCTCATTGTGGGACCCTTTTTTTTGGTTTTTCCCTTTCTTTGGGATTTGATATTCAGTGGCTCCTTCAGGCCTGCTCCAGGGAGTGTCCTATGTGCACTCCACCACAAAGCTACGGCTAACACAATGGATGGTTCTTAAATAACAATGTGATGTTGGGACTAGTTTTGACCACGCCTGCTCTGAATTTATACAGACATAAAACGATTGTATTGCTCAGCTTTGCTATGGCACTCACATCCAAGCGATGAGGGGTGTAGAGGCCACTACCCGACAGCTCCTCATAGCCGCCCGTCAGGTGTGTAGCACGGTGCAGGGTATCCACCTGTCGGAGACAAAAGCACACCCGCGCACGTTAAGACACAGACTCACAGCTGGGCAAACATCAGCGCTCCGCCTGCCTACGGCTGTTCTTGGGGAGTGGGAGTGTCCACAAACCTCCACTGCACACGTCAGTGTGTTCTACCGCCCCCCTGCTGCTCTGAATGACGAGCCCTACAGCCTGTGGTGCCACCGCCGCCAGCTTGGCCTAGCGGCCCGCTGAAGCCCTAGCGGCCCGCTGAAGCCCTAGCTTCACTCTGCTACTGTCCCTCTGCTACGCTGGACGCTAAAGCAGCAGAGATCTGTGGATCCCTCCAGAGCTACAGCACTGCCTCTGTCCACACACAAGGACAACGTGGGTCTGCACACGTATGGATGGAGAGGATGTGTGTGTGGAGGAGGAGGGGGGGGGGGGGGGGCTACGGAGGATGAATGGCTGGAAGTGTGGGGGGTGGTCTGAGGTGGAGACCATTAGCCAAACAGCTCAATGGTTCATTCCCCAGATGGAAAGCTAAATCTAAATCTACATATTGAGGGAGGCGACGCTGAACTCTCACTGGGGGGCGGGGGGGGAGGGGGGTACGTACAAGACTACACAGAGAAACAACAACAACAAAATCCTAAAAACAAACTGACAGCGTTCCAGTTGAAGCTGGCGCCTTGACGAGCCGAGCAACGAAAGGTCAGTTTGTGTGTTTTTGTCGAGGGGGAGGAGGAGGAGGAGGACCGGGGGTCAAAGGTCGAGTCAGGACGGGATAGGGAGGAGAGGCTGGGGGGGTTGAATGAAGGGAGCTAGACTATCAGGTAGACATCCGGGGGGGACTCTGCGGGGGCCGGGGTTCAGGGCATTGAGGCCGGCAGCAGCAGCAGCAGCAGCAGCAGCTGCTCCTCCTCAGTGCGTACCTGCTGCTGGAGAGAGGGGGCGATGTTGAGGGCCTCCCCGTTGAGCGAGTGCAGGCCGAGGTAGGCGTCCCCTGTGTGAGACAAACCGTATGACCCCGGTGACCCTGCAGCCAATGTGTGTGTGTGTGTGTGTGTATATGTGTATATACATGGAGCCGATATCCAATCAAGCAGCGCGGCAGCAGAGCCACGGGGGAGGAGGGGTCGGGGGTCAGGAGGTCACCGAAGGATATTCTAATGAGCGGCTCCAACGTGAGGGCAGGGTTCACTGCAGCCGTTTGGGGAGTAGGAGCGGAGGCTCTGCCTTTGCATAGAGGCAAATGGCCTCAGGGGAGGCACCGGCACAGCGAGCTGGCCTCACCGCAGTCGCTAAAATGAGAGGGGACGCCAGTGTCCATCCGGAGGTTGGAGCCTGGCTGTTGGCTCGGCCGGTCTACGAAGTGAAACGGGGCTTCAACGCGGATGTAATGCTGACCAACGGAGACATCTGCTGCATCAGCGACCCGTTTCTTTTACTATCACTTCCTCTTTCACGACCCAGCTAAAGTCAGCTTCACGTCACACCTTCAGTCTAGTCGCTCGACGGGGCCCTTCAAACGGGGCCTCATGGTGCGGCCATTCACCTGAGTGAATCGGCAAGGATCACCTACCTCGTCCATTCAGGTTCCTGAGCAAATTGAGGTCGCTTGGGTATCACTATGTGCTGCGTCTTGAATAAAGGTATACAGGTACGTCCAAGTACTAAAACGCACCAAATGTGCGACTGAATAAGCGATGTGGATGACTTGGAGGAATCACACGGCACACACGAAGCAGACGTCCCTCCAGCTGACCAGTTAGTGAAAACAACGTGAATACACGCTGGAAGGCTGTTTGACCAATGGAGACACAGCACAAGATGAAGGCGTATCTTGGCCGACGGACAACCAAAGACCACAGCTTCCCACAGTGCACGATACTCAATGAGAAGGAGCGGCGACACTGTGTCACAGTAGATGATCTTTGACATCACGAGGAAGAAAAGAATTAATACCAGAACAAATCTACAATCAGAAATTTAAGGGTCCCAGGACCATTCCCTTCCCTCAATCACTGAAGAGTCAAAATAAGTCTGGATATAAACGTGTGCACAACCATTGCACCAAATGCATTACATGGACTTGGAAAACAGTCTTTATCCGTGATTGCATGCAAGAGAGAAGCAGTGTGTGTGTGTGTGTGTTGTGTAGGGAACTGAGGCCCGTGAATGAGGAGAGGAAGACGAGATGGAGCATGTGATACCTGAGTTGGGCGTCGCCGGAGAGTTAGCCTGGCTAGCCTGCGCAGACACATTGGCAGCATCCACCGCTGTTTTAACTGCGTAGAGGTTCGCTTCCTCCTGGAACTTACCAATGTTCTTCTTGTAGCGTATTCTCTTGTTGCCAAACCAATTAGAGACCTGCGCGGACAGGAGGGGGAGGAGTCAGAGATCAGTCGGACATCCCCGAGCAAAACGCCCGAAACGGAAGGATATTCGCACGAAACGACTACTAAGAGAGGCGCTTTCATTTGGCGGGCCAGTGTTTGCGGCAGCCATGCTGAAACTAGCAGGTGGCTTCCCTGGCCGCAGCGAGCCCGACTTCTGCAAAAGCGGCGGCTCGGCTTTCTTTCAGCGGGGAGCTGCGACGTGACGCTTTACCTGAGACACAGTGATCCCACACTTTTTGGCAAGTTCCTCCTTGGCCTCCTCACTAGGGTAAGGGTTAGACAGGTGGGAGTAGAAATACTCGTTCAGCACCTCTGTGGCTTGTTTGTTGAAGTTGCGTCTCTTGCGTCTGCGACACACACGCACACCCACACACACACCCACGCACATGCACACACACACACACACACACACACCCACACGCACACACACAGGGGGAGAGGAGATTATGACCAACACGTTTGGAATGTTCCTCGTTGACAATTACGTCAAAGATGCTGAGATAATTACAGGCGCACAGGTGGAAGACGGCACAGGAAACCTGCAGCGATCTTTGAGCCCCGCTCAGCACCTTTCTAAGACTGACCTCAGATCAGCTGAGAAGGAACCGAGCTCCACACAGTAAATTATACCAAAGGCAAAGTTCAATAAAATAAAACCTTTGGACTCTGACACGCCTTACTTTTGGCAGTCAAACTATTTGGAAAGAGCTTGAACCCCTGCTTAAATCATGACATCGGCTTTTTACAAAGGGCCTTCGCTCTCTCAGGAGGGAGCGATCGAGCCTCGGCACTTCTTACAAGCCGCCCCGTGAACACTGACCTGGCGTCGAGGAAGCGCGAGCGCAGGATCATGACGGCCTCGCAGGTGCTCTGCTTGAGCTGCATCTGGATGGAGCTGAACTTGCGGTGGATGATGGCCACCATGCGCTCGATCTCCTTGGGAGAGATGGGCCGCGTGCGAGACTGCTCCCTCAGCAGGTTCATTACATGGTTGGTGAACTCGCTGCAGGCCTGATCAAAGGAGAGGTGGTGGGGGGGTGGAGAGAGAGACAGAGCGGGGTTGAATGCTAAAGAACAAAAACCCAGCAGATTCTGTTGACTGTCATGGGCCTGGGCTGTGAGGAGCCCTGCCCTGATGGAAGGCTTGTACATGGTTTGATTACAGGAGAGGACTGTTTGGAGAGGTAGGTGAGTCACTTTGATCCGCGTGCGTCCCTACTGCAGGGCTTCACTCCAGGACGGCCTGGTATCGCGCAGAGTTCAAGCCGCCACGCAGGATTTCACAATGCGGGCCTCTCTGCGTTGCTCAAGGCGGATTGTTGACGTCCTCGCAAAACTATTCCCAGCAATAAACATCCGGGAGTGTTAATTAAAAGGGCCCAACACGCAAACAAACAGCGGTTTGCATGTTCTCTCTGAGTGTGTGTTGGTTGTTTTAGTCCAAAAACATGCATGTTTAGGCTGACTGGAGACTCTACATTTGCAGTAGATGAGTGTGAGTGTGTGTGTGTGTGTGACTGGAGACCTCTGTGTGCTGGACATAGCCACCAGCAAACCAGCTGTTAAGGTACAAAACATACATGCTGGATGGATGGTTGGAAACGAGACTAGTTGTATTGTTACAACATGTCCTTACACACACTTTTCAATGCTACCAATGAACGAAGGCTGGGACGAGTGATTAGTCGATTAATCTGTTAATGACTTTCTCAATTCATCAGTTAGGTGGCTGATGTTTGTTTCACGAGGACGGAGGTGAGGTCTCTGAGTTTCATTTCTGCTCATACTTCAATGATACTCAATTTTCTGTCCAAGAAGATTAAAACTAAAAATATTCACTTTTAAGAAGCTGAGATGAGAGAATTTTGACTTCATTTCTTAAAACTATGCTCAAAAAATATGTTAAATGCTTAAATTGACATATTAATCACCAAAAACAACATGTTATTACTCACTAAAGAGTCATTTAGTCACAGCATCTTCATTCTTACTTTCCCAGCTTCAGTCAATCCTCACATCAGCTATGCAGACAAGGAGTCCTCTGGCCAGCGTTTCTGCTCCGGCCTGCACTCACCTGTTCGTACTTTTCCAGCTCAGAGTGGTAGATCTGTCGGATCTGGGCCAGCTTGGCTCTGTAGTCGGAGTGCTCGATGCTGCTGTCGGTGGGCGAGCCCCCGGCGGCGGCGGCGGCTGCGGCGGCGGCGGCCGAGCCCCCGCCCTTCTCCGGCCCCGACACGCCCTCGGCCAGCAGCATGTTGTCCAGGCGCATGATCTGAGGATCCGGGGGGTCCTCCTCCTGCACGCCTCGTATACTGAGCACTGGAGGGGGGAGGAGACGGTTGGACACGCGATGAGAAAAGAGCAAATCCTGCATATTATTCTAATCATTGTTATTGTTGTTATTACTACTACGAGTCCTTTTGTTTGGTGAGAAAAGTTTCCCCCCTCAGGGGCGGGGACCACACGCTACTTTTCAAGGAGAAAGGTCTGAACTCTGTTGGGGGTTGCATCGGGAGAGGGACGCTTTATCGCTGCTAAAAATTTCAAAGAAGTGCAGCCCTGTCAAAAGCCAGTCAAGTTTGCTCCCCTGAGTCATTGCTCCGGGCGCCTGGCTGCATCCTCAATGAGCCCCGGACGCTTCCCCCGAGCCCCCAGCAGAGGGCAGTGTGGCCCCTCTGTGGCAGCCTGCCAGCGATAAGGGCATGAGGCATGGGACAAGTAATGGGAGTGCATGTGCTGTCACTATGGGCCCCAGTGGCCATAAGTATAGTTATCAGTTGCTGCTCCCCACCACTGCATTATACCAGGACCTCTGTCAGCCTGCAGCCATGCTCTCATCTCTCTCTCTCTCTCTCTCTCTCTCACACACACACACATACACATACACACGTACACACACGTGCACACGCACACACACACACGTACAGACACCACTCTGTTACTGAGAAGTTTTCAGTACAGACAACCATCTTTTTCTTGGGAGCCCCGAGCTTTCGACACTTAACTAAACTAAGTTTTCTCTTGTTCCTGCCTTGGCCCCTCCATCACTCAACTTCAGAAAGTACGAGTAGGAAGCTGACGTCACAGCTCTACACCCCGGGCACGGCAGTGGCAATTTTTCTGAAAATCTGAAAAATAGTAGAACTAATAATAATAATAATAATAATGATAATAACACATGGTTATGAGACTGATAAAATGAGCTCAATGCTGGAAAAAAATCAAGTATGTAATCACTAGAAAATCATAATTGTTAACCTTTTATTTGCATTTTATTCTATTTCTACAATCTATTAATTTACTGTTATATTATATTCTATAGGTGCTGACAAACATGTTAATTTTCTGCCTTTAGTTGAGGAATAAAAGGCTTTTCCATCTCGAGGTAAGACCAGCCAGATTCAGTCGACTAAAAACTGCATTAAGAGTTGACAGGATGAAGACGTCACCGCAGATCTGAGAGACGTAAACAGGCTTTTAACCTCCCACTTTTTATACACAGACGTGCCGGTCTCAGCAACCAAGCCCGAGCTCCTATTCTATGATCTATTTTAGTACGCGTACGGGGAAACGACAAAGCAGTCGTTAAAATGTTAATTAATATAGTTGACAATGTCCCCAAATTGTTTAATTATGTTAATTAGTTAATTGGGGCAGCCCCGGCTTAAAACGGCTATATCCTCATTTATGCAGATGACTGTGATTGGCCACTAAATTAAGGAGGTAAAAGCCAGTTTGAGCAGCGCTGATACCAGACAGGATTCTGAGGGAGACAGACGCCAACAATATGGATGACAAGATTAATCCCAGTGGAAACTGGGTTAGGCGCTTGTCCTCTTTAAGGATTATGCTAGTTAGTCATCATCAAAGGTTACGTTGGGGAGGGAGGGGGTATGAGAATACTCATTACAGGGCTCCTCGTGTTAGCACAACTTCACCAATCGTATGAATCTTCGCCTTGTTGACGAAAGTTTTGCCTGAAGTCACCCCCGGCGCAGACAGAGCTAACAAACGAGCGAAGCCAGGCGAGCAGATGTGGAGGGAATAACGACCAAAACTGTTTTGCTTAAAGTTTCCGAGTTGGGATGAGTGGTGTGGTTTTTTTTTCTCGTTCTTTTTTTGTTTTTTTTTTCCCCGTTTTCTTTGCGTCTTTCAAACTTCATTTGATAAATGAGTCTGGCTCCGCCATTTAAAAGGCTTTTGTAGCAAAACGGTCCAACTTTCCCCTCGCACCAGCACGAACCAGCACCTCCTCTCTCTCTTTTTTTTCTTGTTCCTTCTTGCCTTTTTCTTTCCCCCCTCTGCTTAGGTCTCTTCTCTCTCCAAAGCACATTCCTGCTCTGCTGCTCCCCCATCTCAGGGCTCAGGAATGCAGCAGACCCAGCCGCCTGAACTAATGACCCTGATTCGCCCATCTCCTTCCCTCCTCTTTTTGTTTTCTTTCAGTCATTTACTAACGATCTCCACACATCCTCCGCCAGATATCCTGTGGTTTATTAATCGATCGGGCCCTGGGAAATATTTGTTTTGTACCTGTTGAGTCCACACGGCTATGTGGATGCCTTTGATGTGCGTACTGCTATTCAAAAACCGAGGCCAAACTAGCTGTGGACTGTACGCAGTCATGTGTGGGGTTGTTCTCTACTTGTCCATTGACAAACAACTGGCCTACAGCGAGGAGGGCAACTGTGGCTCTTGAAGCTTCTCACCTCCCTCCCTGCCTGCCTCCCCCTCCTCCCCTCCTTCCCTTTTTTTTTTTTTTGCCCCCCTACTCCTCATTATGGCCCCCAGCTGTAGCCTAATGCCCCTGCATTCCCCTAATTACTCCAATTAAGCTGTGATTACCCACAATTGCACTCATGCACAGTCTAGCGGCCTGGTAGTATTATAGCAGCTGTTGGGATGAGTTAAGATAGGGAACCGTGCACCAGAGACGGAGGGAAAACCTTCCTGCGGATCTCAAAAAACCCCACCAGGAGGGAAAAAAATTGTGAATACGGTAATTTACAAAAAAAAAACCTACAGGTCTCTGGAGGGGGCTGAGCAAGGCGGCTTTCGCTCCCAAATCGAAGGAGCGTTTTTCCTTTTTGATCAACCGGCTCGTGACACTGCTGCAGACTCTCGAGTGCTGTAAGTAATGATACTTTTTCTTTTTTTTTTGAAGAAAAAGAAAAGAAGAAAAGAGGAAAAAAAATCCCCCCAGCATGATGGCTTAGGGCCTGCAGCCCTGCATCCAAGGCTCTCAGAGATCATACCATTATGCAGACGATAGCACCATAGCTGGGGCTGTGTGGCATTGAGAGACGGAGCGAGCAACACATACTATGAAATATTCAGGGTATCCAGCTGGGCTTTCACTGCATACATAATCATTCTCATTTCTGCACAGCCAATGGTTGGAAACGGTGCACTGTGCGAGGCGCGCACACACACACACACACACACTATATGAAGTGGTGCCGGTAAGGGGTGAACAACCCGACCAGTAATGTAGTGCTGTACATTAACTGTAATGCCTTCCACACGCGGGCATAGATAAGACTTAAACGCAGTCAGTATATCATTGCTCAGCTCACAACACAAGCTTTATCCTTGTCTGTCTTTTTCCCCTCACTAGCATCCCCTTTTTCACTCTGCCCCCCACCCCACCCCCCCAACACGCATCCCCTCCCCCCTCTCCCTTTCAGCGCACCCCTCCACCCCCCACACGCCACCTCCCCCCCCACACACACACCCACCCTCCCTCCCACCTCCCCCACCAGTGCCCCCCTCCCTCTGTTCTCCATTTCAGTCGAGTTCTCCATGTGAGCCGCAATCCCTCATGCTGTCAGCCCCCCCTCTCCCTCTCTCTGTAGACAGACAGGATTAGCATTTTAATTGCATCAGCTCCCTTGGGTATTCTCAGCCTTTCACTGGGAGAGAGCAAGGGAGCGGGAGAGGGAGAGGGAGAGAGAGAGAGAGAGAGAGGAGAGAGAGGGAGAGAGAAGAAGAGAAAAAAAGGGGAAAAAAGGTAAGGAGAGAGAGGGAGAGTGCGTAGAAGGAGAACCAAGGAGAATTGGAAAAAAAAGGAGTCACAGGAGAAGATATGTGTGCAAGAGAGGAAGAGACAGAGAGAGAGAGAGGGAGAGGGAGAGAGAGAGAGAGGTGCTACAGAAATATACAGAATCCAGAGTACAGACGAGCCAGACGACGAACGAGCCAGAGAGAGTGAGAAGATAGGATTGTGAAAACATCAGTTTTTCCCCTTTCATTACAGACTGAGGATTCAGATAAGGAGAAATGCACCATAGGAAAAAGAAAAGGAAAGAGAGAAGAAGAAGAAGAAGAAAAAAAGAGGGGGGAAATGTTTTCACAATGAGAAATATATACGACATGAATATGCAAATTGACCTCACAAAAAAAAAAAGAAAGAATAAATTGCTCAAACAAATCTCTGCAAACTGCAGCCCGGCAAAGATAGGACAGATAAATCCCTGTAAGGTGGAAGATTAAAACTCATAAACCTGGCCACTACAGGCTGGGCAACACACACACACAGCAATGAAAAGTCACAACGCGCAGCCATCCAGCTATATTTAACCACTCACGTGTGTTTAGCCACATTATTTCAGCCTTAAACTTAAAGCTACTGCACCACTACTACTTTGCTGGCTGTCATTCAAAACTCACACATTGTTGGTTGTTGCTATTTGTTTGTTTTTTGTTTACATTTTCTGAGTCTATACTTGATGTTGTGTTTTTCATATTTCATACTATAGAACTGACTTGACACCACTGCTGTTGCTGGATGAATAAAGGCATGCTCTACTAGTGTTGAATTGTCTTCCCAGGTGTCACAAAATTATGATTCTGATGATTCTTACTTTTCCACCTTACCTTACTCTGCACATTTTGATTTTAAAGTGCCTAAATGGTTTAATATTAATCTATAAACCTATTTATCAAATAATCACTCCCTGCTAATTGAGCAGAGAAACTGTGTACTGTCATTGTGAAAATGACAACTAACACTTTGTATCTGTGAACTGTGCAGCTACAGTGCTTACTTACCTGAACATACTGCTATTCTCCTATTTTGCACTTTTCCACAGAGTTTTGCACCATGTACCTAGATTTATACCTATATCTGTACCATATACTTATATTTCTGATTCCGATCCTGACCAGACGCACAGGCGTCCTCTCCTTTGACTAATTCTTGTGTTGGATCGGTGTCAACATAGTGACGGGTGGCACGTGAGAGCTGCTTCCTTGACCTTTAAATCCATGCAGTAAAACAACTCCACCTTCATTACGTTCACTTGGTCACGCAGGTGAATGCAAAAATCACGTGCTCATATTATCACCGGCAATTTGTGTGGCAGGCTTGAAGCTAATGATTCACGGCTAATATATGGAACCGTTTGATTGGTCTCAACCTTTACAAGCTCCTCTGTGCCTATAGCGTTTTGGTGTGTGTGTGTGTGTTTGAATATGATATTAAAAATGGATGTTTTATATCCTCGGTGGAAATTTTGCCAAAGGATTATTTCCGTGTCTGAATCGACGCAAGGCGTGTGCGTGTCCCATTCTTCATTGTTCTAAAAGGGTTTTTTTAGTACAGTCAACTTAATGAGCCCAATCCATATGTCCATTTCTACTTTAAGCAGCTCACACTAATCAGCATCTGTTTGGGTAGTTCACTAGAGTCCTGTTGCACGCAGCCCCCCTCTCTGTGACACACACACACACACACAAACACACAGTTGCAACCATCCCTTGTAAACACAGTGTGGTCTGATTGAGGTGTGAATTGGAGAACTCACACCTTGGGCAAACACAACACTTCAGTCCAACACATCATTAATCAGCCCTTAATTAACTAAAGAGGGGCTTGGACACCCAAGTGATGACTATGTGTATCCCCCCTTGAAGTCTCTCTCACACACACACACACACACACAGGCTGACACACACCCACGCAGTTTGTGTTGTCACTACACGTGCATGCCTCAGATCCGTATGAATAATTCCACTAAATTAATTGATATTTCCCTCACAGCCATTGGAAAAATGTAAAGTAGGTTTCAAGATCTTGTCGTATTGCATTTTTTAAAACGCTAAAACCAAAAAAATAACTTGCCGTTATAAAGAGAATGAGGCCGGAGGATATAAATTGAAGGGCAGTTAACTGGTGCATGTGCTGCACATTTGCCATAACAATACTAGAGCTACTACTAACAATACTAATAAATAATAATTGTAAAAACTCTGTATAATCTCACAAAATATAACTTATCAAATATATTTACCTCACAACCTCATCCTGAGACATGGATAATTAACCACAGTCAAACAGCTGAGTCAAGCTATACTCGTATAACTCAAATCTGTGCTTGTCCCAGTTCACTTCCAACAGGGAAAGTCAAACAGTTGTAACGGACATGTCCTCCTCAACACTAGGTGGCGATATGTGTCGTTTTGATGGGTTAACATGGAGGACTTTCTGGTTCCTTGAATCCATGGATTGTATAGTCAGCTCCTTCAGCTACGTTAACATAAAGCACAGTCTCGTTATCCTTCCAGAAATAAGTTGTTACATGGTACTGTTGTAGCTGTTGCTCTCTTGTGTCTACCTATATTATAAAAACCTCAGTTTCTTCATCTGCGACTGGCTCTCTGGGAAGTGTTTGTTCTAGGGTCAAACCCATTTGCATGGCCCAGTTTCAGTCATATTACACATCATCATTGGCATAGGTATACAGAAGTAAACCAGTCCAACTGCACTGCATGGGTGTTTTAACCAGATAGGAGGAGTCTGGTATTAGTCAGGCTAACGCATTTACATGCACTTTAGTCGTCCAGTTACGGACAGATTAAAAGACCATAATTTGTTCTTTTCAAGTGTCATGTAAACATAGTGAGTGTGCCTTTTGGGGCAGCGCCATTGTCCACAGATCGGAAGGTTGCCAAATATCCCTGGGCAAGATACCGAACCCCCGATGCTGCGTCATCTGTGCACAAATATGTATGAATGGTTAAAGCAACTAGTCAAGTAGGTCGACCATGTTCAGTTCCCTCTGCCACCAGTGTGAATAGGTGAATGCCACTTGCAAAAAGCACTCTGGGTTCACAAAGACTCCATGAAGAGTCCACTTCCCATTTACGTCAGGAGTACTCTGGAATTTCCTTATAGTGTGCCAAACTCACTGTGAAAACATACGTGACTGTGCAATACGTTTAGGGAAACACGTCAGTGTCGATGTGTTCCCGAGTCACTAAAACAAATAGTGCTCAAAATGATACATCGAGCACCTGAGACTGAATCTTTAACGCCAGATCCCCCCACCAGTCTAGCACAGCTCTGCAGACACGCAGAGACACGGAGGAAAGAATCTGAAATGTCACAGGAGGAAGAAGAGGAGGAGGAGGAGGATGACGAAGAGCACCTAAGCAGGAGGCTTGTTAAAAGCGCTGCTCGGATCTTCCCCCAGTCAACTCTCATCAGGCCAGCTGCCTCCTGTGCTCATTAGCGCAGACTCTTAAGGAGCTCCTAAAGACTTTGTGAAAAATGAACGCTCATTTGAGAGGTCGTTAATTTGCACTGTTATGCAAATTAGGTGGCAATTAAGCGATAGATCAGAAGAGCAGTGCCCATTTATAACAAGTGAACAAGCATTATGACACAGTCAGATGGTGCCACAGAGATCTGAAGCTACACGGTTAGTCTGCTTAGGTCCAACGTGGCAGTTTAGGTAACAAATAAAAACCACCGTGCCAATAACATGTCTGAATTATAAGTCTTTCCATAGCCGAGACCCTACATTTGCTCTGCCAACCTCTGCGACTAAATTACAACCCGAATCTCACCCTCCCAGAGCATGGATTCAGAGTACATTAATAACACTACTACATTAAACCATTTATAATGAGGAGCAGCCCAGGCTTCCCGGTATACTGCTGATCTTGGCGTAACCAATAATCGCCCTCCCCCCACACCCACCCACCCACTCGCAGTCAGTCACTCAGTCACTCACCCAAGCCCTGATGTTTCCATCTCTCCTCTGCATTTATGACACGGTGTGAAATATACAAACATACTGTCTGGGACAGCACTGTGCCCCTACCACGGAGGGGTGGAAGGCTCCCATCAATTGTAATTAATCCTTAATTAGTCAGGATTAGGAGCTAGGCTTCGACACTCTCGCACCCCACTGCCACCAAACTAATGCAATCCAGCTGAGACCACATTTACATATCTTTAATTAAAGAGATGCTGGCTTCCTTTAAGAGCAAAAGTCTAAAAAAGCAGAGAGAAAGAGAAGGAGAAAGAGAGAGGGAGAGGGACATGCTGAGGGGGAGGGCCGATGAGATGAAGATGTGGTGAAGGGGTCCGTCCTGTGGATGACCAGTTGTAATGGATCACTCAACATGGCTGAGATCTCGCTGTCGGCCATTAATTTGAGGCGCGCTGGAGTAGTTGTGTCATTCTGCTCGATTAAATGTTTCCCTCGCTTCCCCATCTTTTTCATTCAGTGACGTGTCCCTATGACACACGGTTAAAGAAAGTGTGATATTTTATGTAAAATTCCACTTCGTATTGCTCGTTTTGCTCGTTTGCTTGTTTTGTTGTCTTCCCCGGCTTCCATAATCGACCGGCTGAGTCAAGGCTTCTACCTCCATGGCAGTCTTTCTCAAAATAGAGGCCAAATTTTGATAAGGTACGACCGCTACTTGCATGTATTTCCGTGTGTTTTGTATGTGGGCCATAATTCTTGTTAAATCCGATCCCGTGAGACCTTCAAAACATTTTGTGTCTCCATGGTTAGATTAGATTTTTTTTAATTAAATATAGAAAAAGTTCAGTGTCCTCTGTCCACACATATGGCGCCATCTTGCTGGAAGTGGACGGGTCATGCGAGCCCGACTTCATGGCCCGTGACGTGGAAATTACACTTCTGTGGTTCGTCTCAAAAACGACCCCATGAGAAGTTAAATAGAAATTTAAGGAATATTTGAGTTTTTTTCCCCCTAAAATTTCAATGTTTCCATTTCAAGTTTTAATTGCAATGTTCAGGTGTTACGCAATTCAAGGGATGATGCAAATATAACTAATGTATCATGGCTCAAATCGTACTGCAACGGCCTGAAAAGGGTGAATAATTCCTCAGAGAGCACCCCCCCAGCCCCCCTCCATTCCTGAGTGCTGTTTCCTATCATCAATATACAAAAAGCCCTGGCGTTCCTTCAGGAATGATACCACACAGGGAAATCAGTTGGCCCACACAGCATTAAGGCCCGGGCTGAAGGTTGGGGTGCTTTACCTCCCCAGTTTTAGTTGGGGGGGGTGGGGGGCAGCGGAGTGTCTGTCAGGGCCAGGGGTCTGTGTGATATTAGCCGTCTGCCAATCTGGCTTGGGGAATGGACACCAAGTAATTACTCCTGCTCTTACTGCCTCATCAATCTCCCTGTATCACTCTTGCCGCCCCTCTCATCCCACCCCCCTCCACCACCACCTCCACCTCCACCCCCCGCAACCCACCCAGCACACACTATCTTTTTCTTCCCCCCATTCTCTTCTGAAAAAGAGCAGCGATAAGCAGGAGAAAGGAAAGAAAAAAAACACTGAGTGGCAGGACACCACACAAAAAAAAAACCCAACAAAGATTCCTGAAGAGTGGATGATATAATCCAGCACCAGGATGTAACACCTTCAGCTTTGACCATGTGGGAAGTTGGAATTTTAAACCTGGATGATAGTCAAACTTGGCCATACCCTGCAATAACCCTCGCTCTGCTATTGGTTTAAATGGCTCTATATGGTTCGCCTCATAAAAATACAATTATAAACAAAAACATCCTAAATGCATAAAATCTCAGGGCAGACTCCTAACTTCAGGCTTTTTTTTACATAACTAATAGTGATTAAGCTGCTTTAATGAGGCATGAGATTCTCCACACTGTAAATCATGACGCCAAAGGTGTTTTTTCAACTAAAAATGTGCGACCGACGGAGTAACACCTACGTGTGATGTTTTCTTGTCAACTTCCAAGGATTGCCTTTCAAAAACAAAACAATCAAATTAGTGGGAGATTTCCAAAGGGGCTTTGAAAGGAAGTTTGTGATGAGTTTATTCTGGCTGTGAATAAACACATGGCAACTGCGTGCGACTCCTCATACATTTGCTTTGTCTGGGTATTTTAACAACGGCACTCGGGCTGTAATTCAATTAGCGAGTAATTGGGGGTTGTTAGGTGGCTTAAATGTTGTTACAAAGCATAGAGACGACTCGGGGGCTACAAATGCCCAGGTAGGACCCTAATCTGATTGGGAAACTTACGAGAATTGCAAAAAACAAAATTACAAAATCAATAAACTAAGAGCATATGTTGTTTGTTTTTCTAACCTTTTCTATTCATGCAGGCCTTAGATGTCTGGCAACATCACAACAGGGAAAACTGTAAAATCAAATGTAGCCTGCTATAGTTCATTGAGTTGGCTACATTTTTGCCGTTAATCCATCTTATTTTCCTGTGGCGTGGTCCTCTCTGGGTACTGTCACAGTCAATTGGGGGCCCTCAACCACCCCTCGGTGCGAGTGTGAGAGTGAATGGTGTGTGTGTGTGCTCTGCAGTGGACTGGTGACCTGTCCGGTTTGTATTCCCACTGTTGGGTACTATGCTGGTGAGATAATGGATGGATCCATCTTGTCATAACACTGATAGGACATGATGATGGGTTGTCAAGCAGACACTCTGCCAACACACTATAGCGCTGGCAGGCATCAGTTGTGAGATTTCTCAGCCTGTAGGTGTTATGAAAACTACGTGTCCTCCTTAAAAAAAAAAAAAAAAAAAAAAAAGCGGATGAATATTATCATCTGAAGAATCAGAGAACGCGTCGGCTCTATAAATAAAACCGGGACCAAATTGGAGGCTGCTCACAGAACGCACAGGGGCAGAAGGGGGACTGGCTAGCGGCAGAGGCACACAGCAAATTACCAGCGCCCCAGACACATTGTTAGGACATCGGCATAACTGGGCACCTAGCAGAGCAATCAACTGGCTCAAGTTAACATCATATTGGCCAGGAGCCATCAGGATGTCCTTGTTGTCGTAGCTGAACCCTCGCTGTCGTCGCTGAGGGCCTGTGCGAGCGGCTGCGTGCAGACACACGCATAATCAGAGAAACGAGAGAGGGACACATTAATTTTTAACAATAAGTGTTGCACATGCTCGATTCTCACCATTATTTCCACATAATCAACCAGCTGCATTGTCCTGTGGGCCTGTTAATCCAGATCACTAGACAGTAGAATTAAAAAAAAAACAACAAAAAACTGATTGCAGGGACTGCAATGAAATTATTATTTCTTAAATATTTATATGTTAAGTCACTCGAATCCTGTCCAAAAATAGGGGTGTTGTTCAGGCTTTAAAAAAAAGAGAGAAAAGACTCGAGCGGGGTGACAGAGCTGAGTGAGTGACAGATTCATTCTTGTCATGTGTAACGCACTAGGAATGCATAAAAGTGAGGAAGACGCCTCAAACATGCCCAAAACTAAATGAAAAACTTCTGAGAATAGCTGCAGTGGCTTGTGAGAGATTTTGGCATAAGCTGTCCCATTGCACCAAGAGCTATTTTTACACCAAATACCCATGAGAGCGAGGGGGAACGGAACCGAGTTGAAGCGAAGCCACGGGCTCTCAACTTTGATCATTTCCCATCCATTTCCTTTAATTTCTTGTTCGTGGCATATATTTAATAAAGTATTAACAAGAGTCGAATTTCACGTGGACAGAGGTCACGTCTAATGTGAGAGCTCAGGACAACACAAGCTGTGTTGTTAAATTAAGGTGAGGAGGGGGGTGTTGTGAGGTAGTGATGATGATGATGATGATGATGGTGAGGAAGGAGGGGGGGGGTTACTGCTGGCATTAGCACAGAACATTTCCTTTACAATGAAAACAATCTAACCAACTGCAGCACTCAGAGGAATTCACCTCCCATCCCCCACACTCCTCCTCCACCACCACCATTACATTACCATATCAAAGCCGCGAGTTCAGAGCAAGTCTTCTCTTTCAAGAATGGGAGCGAGGCTGAGAGAGCGAGAGGAGGGAGAGAGGGGGGGAGAGAGAGGACAAGACCGAGGCAGTAGGAGTAGACCCAAGACTGAGTTTGCTTTTATCCCTGTTCAGTGTATGTGTGTGTGTTTGCAAGAAAGAGAGAGAGAGAGAGAGAGGGAGAGGGAGAGAGAGATAGAGAGAGAGACAGAGAGAGAGAGAGGGAGAGAGAGGGAGAAAGAGGGAGACAGAGAGTGTGTGTATGTGGGTGTGTGCCGAGCCAAGTACATGTTTGTTAGTGGAAAAAAATACTGCAGAAAATCTGTGGAGATACTAGAGCATTACTGATTGGGTCTTCCACTGGCTGCGCTGAGGAGAAGTCAATTCACATTCCAGAGGCACATAATGGGGGCCTGTAGGGGGTCTGATGGAGTAGCGGAGAAATGTCGGAGCAGGTACACAGTGCCGTTAGGAGGGCACGACGTGGCAGATGGCCAGCACAGCGCAGCAAAAGAGCAGAGGGAAAGAAAGAGAGAGAGAGAGAGAGAGAGAGAGATAGATCTCGTGGCTGGCATCGTCACCTCCAGCATGAATCTATTGTGAACCTACGGGGTCTGGGGTTTTTTTTCTGCTCGGCTTACTGTATAAACTACACTCGGCGAGCCTCTTTTCTAGTTTGCCGGGAGACTAAATGTGAAAATCAAAGTGAATGGCATTAGGGTAAATAAGACCACTGGTTGCCTGGGCAACAGTGTACCCTGCCCCACTCACTCAAGCCTAGCCTTTACTTTTGTCCAATCACTGGAGAGCAATAATACATTATTGACAGAGGGCCACAACAGGCAGCAGTGCAGCATTTTCAAATTGTATTTGAACAAGAAGAGGTTTCGCTGTTAGGAAATACACACACACACACACACACACACACACACACACACACATACACAAGCCGTGTGAAAGAAAGAGAGGAAAGCACAGAGACTGGCAGGAAGAGAGGATTCAAAAACACACACCACATTTACACCACCATAACCATCAATCTGCCATCCGTCCCAGCCCTGCTCCTTTGAACCACACTCGAATCTGTCAGATAGCTGACTCGAATAGCTAACAAGATGGGGATAAGCAGCCTGTTTACTCGGAATAATCTGCACAAGTAACGCACCAAATTGGAGATATTTACATAGGCGATTTCCATTAGGGCGCCTGAATTTCAAATGCCTTGTTATTCCTTAAGACAAGAGTTTGGAGTGGATTCTTGTTGCTTTGCATGAAGCTACCGCATTGATGTGTATAGCTATTTATTCCCAAACACACAATTACCCTACAGTGGGTGTGCTGCTTTCCCCCCTTCTTCTCAACACAATGCAGGAGAGAGAGAGAGGGAAAAAAGAGCG
Source organism: Karalla daura (assembly GCA_029224185.1). NCBI lineage: Eukaryota > Metazoa > Chordata > Actinopteri > Chaetodontiformes > Leiognathidae > Karalla > Karalla daura. Next base: position 8,280,601 of record CM055203.1, on the reverse strand, counting down.
TCTCTTTGTAGTGAAATAACATAACGGTTTGACTGTAAAGCGATAACCCCTGTGGAGTTTTCCATATCTGCCTGCTGTCAACCAGCTGTACATGAACTTTCTGACTGGATCAGGTTCGGTGTTATAATCTAATCATTTGGATACGATAAGTGCCAGTAGGTCTTTGGTGTGATTTTCAAGCAGAACCTCACCCATTTGACATGGAATAATCATAATAATAATAATAATAATAATGATAATCTGGAAGCTATGCTAAACGCTAGCTGCTTTTACTGCCGGAGAAAAAATAAAAATGCCCGCTACTTAATTTATTACATGTGCATTTAAGTGTTTAATCATATTTATCTTCTCCCAGGTCTTGGCAGCGGCCTCCTTGTTGCCCATATTCTATAGCGAGTTGCTGGCATGGAGCCTGATAAAATGGAGCAACACTTTTGATCCCCACTTAGGCTTTTTTGCATTTATGCAACGCACTCACAGGAACGCAGGCCCGCAGTCACCTCCAGACAGAACGTACTCAGAACCACACACACCCTCACACATCTGTATACTCTAGGTTATTTCAATTGTTGCTTAAACTGCTTAGTTATGCCGTTCACGTTGCTCGTTTTGAGCACCCAACACCAAAACAAATCCCCTGTAGCTGTATAACTCAGTTATTGGTAATAAACACTACTCTGATTCTGATTAAGAAGTCAATCAACAGCCATATTCAATCTTGGTACAAGCTTACTACATGCCTCTTGGCTCATTAATACTAAAGATATGTATTCTGCTCTGTTTTGGATGGCATTTTTCACTACTTTGACACTGGAGCCTTATGTTATAAAGCAAAGGGGATTTAGTTCCTAACCCCTAAACCTGCTGAGTGTGTGAACTCGGGAATAGTTGTTATATACTGTTGCATGTTTTGAGTCTGACTCAGGTTTCAAAGGCACCGATCAAGATTAGGTTCAGCCAGTCAGTGTGAAGTCTGGATAGGCGCCAGAAAAAAGGAGGGGTTAAAAATAGGTACAACTTCTGCAATAATGCTTATTTCGATTAAAATAGACTCACGGCAGAAAGAGCACTTTTGCAGAAAGAGGTAACTTAACTCGGTCGTGGAGAAACTGGAGCTACGGCACACTTCATTTCAACACTGGGTTACAACCTGTGCAGACTGAACAATACAAAGGGAACGAGTGAAGTAGAAACTCACCCGTCTTCTCTTTGATCTCGCAGAGAACGCTGAAGAGGGCTGGCTTCATTCTGTGACAGTTCAGGGCATGCTTCCTGTAAAAGAGAAGAGGGAATAAGAGAGGAAGAGAGCGAGGAGGATTACGATAAACAGACCTCCATCTCAAGTCATTCCAACCCCCCGCACACCCCCCCCATCCCCATCCCCATAAAACAGGTACAGTAACTGTATGTATTATGCATACAGCATTTCAAGAGAGTAATACAACGCAGTGGGGACAGAGCCGCGTTGTTTGAAGGCATTTCCGATGGCCAAAACGCCTTTTGTCGGAGCCGAAACATCACTGATGCATCAATTTGAACTGGCAAGAGTAATGTTGTCATTTAGATGATTTGCACTGTGGGACAGGTAATGATGCCAAACCTCAAGGTCATCATTACCGAGCGCCAGATTCCAGAGTTAATACACGGTAATCGAATTTCTATCTCTTACAGACAGACTTGTTCCGTGGAAGTGGAGGGCAAGTTGATTGAGGGGATTAGGATTAAGTTGCAATTTTAATTTAATTAGAAATGTTCTCTTTATTGCCAAACGGGCTAATAGCAATTAAAGGAGAAAAGGCAAAACTTCTAAAGTTCGCCATAATCGAATCAGGCAAAATTAGCGACAAATTTCCCTGCTAACACACATCAGTGCACCCACACACCCGTTCAGTTTAGTCATATTAAAACTTGTACGACTGGAATGTTGCAGCAGGACCCACGTCCTGACACAACTCTAAGTGACATGACAATATAGTCTAACTGCAGTCCTGACAGCCCACAACAAGGATATCCATTTGACGAGAAAGGACAAAAAAATCTGCAAAAAGGTGCGTATGACAAAAAGATGGGACTAGGGCATGCAGTACACAAAACCTCTGTGATACAGACAAGATATTTTTTAACTCTGGTTATTGTGCTTCCACAGTTGCAGTGCTGTTGTTATATTCTAATATCTTGCAATTATCTCCCGTTTCTGTAATCCTGTGCGCCTCCTGCATTTCTAATGAGCTCACACAAGAATTTTAAAAAGAGTTTCATAACAAATCACAACAGACGTAATTTATTGCAACACCGGGTTTTCGGCAGGAAACAACTTTAATGTTGGAATTTCTTCAACATAAACAGGGATCAAACCAGCATGAAAGTCTCCGTGTCTGATGAGCATGAATCGGTCTGAAACAGTACACGACAACCACAGATGAATGTGACGTGGCTACACCTGACCTCAACACCAATTCCAGTTGTGAGTGTCCACTGTCAATGTGGGGACCGTGGGGGACTAGGACACAGTGCGCCTCACTGCGTGCGTCACAAAAGACTGCCTTCCCTTTGAGAGTATTGGGGCAGTACGGTGTGAAGAGTCACGTGTCTGGCATTAAATATGTCAATTTGTCCACCAATTCTGTCACTGCTGGATTTGAGTTGGGGGGAGGGCTGCCTTCAGCATGAAGGGGTATGAGCAGGAGGGGGGAGAAGGAGGTGCTCATGCGGTCCTGTACTGACCTGTGCTGGAAGTTGAGTGGCAGGCCACCCCCTGCCATGCCCCCCCCTGCTCTCCCTCCCTCTGTGGGGTCGTCTGATCCACCCCAATGCGCCGGCGATTCCTCTGGCCAGCATCTGAACATATGGCGACAGGGTGAGAGGATGAGGGCGGATGGTGCGCAGGAAGTGTACTTTGCAACACCGAGGTCTTGCGCTGCCCGGACCACTCCCCATCCCAACACACTGCCACCCTGTCCACGAGGGCATTACGCTGAAGTGAGTTACCCTCCCTTGCTGGTCGGTAATTTGACGATCGTGACCGAGGGAAGGACTGGGGTACGGGTGACAAACTTGATCATAGTTAGGTAGGATGTTGCACATTTGAAGCCACACCGATTGCTTTGTATCATTAAACTTACTTCCCTGAGGGAACCTACGTAATGGATCAATAAACTATCCATCTATCGATATATCCAGCTGCACATCTATCCATCTACCTGGTTACTCAAGTCTAGTCATGTTTTAGCCTTTAACCTGGTGTGAATCTGAGAATACATTGTGTGAGCTAGTCTGTAACCTCATGCTAAATACATGCAGCCCAGAGGATTGATATTTTACCATTAGTGCTAGCTTTATCGATTATATTCACGCTATGCACGGTATCAATTTGAGCTGTGTGTGCCACACAATTTGTCTCTAGTCAATTTAGCAGACCATAGGTCCAATTCTTTTTGTATTAATCCGGCACATAAATGGCATGATGAGGACATGCTCTGAGTGGGAGTTTTAAATCAATACAGGCATATACACCAAGGACACCTCTGGGTACTTCCGAAGCAGCCACACCTCTAATTGGTTTTTCCAGAGTAGCCTGTTAAAGCCTTATATTAAACCTGCCCACCTAAAATCCAAACAGATGCAATTACTCCATTCGCCAAGATTCATGAAGTGGTCAACATTGTTTGTAGTCCAGAAGGACCCAACATGGGGGGAAGAAAAACGCACGACACGAACATTTCCAAACACCAAAACAGTTGTGTTTGTTTATCAAAAGGGAGACCTAATTGAGTCCTCAAACTTGCAGCGGGAGAAAAAAGGTAAAAAATCCCAGTGTTCATAGGCTGCTGGTGTAGCATCATCCCTCCCCCTCACCACCATCTCATTAATAGAAACTCGATTTGCGGACAGCTGCACTCGCGTACACATTATAGGAGAATTGATTGCACCCAGCACACAATGAAAAGGATGAACACCAGGGAGGGAGGGAGTGAAAGAGGAGTGAATTAATTAAGAGAACCAGGTGGTCAAATGTTGGGTGGAAAATCACTAGCTAATGACATATCACACTGTGGCCACAGTCTTGCAGTGGACGCTTGCCTATTGTTGAGATACTGACGCTTCATCTGAAAACTGACCTTATGCTCCTCGAGCCACATGGCAAATGAGTGCGGGGTCAGTTGTTCACTGCAGTGTGTACATCTCTGCAATAACGATACACGCAAAAAAAGGAACCCCCCCAAAAAAAATCCCATAGACACAAATGTTAAGTGACAAGTCGTTGGATGAGGGATTGCTGTCATCACAGACAGCAACTGAGCTTGATCTGTGGCACAAATGAGCAATCCTTAGCCTTACCTTAATTTATCCCACTCATTTGCATTTCCATGCCTAATGTTATTGACACTCATTTGGCATTCCAGATACATGTTGTTATAATTAGGCAAATCTCATTTGGTGTAGGAGTATTTTACAGCGTTTGATAGCATGGACTGAAGACCTCATTTCACACAGATTGCTTTGGATTCAAAGCATCTTGGAGAGTAGTTGTCACGCCGTGGATACACTTATTGATAGTTTCGATCATTTGTGTGAAAGGGAAGTTTTGAAGTCACCAACTTTACGCCGTCGTTGAAAGTTAACAAAAACTCTTTGAAGCGTGTAGCGTTTGTTTTCCCTTGTTTTCCCTGTGTGTGAGTTAATAAAGGCCTCAAAAATGTCACTACAACTTTGGGCCAGATCCACGCAACCGTGACACATCCATTACTTTTAAGTAAGCGTGCATTTTACACAGCGACCATGCTCACAAATTCACGAAAACAAAAATCCTCGCTGAAAGCCACTCAAAAAAGACTCCATCGCAACATTTTCAACCAAAATGAGCATGTTAACAAAGTGCGATTTTCCATTAAAAAAAGCACGATGTGCAGTAACAAAGAGCCTCCTTTTTTCCCCCAAACTACAACAGCACGGTGGGTGTACAAGTTATTCTGCAAACCAAACACCGATTTGCAGTCTTAAAGTTTAAAGTTGCAATTCGGGTTGTATCGCCATCGTCGTGGTACAACCAGTCCACAAACGCTCAAATCCTACCGTTGAAAAAAAAAGAATAAAGACTCACACTCACATACACACACAACGCACTTTAGCTTAGCTAGTATCTAGTGTGTAAAATGGCTCTTCGCCTGTCTTACCTGGCCTGTGCTTCGTCCAGGCTTTCGTCGGTGATGGCCATTATTTGCTGTAGGATATCCCCAATGTCTTGCTGGGGCTGACCGAGAGACTGCTGTTTTCTGACCGAGTCTGGGTCTCCGACGTCGGCTTGTTGTAGTCCACCGAGTCCGGTGAGACCCGTCATCATCCTGGTCTGGTCATCCATACTTTGAAAGAAAACTCGCCCCTTCTTCTTCTTCTCTTTCCTCTCTCTCCCTCTCTCAGTCGAAGAATACACACAAATAGCTAGCCTGTTAGCTAGCCAGCAAAGTATCTCCTACGACAAATCATACAACACTTCTTCCTTATCGTCCCCGACAGCGGCGATTTGGAGAAATACTGACGGGTTGTCGTCGTAAAAGACACGATCGCGCGTCCCCGTTTTACATTCGCGTGCGTTTTTCTGCTCTCCGTCTCTTGTGTGTTTGAAGTCAATAAAACGCAGCCAAGGCTAATGGTGGCTAACCACCGAGTGAGCAGCAGCTACGTTAGTAACTGTAGCCTAGCACAGAGGAGCAGCAGGGACACACATGCACGGACTGGGGGAGCCTGCCAACAGCGACTCGCACATTTTCCACACGCACACACAAAATGCACACACAACAAAAAAAATGCAATACACACCGACAGACGCGATAGTCTTGTTAAAAAAAATAATAAAAAAAAAGAAACCCCGAAAGAAAAGATGTTAGCGGAGTGGAGTCTGATTTCGCTCCAATCACAGGTCTCCTACCAAAACAGCTTTGCCATTGTTACTGATGTCGCGCGACTATGTGGGAGCTGCGCGAGCGCTGTCGCGAGCACCATTGGACTCACCAACGAGCTCGCGAGCAGGTTAACCAGTAGGCTACACACCATCAGAGTAATAGATTACATTACATATGTGTGTGCGTGTGATAGTGGGGGTTTTCTGTATTTGGCTAGTGCCAGGTGTGTAAACAAATATGCAGAAAATATTAATGTATATCAGACTATTTATATCAGTAACTCTATCAGATTTTCCTTATGTATTGCTTTACAAATAGATAGCCCCTTACGTCACCTTCAGCCTTTTATAATAGGGTTAGAGCAATTGTTCTTAATCGTGTCAGGATCACCAACAGAAACACCCCATCCTACACATGTTTTTGATTTAAAACACTATAATCATACATTTGGTTTACATTTATTGTACCTACATTTATATTTTGTATTTTCTGTTTGTGAACCTTTACATGCACTATTGTCTTGTGCTGCTAACTTCGGCCAGCCACTTTAACAGCATAAATTGGAAGAAAAAAAAACACTTTCTTTACCATCAGATTAGTGGCTTTCACCAAAGAGTTAGCTGATGCCAGATGTGTAAACAAATTTTAAAAAATATGAATGAACATCTGACCCTTATAACTGTATTACATTCCCAATCCCAGGGGACAAGACTCTCCTTGTGTACTGCTATTACAAATGGGTAGTCCCTTATGTCACCTTAAGCCTTTTATAATGGGGCAGAGCAATTGTTCTAAATAGTGTCATGATCAGCTATTGAAAAAAAAACCTTTTTCTAAACTTACCAATAATGAAAATGATTCTTGTTTTGGATTTAAAACACTGTGATTATACATTATACATATGTATATTTTATATATTCTTTGCGCCAACCCCATGTGTGATCTTAACTTATGTCATCTACTACTTCTAATTCCAGTTTATGATACCATATTTTGGGGAAAAAAATAGCAATAGGACAGAATATCCATGAGGGATAACTAGCAATCATTGCAGGAGTGCAACTACAAAGAGTCTATGTGTGTTGTAGCTGTATAACTACCTGGCAATAAGTCTGATTCTGTTACCTGTAGACTTGAAATACAGTATACAATATACCAGTGTATATTAATGTATACATCTTTTGGAATATACACTTAGTATTATGATTCAGTATAAGAGAAATACATGTGCAATTTGAAATTCTCAATTTATTTATATCAGAGTGAGTCGAGACCCCTTTAGCTGCATTACTCCCCCCAGGTGACAAGATCCTCCTTGTGTACTGCTGTTACAAATGGATAGTCCCTTATGTCATCAACATTGCTCGGCCTTTTTATGATGGGGTACATGCCCTACATGCACATTTGCTCTAAGATGTACACAATGGCTACATTTGTACATTTTGTATGTGTATGAATTTTGCATGTACTGATGTCTTAACCTGCTAACTGATGTCAACATCCTGCATCATCTTCTCTGTACAAATCAACAAAGCACATTTCTAATATATTTATAATTAAGTTGTATTACTGGCCTGGCAATACATCTTATTGTGAGCCATTGTTCTTAATATGTAAGGATGACCTACCAGAACCAGTTTTCAACACTTAACTACAATGTAAATTATTCTGTTTTTGGTATATAAATCATATTTTGTGTATTTTGTATTTCAACCTTATATGTACTGATGGATGGATGACTGGAAAATCATTGGTATCTGATACAGCAAAATATGATTGTGTTGATTTAAGCGTACTGAATTTGGTTGATCTCTTTATGTCACTTTAATTTTTCACAGTTAATCCACCAATACCCATCCATCCATCCATTGTCTTACCCACTTTCTGCCTAATGGCGTCGTGGGGGCCTGCTGGTGCCTAACTCCGGTGCACATAGGGTCAATTTAGAGTCCACAGTCGACCTAAACGTGCATGTGTTTGGACTGTAAGAGGAAACTGGAGCCGGCAATCTTCATTCTGTGATGCTACAGCCCTAACCACTGATCCAGCGTGTCCCCTTCCACCAATATCCATCTTGCAGTATTCAATATCATAGCAAAAATAAAAAGGTCCAACCTACAGATTGTGCTCTAAACCCCTGATGAATGAAACATCCCATCAGTTTTCAGTATGAAAATGTTGACAGCACAGATTGAAAACAAGTGTACTTGTTTTTTGCAAACTGGGCATTTCTGCTGTAGTTTATCACTCAGATCAGAGAGACAGCTTTCCAAGACGAATGGCTGGCTGAATGGATGTGGAGGAGAGCTGCAGGCAGCCTTGCTGTACTGCAAAGAGATGATGGGTGTGCATGAGAGAGTAGGACCAAACTGGCAATGGTTTATGCTGACTCTCCACACATCCATCTACTACAATCTGTGGCTAATCAATCTAAAGTTCGAGACAACAAGAGCAGAGAATACAGTATAACCCAAACAGTAATTGCTCCTTGCATGTGCATATAGTGCAAGTCACAATTCAGATTTCTTTGGGATCTCTGTGTGTTTAAACCCCTTAATTTTAAAGAAATAAACACCACATCCGATTCTCAATCACACCCTATTAAAGCTTTAGCAGGCAAACAAAATACCGATTTATAAGAGCAGAAATAATCCTTTCTTCTTAATATTACTCTGCAAACAAGGAACCCAGTGAACCAGGTCACACCCAAGGAACCTTTATCCAAACACATACTGCATCCAAATCAAACATGTAAAGAATAACTTCTAACATACCATTTACTCGGATCATCTCAATTGTTTGAGGTGACAGCCTACAATAGAGTAACTGCAGGGAATTGAGTGACACCAAAGCCAATGTCTATCAGACCTTCCTTGAAAGTGAAAGACTGTGGCAGTGGCTTTGTAAACTTCTTTGTTTTTATTGTTAGTGATTCGGTTTTAGAATCATTTCTGTGAAACTTCTATTCATTTGGATGCTAAAGCTGCCCTCCTCTCACCCCACAAGCATCAAGCCTCATTTTCATCTAAATAAGAATCGATCTCTCCTGCTGTGCACCATCCTCCCTTACTCACAACTCACGGTCACAACCCTGCTTGTCTTTTCGCTTGTCCCTGTGCACTCTAGTCACTCCCCTGAATACAATCACAAGGTATTCAGCAGAGCTCCTGTTGGGAGACCATAACAGCAGAGAGCAGAAAGTCATTCCTCTCTTATTTATTGCTGACAGTGTGGTAAGAGTACATTCTCCGCGGCGCAATCATCAGAACAACAAATTGGATATAAGCATAATGAGCGAATGGTCAAAGAGATAAGAGTGATAGCTAACAAAGCTTTGACTGACTGGTACAATGTCAAAGCTTCGTTCTGCATCAGTGACCCAGCCAAATGCAAGAGATGGGGGTGAGTCACTGTGGGGGGAGGGGCCACCTCCTGAATGGTCAGGGGACACTGATGAAGTGAAATAGATGCCGCACTAAAAAGCGAGTAAATGTGTCGAGGAGGATCGTTCGAAGTGAACTGGACAATTCGCAGGTACAAAACAGAACACATCTATATCAAATGTCTGGTTTTACTCAGCTTCAATATATTTACAGGTAACATACTCTTCTAATATTTAGTAGCACTGAAAATGACATGGTAGTAGCCCTGGCAAAGTCATGCTTTCAAACATCCTTTAAATCGAGGAAAATAAACCACTTTAATTGAAATGACAAAATCCGTCAGCGCGCTTTAATAGTTACAAATATAACATTTTTAACAGGTTATTGACCAACAAGATGGGAAATCACTTTGTGGGAAATCACATACATACAGTGGGAAATCCCATGTAACTTCTGACATCTGGTACTCAACAATTCTATGTCATGTTTTACAGGTGAGTATGTACTCAAGTGAGGCTTAGTAGAAAAAAAAACATTATATCCAGTCACGACCTTTGTCACGATTTTGTATAGCCACACTGCCACCTGCTGGTCAAACACGTGAACTACCAGTCCAAATTACTACGGGTGGAAACGACAGCATAAAAGCAACTAAGCATAATGGTATTTAAAATAACAACAGAGAAAATGACAGAATTTGCCAAGAGAGTAGACACACTTTAGTTTCACATACATGTCATAAAGGGCAATTAAATGATTAATTGCTTGGGCTCGCCTCCTGTCAAGGTGACTATGTAGTTGCAGAGGATAGAAGTGTAGCCATATGGTTCTTGATGAGCTCGGGTGAAAGATCCTGGAACCCCGCCTCTGCCGCTGATGGGGGGGAAAAGGAATCGGATGAAACGTTTCATTGCCTACATCAGCGATGCTTTCACAGAATTATCCTGTTTATGGGAAAGATGGAAGGCAAATAAAAATCATTACCCAATCGGCCACTGGTCTCTTTCAACAGTAACTGCGACTGTTCCTGGATGGACAGGAGCTGTCTCACCATCTGACACTGAATGTCCATCTACAAGTAAAAATAGAACACCTCATTGGATAATGTGATTATATGAGTGCAGACATATAGTCATGATACTAAGAGCCCTACTCAATGTAATTTTTAGTTGCAATAAAAATTGACACTTGATAAAAAAAGAAACATAATTCAAAGTTTGAAGTGGTCTAACAACGACTGACTGAGGGCGTATCAATCACAAAACCAAATGATCTGTTTTATGGAGTAGTCAGAGTTGGGAGATATTTATGACATCTTTCTAATACATTTTTATTACAAGATGCAAAGGCTGGAAATCATCTGTACACAGATGTCCACAAAGAAAAATCCTTTGTCTATTGTTGACAGTATAGAATCCACATATACTAGTGGCATCTGCTTTGAGTTCCAACAGTCTCATTTTCTTTTCCCCGGCAAAGCTTAGAATGGCACCATACACCAGCAGAAAAACAGTATTCATATATTGATAAAAAACACTGAAAATGCCTGCCATCATTCTTTCTAGTAATAACAAAGGATTTTGTTTCCAACATACAATCATCGTCATGGCGTGAAGCATTGGCTTTTGCCTGCAGAGGACAGCGTTATAGTCGGGCTTAGTCTGTATTAAATGGTACTGTGAGGACTGGGCCACAGATGTCAGGTCCAGTGAAGTTCCTCTCTCCTGGCCCTGCTCCACTTTCCTGTAACAAATTAAAGAACAGATTATTGCTGCACGTCGAGAAGATGATCTCTGAGTCACTCTGCTCTTCAGTAACACGCATGTTCACCTTTCCAGCTCCTCTGCTTTGACCCGGTGTTTGTTCAACAACGCCTCCCAAGATTCACTTTCAGCACGCAGTCTGAAACATCACAGGCCAGAGGGTTGGACAAATAGCACCTCATAGGTCAAATAAAAGGTTTGTATGAAAACCGAGTGTAGAGAGACATTATGAGCAACATGCCTGTTAAGGGCTATTTGGATTTTTTCTGTCTTTGCTTGCACAGCAGGACCTCTCGCTCTGAAAGCAAAGAATAAAACTATAAAGTGTATAAAATATACAGTGTAACACCTCTGCTGACAAGCAAAACAAATCAACATGTTTCAATAAGAGCACTGATTAGCTAAAAGCTGTCATTATACCTTCTTGCACTAGCAGGAGGCCGCGCCTGTTCCTCATTACGAATACGTTTTGCCAGAGAAACCCACTCTTTCTGCATGTGTTCAACTGCACAAAGGGATGACAAAAGCCATTTAGATATGTTCATTTGCAATTATGACTCTGTGAAGTGTGTGCCAAATGAAGCAGTGTCATCATTAACCTTGTTTTTCAAAAGACTTCAGTGAGATGTTTGGCACTGCTTGCAGGGAAGTTTGAGTCCTTTCAATCGCCAGCTGAGGACAAAGAGGACATAGAGGCACTGATCTATTAGGAATTTTAGTCAGAACGCAAATATTTATACTACTAGGCTTATTAACATACTCACCCTCATTGCAGCCTCCATCAATTTCTCAAGTCTCTCTTGCTGTGGTAAGGATGCACTTATGCCCTTGCACAACTCTATAATAAACACATAAATTGCCATTTACAAAACAAAATGTCTTTACAAGTTACGGCATAGCATTCAGCGGGCACTAAAGGTCTGGGAGACACTCTGACTAGATGCCTGCCCCACCTTGGCTCCAGAGGAGCAGCAACTCTACTTTGAGCTACTCACCCTGTCTCTAAAAGGCTGAGCCCAACCACCGTGCAGAGAAAACTAATTTAATCGGCTGGTATTCATGATCTCAATTTAGGTGAGGGTTAGGACTATGTCTGAGGGAAATGGTGCAGTGCCCATCCATCTTGTTGAATCATCTCAGGGTAGAAAGACAGATTGGGGCAGTGTTTCAGATATTATTAAAACCTTCACACTCTGCAGCTGATGGGACAGCAAAGTGCGTTATCAGTGCAAATCAGTTCCTCATTTCATGCTTTTCTACCACAGCAGACAAATTAAAAAGGTGTAACACAGACAAGTCTCTCACCCTCGTATGGGTTGGGAAGAGCTGGGAGCGAGCGTCTGGATATGGTGGCTCTCCTCCAGGATTTCCTTCGAGGAGTAGGGCTGACAGAAGCTCCCTCCGGGTTTTCCGAGTGGAGTTCTTCTCTCTCCATCTCCGCACAGCCTTCTTGTCCCGCATCTGATGTCTGTGTTGGGGCTGATGACGAATCGGTGCGAGGACATTTGTGTGGAGAAGGTGAGCTGGGACTTGCCAATGAGGATCTTTTCAGTGACGGCCCAACAGCATCACTGACCTGGGTATAAATGACATGAGGATGGATGATGATTCCATTCAATGCTTTCACTATATTCCCACAGCCGAGTTGTGAAATAAAAGTCAACTAAAACTCCTGGTGGAGGGGAACAACATGTCCATGGCCACAGAAATACATGAAAATATGTAATGACTGAATGGGCAGAAGTTAAATAACTATACAGATTATCGGTGACTAATTAGACTGATTAACTAGATGATTTAGCTCAGGTGTTGTTAGTAAGTAATCTGCAGTGTCAGTTAAAATGAGTAGTAATAGTTACCTCATTCTGGGAATCAGCAGCAGCGGAACTGCAAGGAAAAGTTTATACATTTGCGCGTTAATGGCACATACAATACAAGTAAAACAGTCCGTACTGAAGAAGTATACCGTGATTCACCGGTACGAGAAGTTGACGTTACCGTAACAGTGCAACACAACTACAACAGTAACTCGATTTAAGTTCAATTTACCCGGAGACACGAATTCAGAGTTGAAGACAATATATACCTTGACATAGTCATTCAACGTGGGCTTACAATGTCACGTCAGTTTTAACAGCTATGACCAAGAGGGATTTCTACCTGGTTTGCGAAGGCTCGATTTGTTTATCCGCCATTTTTTCGTTCAAATGGTTTTCCTCGTTGCGCGCCCAACAGGCATCGATTTCCGGGTCTAAGCACCACGGGAAATGTAGTCTTCGTGCACCGTAGGGACTACAAAATCAAAAAGCTTGGGAAAAATACCAAATAACCACACATATTTATATTTTCAATATAAAACGGATGAAAACAGTTAGCACAAACAAAATAAATCAAGCTTTCACCTATGGTAGAGACATATTTTGGTCATTTAGTAGTTGCAACATCACAGTGTAACTAGACATTCATCAAACTTAACTACCAAGGGATGAGAGTGCAGATACTAAGTGCAGAGTGTCATCAATGAAGATGAAATAATAGTAGGTGAAGTGTAAGGATAAGGAAGAGAAGTGATGCTCCTGAAAGTGTTGGGTCTTCAAGAGTCATATTTGTCCAGATTATTGTCATCTAAGGAGTTGTAAATTGTTGCAAGCGGCCTCACCTCTCATCCACAAAACCTTTTCAATTCTGACCAGCTACTGGGAAAGAACTGGATTTAATCTGGGGTAATTTGCACAGCCAGTTTGAGTACCTGGCTATTGTTCAGAGCCACCTGAGGTGTGTTACAAAGGACTATTGTGGTTGGACTCCATTGCGGCTCCATTGCTGGGCCTCAGTGAAGTTTCAGAGTGTCTTCAAGAATCAACAAGTCTAGTTGCCACAACTTAGAACTTTGGCACTTCGAGAACTTCTTGAAGAGGGGGAGAGACTTCCTGAAGACGGATTGTCTTGCTTGGACAGGTGGCAGTACTGTGGGAGGCTCCAAAGTTGGACAATACTATAGATTTGAATAAATGTCAAACCAAATACATAAACTAAGCAGCAATGGCAGGGGTTTCATGACAGAGGTGGCCTTGTTGGCTGTGGACTCCAATCCTCTCGTTGAGAAACTTCTTGGATCAAGTCTGGAACAAGTGTTGGTCTACTGGTTTAGAGGGGCAACCCTGGTCTGATCCTCTTTGTCCTCACTGGAATTCTTAAATCTCCTTTAAGGAATTTGTCCAACTACTATTTGTTGTAGTCATCTTCCAGAGGTTTAAGTTTTATTCTTAGTTCTTGTGCTTTCCAGTGCTTCTAGAGAAGAAGTTATATATACATTTATATAAAATAGTAAAACCTCTTATATCCCAATTTCTTCAGGCTGTCCTGATTCAAATGTTCTCATTACTACAATTATTTAAATGCATGCATTTTCATTGTAAAAGAAATTATGGATGCCATTGGCAAGTGAAAGAAAGTTATATAATTAAAGTGTTTTCTCATCCAGACCACAAAGTAAATTCTGAAGTTTGATTCTGGAGGTGACGTGCAGGTCTGAAGGGATCCTGTTTTTAATCTCTTCATAAAGTGGATTAAGAGAAAACTTGCTTTTTTGCTAATATGTAGTTTTTATTAACTAAGCAGACAACTTGAGTATTTATTTTAAAGACTTTGCCAATTATTTTTAAATTGGCAAAGTACCCAGTTTCTTACATTTTTGAGTTCAGGACCCCCAAATAACTCCGTAATTCTGGAGTGTTTCATACAGTACTTCAATCACTGTCCACAATTCTTTTAGAAAATGGAAGTTCATTTATCAAAAAAACTGTTGGCCAGATTAATTGAAGAAAACACAAAGTACACAGGATTCCAGGCTTTTCTTCAATCCACTGATACGCATCGAGGCAGCATATTTGTTTTGGCCAGCAGCAGAAGAAAAGAAGGGTTCACTCCTTTCTTTTTCTGGTTTCACTGCATTCTCAAATCCTGGTTAATATTTACTTACCCGATTCTGAGAACGGGATAGGACATGACCAGCTGGACAGGTTTCTTTTTTTGTCTCTCCATGTCCTCACACATTAGTTCTTGTGCATGACAAAACAATTGACAGAAGTTGTATCTGTAAGTCTTTATAAGTCTGTTAGAGATGCTTTTCACTTTTTACAAAATCAAGGAGAGGAATCAAAAAAATCAAAAACACTTTTGCAATTCTCTTGGAGAATGCCCCGTTCATGTGCCTGAATGTTTCACTCTGGCTGGCACAGTCTTGCACTCCACTCAATACTGCTGTCTTCATGGCCTTGTGTAGCAGTGGTGAGGTACAGGCAAAGATAGGTATAGATAGAAATAGAGAGAGAGAGAGAGAGGTAGAGAGAAATAGGGAGAGAGAAATGTAGAAACTACTTTAGAGTTATGAAGAAAACAGAAGGAGAAATAAAAAAAAGAGCTCATGAAACTACAGAAACACAGTTCAGGAGGAACAGAGCAGGATGAAGTAAGGGATGCACAGAGGGTACAGCACTGCACGCCATGACTGTCTCAGCTGGGTTGTGTAGGTCACAACAGCTTTAATTCTCTTCCTCCTCTTCATCCAAGGACTTCTCTCCCTTTACAGTTTGGTTGGTAAGGGCAGTGGTCACTGTTGGCACTGAGTTCAAGAAGGCAGCCTGAGAGTTCCTTTGCCCAGTAGGAACTGCAAGACACGGTCCACCAGTAGAGCAACAACAAAGTCCACCACCAGAACCTGGGCAATGATCAGTTTGAACTGCCAGGAAGCAAAGAGGAAGCACAGTTACCACACGCTTTACACAATTATTTAAAACGGAACAATAAAAGGGACAATTGCTCACCTCAGTTGGAATATCTACAAGAGCAAACTGTTCATTGAATTCTGGCGATGAACCGGTAAGAAGTCCTACGATTGCTAGTCCTGACAGAACAATGCTCCATAGTAGTGGTCGATTTTCACTGAGGGACTCCATAAAGGGGTGACCCTGTTGGACACAACAAGCAAGTCTGTTACACTCCAAACAAGACGGAAACACCAAACACTAATATCATATCAAATATGTACCTTGTAGTTAATGGCAAAGGTGGCCATCTGCATGGCCATGGACATTATATACACAGTGCTGTTGATTAGACTTGGTTCAAACTCTTTGTAAAGATCTACGAACTGCTCCTCTCTGCAACAGAGAAAAGACACGCATGGTAATGCATCACAATGATGTCATCAATGTCAATGTTTAACTTGTAGCGGAGCCCCCGTCTCACTTTATATCTTGCTACTGTTTACCTTGGCGGACTCCTGGTTTGTGCCTCTTTGTAAAGGTACACCAGGCTACAAAAGTGGACGCCGAACTGGAGCAGCACCGTCAACACAGTATAAAGATTGAAGATGTTCGGCAGGGGCCGCTCTCGAGACAACGATTTCAGTGGCTGTGTGGAAAGAGTGGCAGAAAATGAAGTCCGGTGATGCGGTAGATAGGGGAGAATAACAAATCCGACACCCTCTATTCTGTTCACTCTCTTACCTTTGATCTAGAGATGAAGAGGAAGCATCCGGCCAAGAGAAGTCCCTGCAGCGTCGCCTGGAAATCGCTGAATTTGACCCCCTCGAGGTAGAGCACAGACTGGCTGTAGGCCAGCACCAGGGCGTTGAGAGCGAGGATCTTGAACATTTGGAGTGTTGTCACCAGAGTGCACCGGCCTTGCTTTATCACATGACAGACTGAGGAAAGAGGTGGAGGAACGAGTTTATAATAGCATTATGTCTGTAAAAGTGCTGCTAACTGAACGTATGAATAAGTGGCACTCACTGCACTGTATGGAGGAGAGTTTTGAGGTGAATGGGGCAGCAATGGAGGCGTCCCCCAGTTTCACTACTTGTACTTGATCCTCTTCAAGTTCCCGTAAGACTTGGCTGATCCTCTCCTGTTACAGAATGAATCCCGATGGTTATCGCAATGAACTGGCGCCCAGATGTTCCGCCTCGGCACAGCAGGATCATGTTACCCTGCCATGTTTTGTTCACTCTTCCAATTTTTTTATTGTGTATAAATCAGGAGTCAGTTATTTTTAAAATTGCCTTGATTTTTTCGGAGTCTGTTGTTCCTGTCTCTAACTTCCTGCCCAGCTGGAGCCGCACTGCGAAGCCTGACTGCCATAAATAGACTGCCGAGCATTTGTCAGAGCAGATGCACTTCTGGGACACTATTAAAACGCACTGCAACACTTGCACTGTGTGCACTTGCATTGCACTGAATGGCTGCAATCGTTTTCAGTAGCCACAGACTCTGTGAAACACAACGCAGCTACACCTGGTAGAATGAAGGGAAAACTTTCTTTCTTTTCTTCTTTTTCCAAGTTGCCATTAGTTGAATCGAATTATCAACTGCTGATGCTTTCATCTTCAGGTGCTGAGAGAGAAAATGAACTTTTTGATGTTTAGACTGTTAGTGCATCACTCAGGAGGAAGGACGTTCACCTTTTGTGCTGCGAGCTGCTCTTCCCTCTGTGCCATCAGCCTCTGCCTGGCCGCCCTGGAGCTGGGTTTGCCTCCTGAACTAGCAGGTGGTAGTGGTCTAGATTCTGCTGCAGAGGCCTCCTTTTCTCTCCGTTTCCTCTTTTCAGGCATGCGCTCAGGAGCATTGGCTAACAGAGCGACACCTGCAGCGGACAAAGAAAGAAACATCAGCATCCATTACAACGTGTTGTTGGGCTCATACATGAGGTTTTCAGTGTTCGCGGTTGATAAAGCTTACCTATGTGGGCATGT
Organism: Karalla daura; assembly: GCA_029224185.1. NCBI lineage: Eukaryota > Metazoa > Chordata > Actinopteri > Chaetodontiformes > Leiognathidae > Karalla > Karalla daura. The sequence continues at coordinate 8,262,801 of CM055203.1, read as the reverse complement.
TTGAGAGCTCCGACGTCATTTGTGCCATCGCCACACATTAGTGTTACGTAACCCAGCCCCTTAAGACTCGTTATTACAAATTCCTGAAAGCAGAACAGAGCAGAACAGCCAGAGTTTCAGTGTTTTTTTAGCTCATTTGAGACAGTGCCTCATACACTCACACTTTTACATACGATGCCACCTAGATGTCATTCTCACCAAATTTCTCTCGTTTGTCTCAACAAACTATGTATATACCAAATACCGATCAAACTGAATTAAAATGCATGTCATTGGCAGCTTTGCAGAATAATCTGTCTCAATACTGCTTCATCATGTGTTTTAACAGAGTCATCTGACAATAATATTTGAGGTGGCTTAACATTTTTGGTGATCAAACTCCATCAAAACTGTGGTTTATAAACCACTCAACTTCTTGCCTGGTTGTGTTTGCTCAGTGTAAAACACATTTCGCAGGACGCACAGAAGCTAATGTGGGACCTACCTTCTGTTTTGGGCTGACGCGGGCAAAAACCCGTATGTGAGGCAAGAGTGTGTGGAGTAACCTGGGGTCACAGCTCAGTCTGGCCAGCCCCTCCCCTGTGACACACAGGTCAAACTCCTGCACGAATGAGGAAGCGGAGGGAGGCGGCAGCGGTACGTGCACCGTGCCGTCGATGGACTCCCACTGCCACTCGCCTGGAGAACAAAACAACACCAGGCTCGTCATTCTGTCCGTACGTCAGACAGAACACATGCATGAATTACCGCAAAGCCGCGAGTCATCTCACCCTGACCAGAGCTCTGCTGCAACACCAGTGTGTGTTCTTTCTGGATAAAGTGAAGCTCTCTTGCTACATGGCAAGCTGTTAGAGGGTTGTCCCCAGTGATCATCACCACCTGAAAAAGCAAATAGGGGGAGGGATCATTCATCTGAAAACCCATACAGTTTTCAAAATCCAAATCAAGCTGGAACCGTGTGTCGTCTGCTGATTTTACATGATGCGACGCCTCCTGGATCTCTCTGATGACTGCTTTGCTGTCACCCTTGAGGGGGCAGGACACGACCATGAACCCGGCGAAATGCAAGTCGCACTCCAGAACGTCACGGCTCATCTCCCGGACCTATGGCGTTCATAAACATTCCTCAACACTTTCTGTCACGGTCTGGTACGAGCTCACTGCTCCAGGCCTGTGGAAACTGAGATACCAACCTGCTGATGACTGAGGTGTCCCATCTCTTTGTAGCCCAGGGCCAGCACTCGAGCCCCTTCCCGAGACATTTCCTTGTGGACCTCGTCGTAACTCGCTGGACACTCTGAAAACTACAGTCACAGCACAGATAAGTGTGTCTGATTCCACTAATAAAGACCAACACGCATGCGTGAAGCGTGATGCCCGTGCGTACCATTCCTCGCAGTGTCTCGGGGGCTCCCTTGACCGTTGAGATGTAGCAGAGATCGGTGGAGCCCATCTTCTCGTAGGAGGCCAGGACCGACATCCTCTTCAGAGCGCTGGCAAAGTGGAAGCGCTGGTGGATCTTAAGTCCCTGGGTTTTGATGCCTCTTGGGAACACTTTTTCATCTGGATAAAGAGCAGAGATTCAGTGACATTTGCATACGAGTATGAGAGACGCAGACTTAAAAGCGCACACTGATGGCCTTTCCTCCTTACCTTTAGTGAGAGTCCAGTCAGCAGCAGTCAACATGGCCTTCTCCAGAGGATCTCCGACCAGCTGTCCATCATCCAGGGTGACCAGTGAGTGACACGTGGCCACCACCCGATGGGTGTCGACCGGGATGTCGGATACAGGCATAACCTCCTTTCCATCTCTGTCATAAGACATTCAAAATATCTGTTAATCTATCCTGTGTGGTGCAAATTTATGGGAATACCACTAATCCTCATAGTGTGCAGGAGGTACCTGAGGCCAGCTACTCCGCGTACTACAAGACTGTCGCTGGTCAGCGTTCCAGTCTTGTCGAAACAGCAGACCTCCACTTTCCCCGCAAAGGGTATCCTGAAGGGCTCCGTACAGAACACATCTGGGCAGGGCAGAGAAAGATGACATGTCAAACACTGCTGTAAAATCTTATTCTTAAAATCTATTCGAGACATGCAGAACAGCAGCACAGAGACGTACAAAGTTTTGCCAGGGCAATGAGGGATGTGTTGACTGCCAGAGAGAGCTCTATGGGGAGCTCTGGAGGAACCACTGAGGTCAGGATTAGAGTGCACTCCAGAAACAGCTTGTAGCGGTTCCTACTGGCATCCTTGGTCCCTGCGGGAGAACAAAGCACACTCAAATGTAACCCCTGCTCTTTCACTGAGCTCTAATGATGTAGCTAATGAAAACTGCTGCCTGTCTTTAGCGGATGGATTGCTCACCTTCTACCCACACGTAAACAGCTGCAGCGATGGCAAACACCAGGAGGAAGAGGATGAAGATGAAAGTCTCCAGGTTGTTGGCAGTAACTCTCTTCACTCCGAAGAGGATGGTCCGTAACAGTTTCCCCTGGAGACACGTTTGTACAGGCCATCAGTTCACGATTACAGTTGACACAGTGTTCGACAGACCTGGGTATTTAAAAGCTCATGTTAAAGCAATGGGAACTTAGAAACCCCCCCTCGACAAAATTAATTTCCCCACTGACATGTTGTCAAAACAGGTATTCAAATGGCAGCAAAAACACTGATATGGGGTAATAATATGGACAAACGTCTTCACCTGAGAGGTGTAGAATCCGGTTCTCAGCACATAGGCCACACAGCCGTTATCTACAGCTGTACATAAAGGAGAACACAAGTGAGACACAAATATGCAGTGATTTAACAGCCAGTAGATTCAATCCAATTCAAGCACTTACATTTGAGTCCAGCAGTGGCCTTCAGGGGAGGAGTGTGCTGGACCACTTTCGTCCCTCCCGAAATTATGTGGAGTCGAGAGTCTGTCTGAAGGTCCAAGATTCGCTCAGGGTCCAAATCCTCCACTGGCTCCTGAATGCCCCCGCATTGTCAGTCGTAAGTACAAGATCACAAATAACCCCGCATCGTGCAGAAGTGTTGCCTACGCCCTCATCTCTGTGTAGTGTTATAAATAGGTATCAGTTAAACTCTGACCTTCATCTGGGGCACAGACTCTCCAGTCAGCATGGCCTCATCCACAATGCACCGACCCCTGAGCAGCAGCACATCACATGGAACCAGGTTGTCCTGGGGAGACCGTCCTGCATCGGGCAAAAGAAACGTTTTCAGTGCAAAATAGAAATAAATAGAATTTTTGTGAGGACAGCTGCTGAAGACTATTGACCGCTTGACATTTACCGATAGAGACGATGTCACCGGGGACAAGCTCGTCACTTGAAATAGGCCTCCACTTCCTGTTGCGATACACCTAGGAGAGAATAAATACATTGCTGACACTTTAAACAGATCAGACTTTTATCTTAAATACCTTGTGGGATGCCAGACAGAATAGTTGTTTATAATTGTGGAATCACTAAACTAAACTTTGAATGTTTTATCCAGCCTACCTGGATCATGTAGGGCTTGTTTCCCATACGGCGGATCTCAGACATATTTCTCATCTGCTGCTGGACTAAGGAGGCCTCGAACGCGACCAGCATGAACAGTGTGAAAACACTGTAGTACCAGTACTCATCCAGACACCACAGTCCCACACAGAACACCTGGTGCAAAGTACACAATCGGTGAGGGCAGTTAGCCACAGACAGTTTCTGCCACAGCATCATAAACATCACAATATTATCAAGTCAAATCCGTATACAAATGCTACACGCACCTGGAAAACAAAAAAGGGAGCCGTGGCTCTTTCTCTGAAGAGCTCCAGGAAGTCAGGCACTACCATCTCGGCCCGATTGGTGCCGAAGCGTTTTTCTGCCGCTCTGAGTTCAGTCTCGTCCTGGTAGCCACGCCAGGACTGAAAGTAGCCCATTGCGTGGTCTATTGGAAATGCAATGGGCAGAAAACGTTTCTTCTCTTTATGGTCAAATATGTAACGGATCTTTTGAAATTCAAAAGACAAAATCCCCTCCCCGTTTTCATCCTGTTGGGTAGAAGAAGAGATAAAAAAAGACAATTTTTAGTTGTAGCACTCAAAGCAAAGTGAACTGTTATTGTCAGGCATTTTCCCACACATCATTCACTCTCACACACCTAGGCGCTATTTAGAATCTCCAGTTGATGTAGACATGCATGTTTTTGGACTGTGGGAGGAAACCAGATTTCCCACACAGATACAGAGAAAACTGTGAAGTGAGAGCTCTATTCACCAAGTCTGTAACATGTGAACTGACCTGGTCCCTCTGTAGTGCAACAAGCTCTGCAAAACCGTTGTTTGGGGTGGGAATGACCTTTGCCAGTGTAGCCTTCTTTGGATCTTGTACCTGTGTTTACACACAAAAAGTTGGCAAATTCACACACTGTGAAAGGTCAACGTAATCCTTGTATTCCTCGGGAACGTCATCTCTTCCAACTTTGTACATGAACACTGCAATGGCATCTTGAACAGCGTGAAATTCATGTAAGGTCCTAAAAGACATCACACCCCTGAAACAACTGCTTTCATATTACTACTATTATAGATTATAAATGAACATCAGTCACTTCATTATGAATAATACCACAACTGTAGCATCTACTGGTGCAGATACATTATACATTTGTTTAATGTGCAGTATTGTAGAAATAATTAATTCAGTCAAACAGACACAACAAATTAACAAAAACAAACACCATACATTAGAAAAAAAATCAAAAACACATTTTCCAGAGCGACAGGATAAAATATCAATGAGATAAAGGATCAGGAGCTAAGCTGCACAGCTATAAGGCAATAAATCAGATTAAAATGGTGGTACAATCTTAAAATATAAAAGACTATAGATACAAACCATTATATTTTGCAGGACTCTGCAAAACAGCACTATGATAATATCAGAAATGAAGACACATGTCGTATCCCCCTATCCATAATAAATGCAATTGTTGAACTGATTTTGAAGTTAGATTTTTATCATTAGGACACGCAGAGGCCACAATAGCTAAATCTTAACCCATTAACTTGGTTTCAAGCCAGATTCTGCTCTGTTTTAGTGCCCTGGAGCATGGCATCACTTGTCTGACTGCTCCTGGGCTCAAATCTTAGAGGTTTTGACACAAAGCATCCATAGCATCATTGTTCCTAGTGTTTACCTTCGAACAAGTGAGCCAGCAGTGCGCGTGCACGGACCAATAACCGGAGAGCGCAGTGAGGACGTGCGCGATCCCGATAGCGGCCAGAGCCAGGAGGCCTGCCTCCGGGTACTCGGAGGCTCCGTACACCCCTAACCACACGTACAGCCAACCGGGGTAGAGAAGAGCCAGGAACGGGAGGACAGTGCCGTGTAACAGCCGGGGCCTGCGCCGGTACAGCGTCACCGAGCTCACCAGCTCGTCGCCGGTGCCGCTGTCATGCCGCTGCTGCTGCTGGTGGTGGTGGTGGTTCACAGACGGGGCCATTTGCATCTCAGCCGGTTCCCGGACCCCGTCTGCAGCCATACCTCTTTTCTCGGCGTCGTTCATTTCACTGTGCTCACTCCTCCGCCCCCTCCACAACCTCCCACCGCCCCGTCGTGTTGCAGTTGGTAAAAAAATGTAATTTTTTTTACACAAACTGCGGCGCCACCGTCCAGCCCTCCGAGTCCGTTTACCGAATCTACCCTGTACTCTGATTGCGACTTCCGCATACGTAAACACGTAAAGACACGTCATGTTTTTAAAAGAAACTGAAATAAAATCAGATTTTTAAAAAATAATCTCTCTCATATTTGAATCTGAATTCTATGTAAGTCATAACAAAGCAGGTTATTTTCTAAAATATTGATAAATCCGTTTAAATAATGTTTTAATTTGGCTATTTGTTGTGGCCCCTTTAAGAAATTCTCGTCATTGTGGGGGCGGGTCCATGTAAGAGATTGACACATTTATAAACCAATAGGATTACAGCATTGATACATGTTGTATTTCCATCCAATTAGATCGTAGTAGGTGTGTACAGTGTAGTTTCCGTACTGACATGGCTCCACATGCTAAAGCAGTGCTGAAATAACCTTCATTGTTCATCTCCTTCGTGTCAGACAAGCTAAAACAAGAAACATGTAAGACATTAAAATACGGTTTCTGCCAGCATTGCATGCAACGTATACTCCTATCTAGATAGACAATTACATGTATGTTGTATAAAAGTGCATGTGCTAAATTGTGAATCAAGGCGTCATCTCTTATTGAGTTTGTTGCAATCTGAGGTCGCTTTGTCTTGTGTGTACGTGACTACAATCACTGTCCTATTTGCATACACTTATGGATTTACAGGCAGGCCGCTATGGATATCACAATGAAGTACTGCCATAAAGAAATGGAGGCATACGGATCATGTGTGGCCTCCAATCCATCAACATGGCAGCAAAGGTGTCACGAACTTAAAGTAAAGGTTTCACAGTGCACATCATCACAGTAAGGCTATATGCTTTTATTCCATCGTTTCCACTTTTCTCCAGCACTGTCATACCAGTATTAAAAACACACACTTAACACACACTTAAATCTGTATTTGTTTGCATAGTCCTGTGATCCAGAAGATCAGACAGGACTGCTCCAAGGAGTTTTTGGAGTTTGAGCGGTGTCTGCGAGACCACCAGGATAGCACTGCCTCCTGCACGGCACATGTAGCTCGCTTCCTCGGCTGCGCAGAGACCGTGGACATCAGTGGAGTGGGTATGTCTTTGCAGGAGTTGCACTTAATATTTGTACTTTTCTGTGTGCAGTTTGCATCTCCCTGCATCTGTGTGGATTTCCTCCTGGTTCTCTGGTTTCCTCCCTCAGTCCTAAAATATGCATTAAGATCAATCTGAGACTCTAAGTTGCCCCTAGGGGTGAGTTTGAGGTTTCAATGGTGTGTGTGTTTGTGTGTGCTGTGTTGGACAGGCAACCTGTCCAAGGTGCATTACTCCCTTCACCTTGTGCACTTTGGAGATAAGCTACAGCAAACCCCCGCAAAACCTTTAGGCCTGATGCGGTTAATAATAATAATAATAGATAATTTGCAAGGCATCTTTGTCTGATTCATAAGCATGTTGAAAATAAACAATGGCTTGTTATGTCTGCAAGCAGGGACCGATATTGCACCATCTGTGAGTGTGGTCACTTTAGTCAGCATTACTAATAACTTCTTCCTCTTCTTTTTTTCCAGCCTCAAGTCCAGTTCCTCAGCCGTCGTAGCATTAGAAAATCCTCATCACCTTCTGTTCTCCACAGCAGCAAAAATGTTTCATCAAGTGTACTGTCTGTGATAACAGTTAAGACGTTTATTTTCCTCTGGATGGCGTATAGTGAAAGAACCCTGTGAATTACGGTCTAGTTTTGGAAAATGTGAATGAATCAGTCATGCTAAAACTCCTCATGTCAATGTGTCCATGTTAGAATAGCATCTGCTGTTTGCAAGGATGTCTGTATATTACAGATTGTTATGGAATCACCTCAATAAGATTCACTTTGGATTTTCCATATTCGACCAGTGTGGTTTTTTTTTGTTTCTGTTTCTTATGTATGTCTGTGCCACCCTCATCTTCTCTTGGTCTGAGTCAGTCAAATATTAAACTGGAATGTTTCGCTCCCACGCACACTCCTCTGACCACTCAGTGACTGAGAAAAGGGGAGTCTGGGAAGAAAGGAAAGAGAAGGAGGTGGCCATTCACATCTAATCAGCAGGAATACTGAGGCAGACAGAGGGAGGATGTTGAGTTATGAGTCCTGTGACCACTGAGCAGAACAGACCTTTTCTGGTTCAATTATTAAAGCTTTGAAGGGGCAATGGAGGAGAAAGTGATTCATGTGTTTTTGGGAGTGATATCTTTGATTTCTACCTCATGAGAAAGTGATCGGTGCATCATCATTTATCATATTTAGGACAATAAGGCAAGTGCACTCCAAACATGAAAGCGCAGATTGTATTGAAGATACAGCAACATTACATTCAAAGCACATCACCTGCCAGTCACTGAACAAAAAAAAGTAAAATAGGAACTCTCCTAATACCACACAAATAAGTTACATTCACAAAAATATCACTGTAAAAATACCATGTGTCAGTGATCAGAGTCACACTTGAGTGTCATGAAAGAATGTCACAAGCTGTGGCCGATCACTGGCACCTAAATGAAACAAGTATCTTAATCCTATTTTACTCTGCACCACATTGTGGGTATGAGCCGTATGGTTTTTGCAACACTTGCTGCTATCCAAGTTTACTTTGGAGGCTATTCCTTCAGACCTACATTGTAACACATAAATATCATGCTACAGTTTAAATATTGGCTGATTATCACAGAAGGTACAAAATATCTACCTAACAACATCTAATTTGAGATGTTCGAGAAGGAAATTATGACAGAAAGTGACTACAACAATTAATTGTAACACAGCCATACTCACATAAACAGTTGGAGCACTTCATCATGTACACCCAGTGTCTGAACTTTTGGACATTATAGAGCTCTTGGTTGTCATTTCCCACACTGCCCTAAAGTTATTAAAGTATAAGAGAAGGGAGAACTAAAGCAATAATAACTTTTACAACCCTGTTTCCGAATAAGGCTCTTCAAATTACCCTGTAATGTAGTCGAAATGCTAAAAAGGGTTTTTTTGGTCCATAATATACCTGTCATGCATTGAAAAAAATAAAATAAACTATGGCTGTTTGAAATGATCCCTTCATATAAAGTGTTTCTTTTTGGAGTTTCCTTTCCCTTCCATCCGTGTTGGGACACTATGTAAAACATCATTAAAACATCTGCACACAAAGTCTTCCTGAGCCCTCACAACAATAGATTTTACACAAGTGTGTCTCACAAAGCGGTGAACCTCGCCCCATCATTACTTATGGACAACTCAACCTTTCTTGTGACATTAATAAACAAACAAATTTGTTTCACCGTCCCAACTTAAATGAAATGTCTCTAACATCAAATTCGGAATTAGCATATATTTACAGAAAGCAAAGAAGTTGTTGAGGTAAAACATTGAATATATGTCTTTGTACTGTGTTCATTTGAGTATACGTCAGAAAGGATTAAAATATAACATTTACATCGTGTTTTATTTGTTTTACACAGTCTCCCAAAGGTTTTGGAATCAGGATTGTTTATTATAATCTTCTCCAGCACGACATCCTGAGTCTTAGCTCAGGTAACATTAACATACACACTAACCTGAGAGCAAACTTACTCTGAGACATATACATGGTATTGTATACGCTGCAGTCTTCACACACAATAACTAATCACCAGTCTTGTTAAAAAAAAAGGTAATCCCCTAATTTAGATTAGACCCTCAGCTGCTCATTAAACCTGCCAAGACTCCTAAATACATTTAACTTGACTGATGAATCAGACAACAACAAATTATTATCTGTAATTCATGATATACATATTAATGTTTGAATAAGTGTCTTTGTTGTTGTTTTCTTTTTTTGTTTGTTTTTTTTTTGGAAAGTGCTATGAAAGGTGTTTCACTGAACATTACATAAATACAACAGCAGAAATTGAGGTCTTTTTACATATCTTGGACATTTACAGTGTTTGTATTTCCAGCATGTGATTCTTATCGAAGAAGGACGATGGCAAAATCATGTGAATCTGTTTGGAAACGGATCTAGCTAGTAATGAGTGTGGGGCTGTGATACAATAAAAGCTCTGACATGTGTTTGGGTGTTGACATTTTCAGGGACAGTGTTCCCACAGGCATGTTGATGGACATACTCCATTAGCTGCATCTCTGAGGTGAAAGGTGGAAAAAGAAAGGGACGGGGGTTGAGAGTTTATAAAGGTCAGGAGGTGAAGTAGGAGTTCTGCATGGAGTAGAGACGGTCAATGGGGTTTCCCACCCGCCCTGGCAGGAGACTGCCGTCCCCGGTTGCTAAGAGGCAGTCTCCAAGGTGACCGAGGCTCCCATCGCTGTCCAGGTCGTGAAACACTGTCTCTGAGTCTGGGTGAAAAAGAGCAAGGGAGTGCTCAGCTGAAGTGGAACAATCTTGGATTAGTACGAGAGAGTACAGAGGGATATAAAAAGAACATGAAAATCACAAAAGTCACAGACGAGGTGCGGTGTAATAGATAGGTAATGTGTCTTCAAAATGTTCACCTATCAGATAATATAAAAGACAGCACATTTGTGGGATCTCTACTATCTCTGATCACTCATTTTCAAAGCAAATAAAGAAGCTAATACAGAGTGATGTTACTGCTGATTTTAGTTTATTAGCCTCCATTAATCTTGAGATGTAGGAAAGCTAAATGCTATTTTTCCAACCAATGCAGTTCCAGTGCTGGTTCTGGACTATTGCTCAGTATGAAACAACTGTCCCCCCAAAAAAATGGTCTGACAGCAACATTATTATTGAGGCAAACACGAACGACAAGTCCACCGTTTTATTTCTTACTACGCGAGAAGCCATGAATGTGATGAAACGGCAGCAAAATAAGTTAAGGAAAGACTAGAGGGACCAAAAAAAAAAGATATTGGTCAAAGCGACAGGTAGCTGAAGAAGCGTCCTGGACTTGGTCCTTGGGGTCAGACTTGCTTGCATTGCTACCAGTGCACTGAACTCCGCTGCTGGGATATTGTTTTTATGTGAATAAAATGTAATTTTTTTTGAAAGACACTTGTTTTCCTCTGTATGTTTTCACTTCATGATGTAAAATATAATATAGTCCACATAGTCCACCATTGTCTCTCAGACAGGGGCCCGTGACCACGTAACTGTCATTTTCTCAAAAGGTGGAAAAGCAACACTGGAACCGTTTTGGTGGAAAAGGGGAAATCAAGTAACTATTTTACACTATTTTTTGTTACAGAGATTCTGAGACTTCTCACCATAGGAGTGGAGCTGCTCATTGCTCAGCTGAGGCGGTGTTAACCCGTGTCGAAAGGGTTCTCCGCCGTAGATGTTGGGGTCCAGAGCGAGCAGCTGCTGGCGCGGCAAGGAGGGATACCCCAGCATCCCTTCCATGCCATGGGTACTAGAGCCATCTGCGTGCAGATAAGAATCCCTTTAATTACACCCTTTCATTATCTCTTCTCCTCAAGTGCTTGCTTACTTGGCCACGACTCTTCCGTGACACTCTGAGCTCTTACCCTCGCTGTCGTCGTTGCTCTGGCGTCCTCCTCTACTCGGCCCTCTCCTCGTCCCTCCCAGCTGCTCCTGCTCCTGCTGCTGTTGTTGCTGCTGCTGCTGCTGCTGTCTGCGAGCGATCTTTTTCATCTGAGGCGCAGAGACAGGTAATGCGTGACTTTTCTCCATGTTTTATTTATTTTTTATCCCTGACTTCAGAACCTCTCTTCAGGATATTCGTGAAGTCTTACCTTGGCTCTCTGGTTTTGAAACCACACCTGCACAACACGCACTGTCAGTCCGGTCTCGGCTGCTAGCGTTTCTCTCACCTGTGGGTCAGAGTTTCTCATTATTTTTACACCGCAAAAAGGGTGTGTAAAGATAAAAACACAAATTCTGAAGAAAAGGTGCTCAGAACAAGTGAAATTATCTGTCTAACAAGATAATTCACGTGATGAGATTTCTTGAGATGTAATAATGTGAAGTGCTTGATTTAAGATTGCAGTGTAAAGTACCTACAATAAGAAATTAATTCTTAAAACAAGATAAATTGTATAACACAGCTAAATCTTTTTTTTCATCTTGCAATAATTTGCAGGGTAAAATGATGCCTGAGATTTATGATAGCTAAAGATGCAAGATCCAAGAATCGTAAAGTTTTTGCGAGGCAAATAGTTTTTTTTTTAAGGAGGAGATTCCATTGATGAGACGAGCCGTTCCACCCACCTTGCGGCAAGGCTTAGCAGACACTTCAAAGGAGGCCTTGAACGCACGCCGCTGCTGGGTGGTTAGGATGGTGCGTGGTCGTTTTGAACGCTTGTGCTCCTTCCCTTCATCGCCTCCTTTTCCTCCACCGGAGCCTCCTCCACCGTCCTCATCCTCGCTTTTTACTGGAGTAAGTGGTGAGAGGACAGCAAAGGAATCAGAGCAGCTCATAGGAGAAGGTACGTTTTATATGTCAGGTCAAAATGCAAATCCTCCTGTCTGAAAATGCAACTTTTTTGTGAAAGTGAAGAAAAACTTGTTGTTTTCTTGCAGAATTCTATTTGTCAACACAATACATAATACACTTACACTGACTAGGTATTACTGTATAAGGTGTAGTGCATTAGGTGTTAGGTAATATTTCTTATAATCCACAGTGAAATCAATCTATATTCATTACAGGAGTACAGGTTTTGCACTTCAGCTATTAATATGAAAACTCAGTATTTACTTTTTTTTTTATAGAACTGGTTGCTAGTTCAGTAAGAAGTGAATTTCTTGAGGATGAGACCGTGGAAGTCAACACACACTTCTGCGACTCTGACGGCAGAAATAACATTATTTGAAATTCTATTCGCCATTATTCACTTCGCTTCATTACTCATCTTATCTCAAAATGAGAGATGACACAGCAGAGCGCCGCCATACGCTATATCTGAGACAATCTGAAGGCAATTTCTTGCTCAAGACCTTTCGCTGCTGTGACGTGCAATCGTGCCAAGCAATTGAGTTAAACGCCTTCGACACAGTATCTCAGTGGGCGTTGAGTCAGTAACCTAAGCAGCGGCTGAGTTTCACTTCATACAGATTTCCTACTTAATGAACAATGGAGCAGCGTGAGACCTGGCACCTTACACCTCCTATTTGCCCTTCAGGAACTGCCTACTTGTCTGCAGTGGAGGAATGTAACCGATATATACTGTGCTGAAATTATGTCAAGGTGACAGATTTTCCCTCAGATGTATGTACAAAAGAAAAAAACCAAAGGAACTTTTAATCAATTTGCTACATGCTTGTAACCACTTTACCTGATTCAGTCGGTGTGGGACTTATAGCCGCCAGCATTTCCCGCTCCTTCTCATAGTCCATGCGGCAGAGCAGCTGGCCTTCTTTCAGCACAAATTCATCACCTCTTTGCAGCCGGCGTTCACACTCACAGCAAGTGAAGCAGCCCAGGTGGTACACCTGGCCTTGGACGCGCATTATCAGCTCCGAGCGTCCAATCACCTGCAGGCAGCCGCTACACTTCCTTACAAACAGCCTGGAGGGACACAGGAAGACACACATGCACGGACACATATGTGAAGTCTGCTATGATACACGGTATTATGGAGGGAAAAAGAAAGGCGAGGTAATTAAGGAAGGGGCACAGACAAGGAGGTGCGATACATTTACCATCAGCTCATCATTCTGGAGATTAGCGTTGTCTCTTAATTAAAGGTCGTATAGACATTACCCAATTCACAGAGCAACAAGGTGAACATCTGCTGAGAGGAATTACAGTAGTTGCCTTTTTTTCTATTGTATTTTCTTTTCTCCATTGTTACAGTAGGTGGCAGTAGTTAGCTTGTAATGTAGAGGAGCGCTGCCTGTTGTGAGTCTCTCCCCCTTTCATATCCTGAAATGGTGATATCTGTTTGATGGGGTAAACTCCAGTTTATTCATATCCCACCCACAATTTTAAAGTACTTATTTAACTCTATGAATAAAGCTTAATAGAGAGTCCGTCTCAGGGTCCATTGCTTTCCCCCCATGACCACTTTCCTCCTTTTGTCCACCCATCTCTCCTCCTGTGAGATGTTATAACCCTTCAATTTCTTCCCAGCCTCACCATGTCTTCACATCCCCATTTCCATTCACAGGGCCTAAGTCTCTGCCATTAAATTCCTCTCAAATCCCTGCTCTCGCACTTGGTTTCCTCCCCCTCCCTCCACAGTATTTTCTGCCAGCATTCCCAGTTCTCCCTCACGCCCTCCCAGCCTGCCTCCCCAGTTCACTGAAACTAATAAAGACAGGATTAATTAGATTGTTGTTTAAACAGTGCGATGGCCAGACAGACGCTGTAAACTCATAACCAGGGATTGGAGATAGCATGGGGTTAATCTCTCTCCTCTCACTTATGCACACTAAAACACACATGCACACACAAACATAGGCTCTCAAACACACACACACACACTTGCACATGCATGCGCACACACACAGGCATGCACACACCTACCCACTGAATGTCAATATATGTAGTTTTATCTTGAATAGTTACCTATATTCACAGTAACATCACATAGTTGAATGCTGAGTAAGACAGAGAAATTGTACTGATATGTTTGATCGCTATATTATCTGTGAGAGGAAGAGTTACCAAGAGCAAGGTCAAGAGTGCGCGAGAGAGACAGAGAAAGGTCACTGGACGCGGAAAAAGAGCAAAACAAACAGAGACAAGAGGGAAGGGAGGATGAAACGGGAGTGAACGGGGGAGGAAGGGACAGAGGCAGAAGTGTTGACGCTCCCTGACTGAGTGCTAGGAAGGTGTTGCTGCCCAAATCTGGAGTGTAAAGAAGGAGCCAGGTCTGCACATTAGAGCTCCTAATCTGCGATTCTGTCCCAAACGCAGCTGCTACGGCTAATCTTTCTCAATCCATCTGCCAAACGCTCCCCAAATTCCCCAAATGACAGTGTCGCTAACTTAACATCATCTCGCAAACACAAGTATCCCAATAAACGACGCCAACCGAGCCTATTGTGTCAGAATCTTGGGTCCAACTTAAAGTTGCTCAACCTATTGTTTTACACAGACATTATATTGCATCTTTGAGTTGCTTCTGCACAGAGAAACATCTACAAGAATGACTTATATGTCAGTTCATATCACGTGGCTTCGAGCACTTATTTCCCAGAGAACGGCCTCAGTCGCCAACACCTTAAACGCTTCCTTTCACTGAGAACAAAATACAACATACTTGTCACAGGGTTTGCTTGACATAAGACTGATGATGTTGGTGGTTAAGTCCCACACTCCCTAATCGGGGTGTACACAGCACGGTAGGAATTTACTCAACATGGCAAATGAAGGCAACTTGGGGCAACTGCCACAGAGGGGGGTCTGTAAGTAGATCAGTCTAATCCCTCTAATAGAAGTATCATTCACACTGCCGCTGACCAGGGTGTTGCTTCCAATAAACCAGTATGGACATGATGGTTACACAGCAGCCAAGGCAAATTCTCATTTATTGGGAGAAATTAAATTGCCATTTACTTTGCATTTACACGCCATTTCTTTCAAAAGGCGTCATGAGTCATTTCTTTTAGAAAAATTTCCTCTGAGGTATAGAGTTAAATCCAGCTGTTAGCAAATCGATTTGAAATTATTTTTTTAACGGTTAGTTTGCTTTGGATTTTCAGGGCTTTTCCTTAATGAGGAGACGTGCATAATATTCGTATGTACGGATTGACTGTCAGCCTACGAGCTGGCGATGTTCGCAGCCTTCGGGAACTTTGGCTGCAGGCACCTTTATGTTCGGTGCCACGGATTTCGGAGGGGTTAGGGGGGCACAGCTAATTACAAGCTGACTGATTATGAGATCAAATGTGAGGAGCCAGAAAAAGGTGATATGTTGTAAGCGCTGGGTTGTTATAATCAGCCCTTTCCCACTCGCTCATTGTAGATCCAAGGCATACAAACAGAATAACAGAGTCTTCGCTTCCCTAAGCTGTGTCATGTGGCATTGTTTTGCTGTGAGCCGTGAGCCCCGACAAGCACAACATCGCGTGGACCGCAACACAATCATTCCATAAATATGTATGTGCCTCAGAGCGATTACAGTTGTTGTGCTTGCTTTCATAATTGATGAATATTTATACAGGTAAGGTTTCGCTCGCACTATCTCTCACTATTAATTTCTGTAGCAGCTGCATGTAAAACGATTGAGATCAATTAGACAGATTAGGCATCAGTCTGAAAGCGCGTTTCATCCTAGATCTATCACTGTCACCTGTTTTTAGGTGTAGTTTATGATGCATTTCCGCCCAACAAACATATAATACGATGAGGTATCTGTGTAGAGGCTCGTTATTCCTAAATACCTTTTGTGTACAGAATGACCGTGTGTCACACAAATAGGTGAAAATGAAGGTACCACCATAAGGATTCATGAGATAGATGCGTGAACAACAAATGATATGCAACAACCTTACTTTAAAGTTGCATTCTGTTTAGTATCCATTTCTAATACGTGTGTGTGTGTGTGTAAGGGTCCGTGAGTGTGCGTGTGCGTGCGTGCGTGTGTATGTGTGTGCACAGTTTCGGCGGATATTGCTCTGTGAAGCAAAATGGCTCAGAGCCAGGGTTCAGTAATCACATCATCTCCTTTTATTAAATCTCCCTGCACTGCTTCTGTGTTATTAAAATCTCCCAGCATTCCCCACAATACTCACTACCCCTGCCACCACTCACTCACTCACCCTCATACAAATACACACATGTATATAAATATATAAAGTACAGTCACACACTCACACACACACACATACAGACACACACACACACACGTACAGACAGACACCAGGGTATATATACAGTCACACGCACACATAAACACAAATATGCACAGTTTGTGTACACAGTGATAAGGTGCCTGGGTACCAACATCAATAAAACACTGACAGATGCTGTCATGTGTGCGCCGAATCATTTCAAGCGTCAATAACGCCGGTCCTCCCGCTCAATGAACATTCTCCCAAATTTGTTAAAGCTGTGTAATAGTTGTTATCTAATGACCACCAGGCCCTTCAGTGTATGGAATACTTCTATCGAGGCAACTCTGCACACAGTTCACAGGCCGGCCGTACGCCCCATGTCAAGACTCTTACGGTAACTCGTTCACACCGGTGGTGAGACCCAGAGAGTGGCAGTGGAGCCTGTAACATTTGGGGCCTAATGTGATGTACCTGTGTGAGGTAACAACAAAAGATCTTCAGGGCGGCGTGCATGGTCTATGTCTCTGGGTGTGTGTGATTTACACCTGATGCTACCAAGAATGAATGCTATGTGTGAGGATAAGGATGTGTGTTTATGTGCGTGAGCCACTGTGTGTGTGTGTGTGTGTGTGTGTGTGCGTGCGCTTGTGTGTGTGTGTGTGTGTGTGTGTGTGTGTGTGTTAGTTTAGATAAAACAGTTAATCCCCAGGCCACCAGAACGCAATATCCTGTCTGCCCGTTTCTCATTTCCTGTCTGTCTCTGGCGGAGTGGGAAGCAGCGGGGAGGGGGTGGCGGGGGACAGCGGGACCCGTTGCCCCAGAAACAGGAGATACAGCCGGTCGATTTGAGAAAAGTCTACGCCGATCTCCCTATCTCTCCCTCTCTGCTGCGACCCCCTATTCGCTCTCTCTTTTTTCCTCTCCCTCTCTGCTTTTATTATCTCAGATTTAATAAAGCCAAGGCGAGCAGCTTGTTCTGCCATGAAACATTTATTAGCTGTCTGTTATAAAATTGTTGTGGGGGAGGAAAGATGATGGGGTCTCATCTCACATTATGCAAAAACAGTGGCAATATCACCCCCCCACACCCCACCCCCCCACTCCCCCTCCTCTCACATGTACACTCAGACAAAAATCTGCCCCTCCCTGCGGCCGGATCCTTCCCTAAAACTCTCAGACCCCCTCGTCTTTACCTTCTTTATCCCATCCTGAGCGCTCTCACCATCGCAGAGATTTGTCCCCAGTGTTCTTTCATTTATACCGTGAAATCTGACTGTTCTCCAGCAGCACAACATCATAACACAAGAAACTCCTCCATTCCCCCAATTTCCTTTCCACTGGCACACCTCCAGCCGTCATCTGTTGAGCTGCAGGTTTAGCTAATGTAATGTAAGGCTCCTGGGTAAGAGAGGCAGTGTTTGAACATTTCAAATCCTCGTGCATTATGTGAAGCCTCGCGGTACAGACCTGAGCTGGTTCACCTGGACCCGCAAACTTCCCATCCCCTCGCATGCTTATTGCATAAGCAGAAGTTTATCTTTCCCATGTATGTTATTATATTTCCTTCTTTGTCTGTCATGATTTCTCTGTATGCAGATGATCGGTTGGTTTCCTTTGCTGAGGTTTTTCAGAATTTCCGAAACCGCGTCATGCAAAATCTTCTTGATTTTCAACATGTTTCTTTGACAAATTTCAGCTTTGACAGTTAAAAAGTTATTAATCACTGTGGCATTAATGGGAGTTGCGATATTGGCTTGTTGTCCCTTGTTGTCCCTCTTACTTGCCATTGCGTAATTCTGTCTGATAGTATTTCCCTGAAGCCCAGTGTCAGGCCTGTCATCAGCCACAAAACGCTAGGTAATTAGCATTGTACCCAATCAGCCCCCCCCTGCCCCACCCCACCTCTCCTCTCCCCCTCCTCCTCCCATCCCCATCCTGAGACACAAAGAGGCGCTGAGGGAGGGGAGGCGATTAAGAGAAAACAAGGGATAAACGGGGAGATAAACTGTTTGGTGTCATCGCTGCCATCAATCTCAACGAGAACGAAATGAGGTTTGGAATAGAGAAATATTATTACAAAGCAGACAGTGATGAACGAGGTAACGGATAGAGAGACAGGGAGAGGAATTGTGGGTTGGGGTGGGGTTGTGGAGAGGGAATGAAGGGGGGGGGTGCTATAGAAGAAGCAATTTCTAACCTAAGACTCAGTGTTTTAAAGAAGCAAGTTCACTCTCGTAATGCACCGTAACTTGAGATGATACTTCGAGGCCGAGGGGGGGTGTTGAACTGGCATGCAGCTACCTGGTCAACGGACGGAGACTCCATAATTGTGGCGGCAGGGTCTCCCTCGCTCTCTCTGCGATGAGAGGGTTTGTAAACCTAGATGTAGTTTCAGTGCCCTCCACCCCACAGAGTGAGGTATTAAACCCGAGGTTTAGTGAATATCCACCCCGGTGACCTGTTTTTCACAGGGCTGAAGCTGCCTTTATGGGACTTACAAGGAAGCTCACATGCAGGCTCCACACAGCCAGACTCCTCTTCATTCTGTCTGGGCTCAGCACTATTGACCAGGCAACACGGGCCTTATGCTGCACGGTTTGGCAGGGAACCATCATGTCGAGCCAGTGTGTAGAAGATAATGACTGTGAAAAAGTGTGTAAGATAATCAGCTTGGTTTCACTGCCTTTCAGTAAAACATTTAAAACGCCAACCTCGCGTTAAAAAAAATGCCACATTTGGCTGATTTAAACCTGAGGGAAAAATGTTACTCATCGCTGCTCGGGCTTCTTATTTCTTTCTTTTTTTTCCGTCTGAGTTTTTATTTTTCAACCCATCCGCAGTTTGGAGGAAGGTTATTGCCACAAAATTGTTCTCTATAGCCTCATGCTGAACATCTGGTCCATAATAGCATGAAGTTCCAGAGAATTTCTTCAGGTTTCAAAACAAAAATAAATCCCCAAGAAAAATCCACAAGATGCACTTGAGTTTATTGTGTCTAAATCCCCTAATTTCCATAACAGATTGAGAGCGGGGAATCTCAAAATCAAAGGCACACCTCCTGTTTTATTACACAGATAATGACTGGCAGCCCTGTGATGGTGGTTTTATTTTTTTTAACATACGAGTTTTAACGTACCGAGCTCGATTATCACAAATAAACCACAAAATTTGATCTATATTTTAAATAGATCATATTTGTATTAGGGTTGTACGCTTTGATTTAACAGGCTCCTGTTTTGCTTGGCTTTTTAAGCAATGGCAATTTGTGATGAAAATAGTCAACATGCAAATGTTGAATAAACTTTTGCCTCGGAGGCAGTTTGGCCCAGATGAATCAGGGTGTGGGGGGGATGGGTCATGATTCAAAATTAGATTTGCTCTCTCATTTGAATTGATAGACATCTAAGTCTCCCTCTCCTCCTTAGCAAGAATAGATTAATTCTAAAAAAAATATATCTAAGATGTCTTTTTATTTCTATTTGAAAAATTCTATTACTAACGCACTCAACAGAAAACAAGAAGATGGGGATAAATGAGCAGGACATCAGTGTCTGGCCTTGATCTTACACCGATGAAGAGTCAGAGAGGACGCTTCTGCCTGTCTGTGTGTGTGCGACAGATGACATAATCCAAGCAAAGGGTGGATTCAAAAATATTTGGACAAGCCGGAGATATCGCACCAGGGTGGGATGGAAAACAGTCCGGTTTGAGTAAGGAAAGCCTGCAAGATGTTGCTTCACCATGCCACACACGTCAGCCAAATCTGCACCTGAAGGTCTTTTCACAGACACCTCTGTGTCCTTCACATCCACGCAGAGCATCTCCCTACATTTTTATACATGTACCAAATTCTTGGACATTATCTGTCACAATGCACGCACCTGCTCTTGATGGTGTGCATGTGTGGTGGAGGGTGGGGGGAGGAGGAGGAGGTAGTGGTGGTGGTGGTGGTGGAGGGTGAGGGGGTAGTGTTAGGCGCTGATGGACAGACTGCAGGGAAAACAAGGAGACATTGTTGCTGATCCACTGAAGGTCACAGGCAGCGCTGTGTGCCAAGTCTGGCACCAACTCGCACAACAAGGCGACTCTCCATATGCAATGTATAGGGGGCCGGATCAACGCCACAGCGGCTGAGCTGCCGACTATTAATTTGGATGTGCAATTACAGTCATTACACGCGGAGAGCAAATACGCTTTTTCATTACATCACTGGAAACGAAACCCATGTGCTTCATTTATGATAAGCTATTGCCTCCACGTTCCCCACTCATTTTTCCAGATAAACGTCACACAATGGGACTTTCATCAGCCAGTTCCCCTCTCTTCCTCCCTCTCTCTCCCTCTCTCTCCCTCTCTCTCTCTCTCTCTCTCACTGTCTCGTTCGCTCCTCTCTCTCTCTCCTCCAGATGTCAGGTACAGTGGGAGAGTCTGTGCTGCTGGATGCCGTCTGACACTTTTCAAAACAATGATAACAAGCCTCGGGCTCGTCCTTCAGCTGTCTTACCCCAGGCACACCCACTGACTGCAAAAGCCCCAGTAAAAACACACACACACACACACACACACACACACACACACACACACACACACACACAAACACAGATACACACACAAAATATGGCCTCAGAAATTGCCACCAGAGTTGAATAGTGAACCAAAGAACAGAGAGTTTACATTTCACAGTGTATTAACTTTACATTATTGCTTTTCATCGCAGCTTATTGTGTTGCTGTGTGCAAAACCAGTGTATCCTATAGCTAGAGCATGCAAGGCTTTGGCAGTGTTAATTAAAAAGAGATTGTGAGCATAAACAGCAGCGTGGGACATGTACCATAATTCTAAATCCTCGAAACGATCATATACGTTCGTGAGCACACAAACAAATCTGCGGCATATGAGTCAAAATAATTGTCATTATAAAGAACAATGAGACAAAAGGAGCCGCTTACTTTCTCTTAGTTCTCAGGGCAAAATGTTACACTGCCACACAACTTGAGAGACTGGCTTTAAATCCCTTGAAAACGTCTCACAGATGCATGAACTATTATTGCATACTGTATGCCAACGCAATATGTTCCGTATGTATCGCTGTCTAACAGATTTTGATCTTAATCTGTTTAACATGTACTTTCACACGTTTTTTTCTGGTACAAATGAATAAAATTTACAGCAATTGTGCACACATTTTCAGTGCTTCAGCCAGACAAATTCAGTGGCTTGACTGTGATCCAAAATGGAGCCTGAGCAAAAATATCACTCCCAGTGTGTTCGTCATGATAGACTTATGGGATCAGACATGAGGTCAGTTGTAACTTTCTTTTTTCATTTTCTTTTTTTTTTCCCCCTCAAATTGTCACAACAGTGGAGTTGGATCTTTTTCAGTTTCCAGCCACATTTGCTTATCACACATGTTTCTGCTTAACAAATACAATATATATATATACATTTACACTACATGCATTTCTAATCAAACTGCTGGGTATTTAGTAATACTGCAAATGCTAAACTTTTCTTTGTAGCTGCTTTGCTTCACTCTGGCCATAATTCTCAAAAATATTAAATTATTAATGTGATATATGAATCTACACTGGCGTGAGAAAGCTGAGTGGCATTATTTCTGCTTTTTCATGAGTGTACACCAAACGCTATCTTCCCCTGCACTGTCAGTTTGCATTTTTAGACACACACACACACACACACACACACAGACACACAGAGTCCTTGACTATTTCATGTTCTCATAGGTTACTGTGTAATGATACAGTTTACAGTATACCCATTATTGGAAAACTGGTTGAGTTTCTGAGATAAGCTTTAAAACACAATGTTATAATAGATAAAAGGGATTATCGACCTACTATTGTGTGTGTGTGTGTGTGTGTGTGCGTGTGTGTATGTATTTAATGAATGGAAGTGTTGTGGAATTTATGATGCAACAATGTAGAACACATTGTGTTGGCCTGCACTGTGCAATAATGCTTTATGTGCATCTGTGAGACATTTTATGGGAATTTCCATTCAATTTACCTTCAGTTGTGCTAAATTGTCACATGACACGACAGAGGTTTGTGGGACATTTAGCATAACATTATTTCAGTGAAGGTTCTCAGTCATCCAGGTCATGGCAATATTTAACAGAGAAGGCAATTGAACTTCTGTTAGGTCCTTGAAGATGTTTTGCCTCTCATTCAAAAGGCTTCTCCAGTTCTGACAATATACAGTATACAGGACAGTATAATATGACAATTGTATTTGTCCCAACTAAAAGTTGTCTTTAAAGACAATTATGTGCAGTTTGCAAATATGTCTGTCTGCTCCCAGAGCAGACTTACGATCATGGATCTAGATTTACGCTGTTTATGCTCACAATTTCCTTTTTCTTTAATTAAAAGCATGCTAGGGTACACCACTTGTGCACACAGCGACACAATAAACTGCAATGAAAAGCAATAACAGAAAGTTAATACTCCGTGAAACGTGTGTGTGTGTGTGTGTGTGTGTGTGTGTGTGTGTGCTTACTTTTCATAGTCGTGCTTGCAGTAGAGCAGGCGGTCCCTGCAGTAACAGGTCCCTGTCAGTGCGCTCAGGCACACCGCGCACTTGACGCACGTCTCGTGCCAGGAGCGCTCGTTGACGCGCAGCAGGAACCGGTCTGCGATGGGAGACTCGCAGCCTGCACACAGCTCTCCCCCTGCTCGGTACTCTGGACCTGGAGGAGGGACACACAGATAGGAGGAGACAGACAGACAAACAGACAGACAGACAGACAGAGAGCGAGCGAGAGAGACAGACAGACAGTCTGGATGTTAAACTACATGAAAAAATGTAACCCGCAGAATAGATATGCCACCATACTCATGGACATCTGTAAAAAAAACAACCAAAAAACATGATTTTGTCATTTTTTAGAATTAAAAAAACAAAAATAAGTGTGTTTATTGTAGAGAATTTAACATCATCTATCTATCTATCTATCTATCTATCTATCTATCTATCTATCTATCTATCTATCTATCTATCTATCTATCTATCTATCTATCTATCTATCTATCTATCTATCTATCTATCTATCTATCTATCTATCTATCTATCTATCTATCTAAAAAACCTGCCTTCTCTGTCGTCAAATATTTTCCCAAAATTCAGGCTATTAAGACTTTTTTTTTTAATTCCATTATTTTAGTTTTTAATTCCCTTTTAAATCTCTTCCCTTCAACGTCGTCCCTCTGATGCCCAAACCACATTTTCTTATCGGTAAAAAAAATTCCATACCAAGAGCACAACACTCGATGTGTGTTTTCTTCAAATATGCACAAAGTGTTGGATGTGGCTTTTCTCACCAAACGGCGTCGAGGACGGAGGCTGCTGCAGACAGGACTGCTGACTTTCCTCTGTTTTCATCCCTTCTCTCCTTCCCTCAGTGTGATCGCTGCAGGAAAAAACAAAACAAAAATGCCCAGTAAGAGATACAAGAGCGAGAGACAGAGAGAGTTTGGAAAGATCTGGAGCGTTTTCTGAATTCACAAACGCGCACACTGCTTGGATATTATTTAATCTAGTAAAGGCAGAAATAGCAACAATGACGCGTAAATTTCTATATTGACCCCTACATATCAAAGATCGTACCACCTTAAATTGTGGCCCATGTTTACTCTGTTTTAAATCAGCTATTTTTAAAGTGCACGTCACTCTGTGAACCTCGGTCAATATTATAAGAAATTAATACGCAAAAGTTAGAAAAAGAGGATACCATCTACGAGCAAGTGAGAAAGTTTATCTATATTTTTTGTAGAGAAGTCCAGTACAATTAAAAAAAAAGATTAGGTAATTTTGTAAAGGTGTAACGTTGCGAGTTTTTTTCTCTGAAATTATATTTTCAAAAATGTACATTTATCAATTTTAAGGCAGCTATTCAATTTGTAAAACAGAAAAGACGATGGTCACGGCCTGTATTCAACAATGCTGCAAAAATTGTGAATTGAATTCGACTGTGGAAACGTGGAAAAAATAGACTTTTCTTTTTTCAATTATTTCACTCATGCACTTAAACACAGACTGCTTGTCTGGGCCTTATGTGATATTTATTTTATTGGATTCACTAAATTAATCGGGTTGCCCTAATATTTATTTCAATTGCATGGTCACTCAAATATTATTTTGTTATGATATTTAAACAAAGCATTGCAATTTCTATACACTCATTTTTACTTTTTGGAGGTTCTGTAAAACTCACTTAATCTGAAAAATTGCGCATCGGGTGATTACGCTGCCTGCCAAGGAATATTAAGTAATTGAATAAAACAAATTGCCGAATTATGCAAATATGACTAGTCTAATTTGATGGGGTGCGTAATTGCGCGTTTGCGTCATGTCAATAATTAGGTGTTGAGAGCGGTAACAGTCTGACACGATCATTATACAGGGACATAAATGCTGACACTTGAAGCTACAATTAAATATAATAATCGTGTCCTATGAGGATCAACTGATCAATAAATTATGTCAAAAGCGACTCTGAGGAATGACAGTTCAAAGGTTTCCAGGTGTGAAAATCGCAAGCAGAGGAAATCTGACTGTTTGCTTGTCTTATATTTGATCGCTATAAAAAAGATGTAAAAAGTTGAGTATATAGTCAAACAATCCGGCTGTAAACTTGTGTGGCGGAGAGCGAGCATCAGAGCGAGGCTCCACCATCTGAAACTCAAACTATTGTAAATTCTCACAATTTTCTGGGGTTATTTACTCAAATATCAGAAATGTACCTGAATCACCGACTGTAATTTATGGTATTATAAATTCCCCACATTTTCCCGGATTATTCAATCAAATGTCTGAATTTCATCACACTGACTCTCAACATCAAACCAAATAACGTCAGGAAAAAAAAACAAGGAAAAAAGATGATTCAAGAATGGAAAGTCTCTCCTCGCCTTCGCTGACAACCTGTTCTCGAGTCCTACCTTGAGGTGAAACACACTCCTGCTGAAATCTCCGTCGGCAACATTAAAACCTGCTGAAACTTTGGGCCAGCGCGGGATGAATGAAGGACGCAGATTCTTCACCTGGATCGAGAACGAGTCCTAGGGTAAAAATCCCAGCTCCATGATGAGCCAAACTATTGCCTATTGTCTGTGCGGTTGTCTCTGCAGCCTGTGTGCGCTCCGACTTGTGTTTTGTGCGTAAAGACAAGGCGCAGAGGGAGGAGATGTGCAGGGCAGTGAGGGAGGAGGAGGAGGAGGAGGAGGAAGAAGAGGAGGAGGTGCAGAAGATGATGATGGGGGAAGATGAGCGATGATGCAGCCTATTGATACCTCAGATGGAGGTGATCTTTGGTGTTTAGACACAGGCTGCCTTTGACTTGTAGCGAGATATTCATTCCAGATATACAGATGTTGAATAGCCCGCATTGTTTATTACACGCTTCTTAAACTGTCTGATCCTTGTGAAATGTTATCAAATGGACAAAGGCAAAAAACAAACAAATAAACAAACAAACAAAATCATCATTTACAGTCAACCATGACCAGAAATTTCTTCCCTGGCTTAAAATGCCAGAACATTCTCACCTCAAATCGACTCTAGAGGAAAATTAACCTGATGTGGAGTGAGGAAAAGTGACATCACAAAAACATGCAATTAGAAATTGTGTGCTTTATTGCCTTTCCACTATTGTGTCTCGCACGTTTTCGCGCCACGTTGGGAGGACAGCGCCCCCGTGTGCCCAAACAGGAACGGTGCATAGAACAAAATCTGCTCGACGACCTCAGAAGAAAGTATCTATTTGTTCATGCTCTATGATAAATCCATCTGAAGACTACAAGAAATAACTGTATATAAAAATATTACACTTGCTGACAATGTGTCTTTGCAGGTTTTCGTTATGACAACACCTGAAAGACCACTTCTGATATATGCTGATTTCCATCTCTCAGACAAACCACCTGCTTGTTACATACAAAAACAACCAAGGACATCGAGTCACATAAAAATCTAACACGGTTTTAGTGGTTGTAGAGCAACAGAGTCCCAGTGAACATCAGCCCTGAACTTTTCAGTCGTTTTTCCTTCGGCATGGAGTTTGAAGCACTTTGCTGGTTGCTCACTGAACCTTCCTCAGAGAGCTTGAAGTTAAAGTAGGCTATGTGTGATAGCATTAGTTGTCATGCAGTGAAGATGGATGTGACTGTCTCACTCTGAAATTCTTTGGTTTAATCCCAGTCCTCCTTAAGTCGACATATTAAAGCTTCCTTGGGCAAGATACTGAACCCCAAAGTGCACCTGATACCGTGCCATCGGTGTCTCATTCGCTTTGGAAAAACCTTTCCTCAGACAAAGAGCTGCTCGTCCTTCCCCGAGTGGCTGCGTCTCAGTTTCAGGCCGGACAGGATCTTCTGAGCAGGCGAAGACAGGTTGTGATCAACAGGAAGTGTCTTTGGTGACTGACACAGAGCCCGGCTGAGCCCCACGCCCTGTCTGTTGTTGTTCATGTTTGAGTTGCGTTGGTCAGGTTGAAACCGAGCTGCCAGATCCTGAGGAGACAACTGTGCGGGCGTAGAAGATCTAGTTTTGGGGTCCAGTCCCAGCATGTACTGAGCAACCTCCCGAGGGCTCAGTGGAACATCTACCTTTCTGTCTGCATCGTCGTGGACGTTCTCACAAAAGACGTCGAGGCCTTGGGAGAGTCTCTGTGTCCTCGCCTCGGGCGAGGGGCTGCGGCTGCTGTCTGCGCTCGCCGGGTTGCTCCGGGCCATGGCAGCAGTCTGTCTGACAGTGCGTTCTGGGTTGGGAGGTCGAGTGCCTGTGTTGTGATGCCGGTAATACTTCACAGGTTGCCTGGTGAAGCGATAGTGCGGATGGACCACCATTTCAGAGTCTGGTCCTCCCAGCGGCTCGACCTGAGGATCACACGATGCCCCTCTCACAGCCAGGACTGAGGCAGAGGAGGGAGAAGCATGGGATTAGCACAAATTTGCACTTACTTTTTACTCCTTTTACTTACTTACTTTAATTTTCCTATTTAGTAAATTTCACTAACAATCATCTATAAATGTTGCATTTTCTTTCACATTCAACTAGTAGATGCAGTTTCAACATTTAGATATTTTAAGTGTGTTTTAGATTCATTAGATTAATTTGGATTCATGTAAGCACATTGTATAACTTACTTTAAAACAGATTTTTCCATTTAGCGCCCCTTAACAAGCACTATTGGTTCTAATAAACTTACATCCTTTAAAGTGGAGACTGCTGCCTGAAGTTATATGAAAGTGAAGGTTTTAAGTGAATTTGACTATTCTGCATTTTGGTTTAACAGGTTTGTGTGTATTGTGAAAGTGTAGCCTTGCAGCTGCAGTGGGAAGCAAGTGACAGAATGAAAGCTCAGAGCTTCAGGTAGAAAAACAACAAAAACAAAATGTCAGTCTTCACGATGAAGCTAAGACATCTAGAACTACTACAAACACTAATAATACTTCTACTACTACTAATACTAATAATAGTCATAATAATGACAGTGAGTGAAAGGATGGTTATACTATCAACCCACAGTTTGACTGTGTGGAGTTTGTATGTGCTCTTCACAGTTACATAGGTACCATCGGCATTTTCACCCTAGCAATGAGGGGCGTCCAGGTACCATTGGAAATTTGAAGATTTGACGATTATGGCAGTTTTCAAAACGGATTAGGACAATGGGGCTACCGCATTCGTGTTGAAGAGGTACTAGAATAGATAGATATAGAGAGATAGAATAGAATAGA
Organism: Karalla daura; assembly: GCA_029224185.1. Taxonomy (NCBI): domain Eukaryota; kingdom Metazoa; phylum Chordata; class Actinopteri; order Chaetodontiformes; family Leiognathidae; genus Karalla; species Karalla daura. Next base: position 8,234,655 of record CM055203.1, on the reverse strand, counting down.
TGTACTGTACCATACTGGTAGTGGGTTGTGATAATAATAATAATAATAAACAGAGATCTCTAACGCAAGGTCCAATATGGAAGTCAATATATCTACTCAAAGGCTTGATTTGGTGGTGTCAGCAAAAAACAAAGGAAAGGATGTTTTTTTGTTTTGTAGAAGAGGCCAGAGGAAATGTATAAAGTGGGAAGAGAATGCAGCAGGGAGGACATTCTGGATGTGGTACGTGGGACAATTTACAACCACCGGTTGAGGTGGGTGTGACGTCAAATAATCTAAATAGGTGATTAGATCAACATCTCAACTCTCCAACACCTACAAACGTCACAAAACATCAACACTACAGACTAATAACAACCGCACACTATCTAGGCAGTAACTGCTCTGCCGCCACGTCGGCCCTACCTGCTCTCTCATTGGCTTCAGAGCTGAGCTGGTCCACAGCCTCATTGGATGAAGACTTGTCAGATATATAACCCTCGCTTGACTCTCTCTTGATTGCTCGACTCTGTTGAAATGACACAGGTTGAGTGGTGGGGATCTCTGCAAGTGTTTACTGTACAGACCACGTCTAAACCTGAAATCCTGCCATGCAAGGCAAGGTTCTCTAGGAACTGGGAAGACAGGTCACACCCAGTATTAACTGTCTTAAATCCCTTGAAGGACGTCTACGTTTACAACTGTGTCCCTTAGCCATCTGTTCCAGCGACTGCGAAAGGGGTGAACTTGGGTGAACTCGTGTTGTTAGTCTTTTTTGAAAGCAGAAATAGCAGTACAGAAGCACAAAGCAGTGAAATGTCAAAGTAAATGGTAGAGAGCTTGACAGAAAGCCACACGTGTCAGAATACAGAGAGCAGGAGGTATGCAGCAGCTGTTTGAGGTGTTAATCCCGATGAAGTAATTGTGAGGCTAAAGTGCCAGGTGCTAAAGCTCTTACAAACAACAGGTGAATTAATCTGGAGAAGAAGCTCTGGTCCAAGTTTGCTTTACACTGTTAGTAAGACTGCCAGTGCTTCTAATGCTAATACGACTGCTAAATCACTCAGTATTAGTGAGTCCTGTGCACAAACTTCGCACATATGTGCAATTATGGTGGCAACGCTAAGTGAGTGTTTGAGCTGATAATTTTCACACCGTACTTACTTCTAGTGTGTGCTGACGCTGTTTGGCAGAAGTTTCATGTTCAGAGCCAGCATAAACTTCCCCATCTAGAGGACAGGAAGCCCTGGGGGGGGTTTCTGGAAGAGGTGCGTTGGGTGCTGGGGGAGGGGGCGTACTGGACCTATGTTGGGTGCCAAAAACCTTGTCATGGTGCGTGATGAGGAACTCAACCAGTACAGCCTGGTAATTGGTCTCCAGCAGAGCGATCATGGATATGTCTTGAGACACAAGAGGGCGCAGTAGCGTTGGCCCAAACACAATACCCAAGTTGCTGGGAGACATCTTGTTCTCGCAGTTCTCTGAGACTCTGTGAAGACAGAGAGCAGGGAAAATGTAGAGATGGACAGGAGAAAGTGTAAGACAGTTCTACCGAGAGGTTTGGGACTGTCACTCACTTTTGCAAGTGACATATCAGGTGCCGCAAAGTGCTGTAGCAATACAGAGGCAGCTTCTGCAGGAGCTTTTGTAGGTTCAGAATGATGTCCGTCATTTCATTAGTGTCTTGTGATATCTCTCCTTCATTCAGTCTCTGAATACTCTTTCCCACAGTTATGAAACAGTTGTACAGGTCAAAGGTTAGTAAAGGCTCTGGGAGCTGGAAGAAAAGGAAACCAGAGAGAAAATCGATGACACAGTCTGGAAATGACTTCATTATAATCCGGGATGTTTAATTTGATAATCACTACTGCACCTCTTTGAAGAAGTGTTTAAGGATGGAGGTGATATCGTGAGGCGAGAGGTCGGACAGGTCCACCTGCTCCTTCTGCGTCTCAAAGGCCTGGCAGAGCTTCACGATGCGCGGTTTGGAGCCACTCACGCGATACACCCCCTGAGAAAAGCAGAGAACAGCTCAGACCGTAACTCACACCTCAGAGTCTTTCTCAGTCGCTGCTATGCTTGAGTGACAGTACCTGGACGGAGAGAGCGCGACTCTCGATCTCAGACGTGCACTGCAGGACCACAAAGGGCACCTCATCCGGCGAGTCACGTGGCAGCAGAGAGAGATCCACTCCGAACACAGTCCCCTTCCTGTGCTCGCACTCGAGCTGACACACCTCCATGCACTTCCTGTGCAAAGCCACGCCGCACTGAAATCGAACCAAGGACAGGACAGGACATCAGGATCAGAGGGGCTGCAGTAATAATAACTTAGTAGTATTTGTGGCCTGCGGTTCCTTCCTAAAAACGGCCTTGTACCTCCTCGCACTCGAAACCACTGACGACGATGTAGTTGTCGCACTGCTTGCATTTGGCCATCTTGCTCTTCATCTTCTTGAGACGGTGCGTAAGCGCAGCACGTGACAGTGTTCGCACTTTGACCGGCTGACTGTCTATGCACTCTAAGGTGAAGGAGAAAAAATAGGTACACACTTGTAGAGATGACTTTTTTTTGTTTTTAGAAACGGTCAAAAATCTGCGCAGATGGACGAATAACAAACCTGATTCTGACGCCATGTCCCGCTCGTCCAGGTCATCGGATGACACCGTCAGAGTGGATGCGGTTTTGGGAAGCCTCCTGTTAGGTTGAGCTGTGGTTGAAGCAGAGAAACATCAGAGAGGAAAATCACAAATGTGTATCTTTGCAGAGCTTTTGCATGAAAGAGTTTTAAGAGAGAGAGTTTGTGCTCACCAGGGCTTGATAGGGACTCCAGGCTGCCTCCAATACTGTCATTGTCACTGTGCCCCAGTTTCCCTAAAGTGCACCACAGCATATAAGAAAGCAAAGATGAAATACATGTGAGTCATATGAAAATATAACAACAGTGCATTGGTGGGGAGGCTTTACGGTCATTGCTGGGCCGTCTGTAAGCGCTCTCTTCCAACACCCCTGGACTGTCCTGCAGGGAGCCGGGAGGGTTGCTGGTTTTCCGTTTATTCCTGTCATATAGAAAAAGAATCAGGACAATCATTTTAATGACTAGTGGAGTAGTGGAAGCACATATAATTGTATGTTCGGTACGTATCAAGAGTTTTTGTTCCCGCTCTTATCCCCTTTTAATTGATGGAACTGAAATACCTCAGTAAATAAGAACAGGATGTTTACTGCTCGCACCAGTTTCTTAATTAAGAGTTGAGCTCAAGTATTCATCCACCGTGTTTTCATATATAATTACCTCATATCATATCAACTTCCATTTCTGAAAACTATCTTTAAAAGAAATGCCCCCCCCCCCCCAAAAAAAAGCCACAGAAAGCCAATGGTCAGTGCGCTGTACCCTTTGCCATGATGGACGTACTCCTGGAAGGTAAACACTTGCAGAGGCTGTTCAGGGCGACGTTTGCTGAGGATGTAGAGCAGGTAGGGCTCCCCGGGCTCCAGGGACCTGCATGTCACCTCTAGATTATGATAGCCGAGGGGGACAGGCTCCGTCTGCTGCCGCTGGTAGTAAAACATGTTGACTGTGGCCTGGAGTGAAACAGGAGGAAGGTATATTGCAGCGATTTTGAATCCATCTATTTATGTGAAAACAAAATCCGCTTTTCAAATGTAGAGAAAATGCAGGAAACACTTAAGCTAATTTGCACGTCTCTATGTGCAGACATGCTGACAGAGGACAAATGTTTCACTTCCTCAGTTCTGCACAAACCTCCTTGAGCACTTGGTCTCCCTGAAAGATGAGCTTGCGGATGTGTGCGATAATTCTCTCTTTGACCTTCACCAGCTCATCCTGGTGGATCCTGGCATCACTCACACACTGCTTGTACAGAAGTTCAGCCTCCATCACCTGAAGGAAAACAGAAAGTGGAGAGAGAGGGCATTTATTCCAGACTGAGCTCCACTAAAACTGCATTTCTATATATTATTTCAATGCTTTGCATTTAGGGGACGTTCACCTTAGTCTGCGCTTCGTCCTTGGATTTCCGTCTCTTATCCAGTGTTTTCGTTCCTGCTGTCTCATCCAGAGCTTTGGCTGAGACAGCTTTAGCCTTTTCGTACTCATCACAGCGCTGGTAGTATTGTTGACGAGCCTTTTTTAAAGCTGTCACCGCTTCGTTCTGAAAGCAAGCGAAAGAGACGTCACAAAGAGGAAAACACTGAGCAGGTTGTTTTTTATTGGTTGAGCCACTCCGAATCTGATAAGTTTTAAACAGGTATCAACAAAGTCCTAATGGATCATTCTTCCGCAGAGGGAAATATTTTGCTTCAGGTGCTTTTTCCAGATATCTTCTCTATTGGAAATTACTTCTGACAGAGCAATAAACTGAGCTCAACTCATGCCATAAACAAGATTTTTAAATCCTCACCATCCTCCTTTGTTCCCGTGCCCATTGCTCCTTAAACTCTCTTCGCCACTTGTCAATCTCATTCTTTTTGGCAGCCAGACCCTGTTGGACAGAGATACCGGATTAAAGTTAGTCGTAACTACATCTTGAAAAAACAGAGAGTATGACTCAAACTTTTTTTTGTATGCGGATTTCCATACTTGGTAACAGCGATTTTGTAGCAGCTCTGAGGTCTTTCTGGAGGTCACGCTGTTCTTGATGTCCTGCTCCAGTGCCATTGTGTATATATATTGCAATGGCATCATTTCCTGCAAAACAATCGTAAATAGCTTGTCTATGTTCGAGAAAGGTTTAACGTAACTTGTACATCTTAAGTGAGGGAATCAGCGTCATCATGCCTCTCAATACCTGCTGGCCCACGTTGCTCTTTGCTCCTTCAGCTGCCTTCATCACATTTTTTGCAAATTCTTGTTCTGTTGACAAAATATGTGAAAAAGTTTTCCTCAAGTTTACTCATTAGATACTGTACATCTAATGCAGAGGTGGACTACTGGTCATAATCAATGTCTTCAGTCAGATGTCTTGAGCTCCATGTTAGAGGTCTATAGCACCACCTTGCTTCTAACGCCTTTACTGAAAGGCCCATTTAATCTGCTGCTGCTGCTTTGGCAGGACCGGTCTGTAAGACAGGTTTACTTCATAGGGAACTAGTTTGTTCAAAAACGGCTCCAGCTTGCATTTCCTCCCAGCTGTTTCTGTTGGTCAGAACGATGACAGAAATGATAGTTCGGTCTATACATAGATCATAAAGTGATGCTAGCACTTCTCTGACAGCACTTGTTGATCTCAAAAGGTGTTTTCAATAATGTTGCCATTTGCGATTTCAAAATGTTGCCACACCGTGTGTAATCCACAGCAGTTTGGGGCTGTGCTCCACCCAGGATTACACATCTGTGTCTATTGCCCAACCCACGCACAGCTGACTACGGGGACTCTGTCATTGCACTGTATTATGACTGCTGCCAATAGACTTGCATGCTTGGCATCTTGATCTGGACATAGGGCAGCTGCTCAGGCTGACAAAAGGGTAATCACAGCCAAGCCAGTGCTCCAAAAGCACCCCGTCTCTTTTATAACCCGACTCTGTCCAGCTAATCTGCCTTCTAATCCTTTCTCCCCGTGTGTGTGTGCAGTGTGTTGTTGGCTGGGGGTGACTGCACCGCCTGGAGATGCCCTCAAATAAAACAGACAGCCTGTTAGTCCTTAGTTAGTCCTTCAGCATCCCAATACAGATGCCTTACTCACAAATTACATTATTCACGGCTATGCTATATACTGTACAGAGTATACTGTAATACTTTTTGACTTGTGTGTACTTAGCTGTGTAGCTGTGTTTCTAATGCAAGGTACAGCCCCAGCTTTGAATCAATGATCAACAGCCTCAGGTGAAGGGAAGTATATATGAAACACACTACAAAGGATACGTATGCACAGGACTGTGTGTGGTGGAGATGGTGTGTTTGCTAATCATAAACACTCCACCTATATCTGGTTTTGTGTGCAGTTTATATCTACATATGTAAACACAGCAGGCAGAGTTGCCTCCAGGCGACAATAATTTGCATGATAATCCACCTGCTTTTTTTTTTGCAGTAGCACTTACCCAAGCCGATTCTTTTCTCCATCCAGGCCAAGAGGTCTTTGGCGTAGCGGCACCACATCTTGGCGTACTGCAGTGCCGTCTCCACTCCATCCTCGCAGCGACAGAGGGCCAGGTCTGCTTCCTGGGCTGAGAGGGAGTACATCAGCATCACTGCAGGCTCCAGACGCTCGGAGCTGTACCCAGGGATCAAGCAGTGTCCATTGAGCTACACCCCCGAGCCTGTCTCTCCTGGTGGACTCATACAAGCGCAACACAGAGCTACTGGGGAGTGACAACTCCCCAGCTCCTTTAGACTTTTTTTGTTTTCAGACAAGGCAAAGATGATTAATAGTCCAATGTCACTTTGAAAAAAGATATACACAAACCCAAAACAGGAATCAATGACTCTGAAGGACAAGTCATGGTTGCTCCTCAGATTAAAGATCCTGTGACTTCCAGTACGTCTCAGCGCATTGTCCGTTTCTCTTGCACGCAACACAACGGAGGTATACTGTGAGGGAGATGTGACAGTGGAAACAAGGGGCTCTTGACCAAAGACAAACGGCTTTAGCTAAACAACTTCCCTCCTCTCCCCTCTTCCTCTCTGTGCCTGGCCCCTCCCTCTCACACCTGTTCAGCTACAGCAGAGACGAGACCATCACTCAGTGCCAGCGTGCATAGACCGTCATGTCACATGTCTCTGCTGTGGTCAGGCTGTCAGGGTGTAGATATAACAACCGCTCTGGTTCTTCCTCTGTGACTCACAAAGTCATAGGGCGGATGATGTATGCATGACAGTCACGTGGCCTCCCAGATGCACCACTTTCTCTTTCCTCTTTCTCTGTGTGCTGCACTTCCAGTACAGTGTGTTTGCAAACTACTGTTGAAATCTATTAAAACATTTTCCGAGTTCCCCCCATCGGGTTAGAGTATCTCTCTCGCGTCAGGATATGCAGCCATTTTAAACCAACATCGCATGCTCTGCCAGAAAAAGAGCAACAACTTCTCCCTCAAGTTCCTCTCTCCGACATGCACATCTTATTTAGCTCTTTTACACAAAACTCCAAATCCACTCAGAGTCGTATAAAAATCCAAGCAGGGTGAGTAGATCTTGTTGCGGTTTTCAGGAAAAAAAATCCCCAAATCCACAATAAAGCAGAAGCAACTTGATGATGGATTTGTGGTCATGACTCGGTTGACCTCTTTTAGCCTTTCCTCTCCGCGTTTTGTTTCGAGGAGAGCTCTGCGGACTTTCAGAAATCAGCCTCAGAGGAGATTCTGTGCTGCCCCGCGGCTCCGGCCGCCGTCACTTGAATCAGGGATTATCCCAGTCAGGTCCAGATTGCAAAGTGACAAGCTTTAGAGGAGCACAGAGCGAGGTTTACCTCCTGGTGTGTGACCGAGCGGGAGGGGGATTAAGGGGCTATGCCTGTCCAATCCTGGCCATGTAATGGAATGAAATGAAATGTACCCATATGCAAAGTAAATGCACAAATTACATGAAATTGGTTACGATATCAGTGACCTCTGATTTCTTTTTCCAGGTTTTGGTTTTGAAGCTGAAAGTCAGAAATGAGTTTCTTCACCATGTAATCACTGCACAATTGGCTCGCTGGCCTACATTTCTGTTTCCTCTGTATTTCATTTCTCTGTAATTCCTAATCTCTTGCAGTGAGCTGTGACCTGTAGTTCGGGTCAAACCAAAGTTGGAGTACTTGGCAACGACTCCCGGAGTGAACAGTCTACTCTTTTTCTCTGTTTCTCTTGTATTTATTGCGAAGGCCTTCACATCAGAAATAACTCCCTTTTCTCTAGAATCCTCTGTCTTCTGTCCAAGGTAGAAAACTGAGAGCAGCTGTCTCCTCCTCTAATCCTCTCCCTTTATCCTAATCTCGTTACAACGGGGCAATTACAACTCACGGCTAATTATAAGAAATGAAGTAAAGACTGGAGAGGATACTCTATTAGATGCCACAGCGTGGAGCTCCTGTATGTCGCAGCTAAGAAGCTGCTGAGATGCCGGGTGTCAGTCACCGAGTGGTCCGTGTTAACGCAATTAAGCCATTTACAGACTTGACAGACTGCCTTATCTCCGTCTCACATAAATCATACCTGATTGGTTTCCATCCACTTCTGCAGCCTCAGCACGTTTCTGCGGACTGAGCGTGTCTTCGCACTGCTGGAAACAAGCAGATTTTCGGTGTTTAAATGCAATATCAATCCCCCAAAGAGTAGCAATATTCTCTAAGTGGTTTGCCTACAGTGAAAACAAACAAACAAAGCCCGTAATCACTGTTTCTGGTAGCAGCGAGCTCTGTAATTTTAGCTACACGATCCATGCCTTGATACGCTCGGATACAGAAGAATTGCTTTAATTGATTTTAATAAACCAGACATCGATCTCTTACAGACACATCTTGTTGTTGTTCCGCGCTCTCTGCACAGATGGAGACTGAGGTGGACAGTGAGTCAATGTCATCCAGCAGATCCTCCCCTGCACTGAACACAGGAAGAACGCAATGGGGGGAGAGATACACACAGTCAAATGACAATAAGCAGAGAGAGACTCTGGGTTTGTTGAGGAACATGCTATAATGCATATACAAACACTCCTACAGCTACATGCCCATATGTATGCCTGCAAAGCAGATGGCAACATTGTATTGTTGGATAAGACACAAAAATTACACTAATTCCATTTTAAGAACAGGACTTGCCAGTTTGCTTTATTGCACCTATAATTCTCAGAAGTCATTTATTATGTTTGTTTAGTGTCACTGCCACTTAGTGAGACTGAATGTAAAGGCTGTTTTGGTTTTCTTGATAGAATAAAAACAGAAATCATGCAAAGCTGGTTCACTGCAGCTTGGAGCTGAGGAACACATCTTGAATGTCTTCATCCTCCTATAAGTGGCTAAGCTAACAGCGTGGGATGAGCGACGTGACACAGATACGTGAGGCAAATCGGCTGAGCACGCTGGTTGTTGATGAGCAATACTTACCAAGAAAGATAGGACAAATCAAGATTGTCAAAGTCCCTGAAGATTTCACTGTATCGCTTGGTTTCAGATTTACGATTCACTTTCTTCACTTCTGAAATGTAAAAAGAAAAATGGAAAAGCTACATGAGACAGACAGTGTGATATGATTGCGTCACTTTACGTTAATCTTTTCCTTTTCAGACTCATATCCTACTCATATGTGTAGGCTGGAGTCATGCAGCAGTAACATTGTTTCAAGGCATGTGATTATGGCAGCTTTGAGTAGCTTCTTTCTGCAGCTGCTCAACAAATGGGCATAATAACCATAATGTAAGCATGAAAACATATGTTTAAAGACAAAATGATTCAGATAGATGGCAAAGAGCAAGACGGTTATTAAAGGAGTTCAATTTGTCTTAGTTCCTCCTCTGAGGTCATACCTAACAGTGTTTCCTATACTCTTCTGAGAAAAAAAAAACAGTTTGACTGACACTGAACCAAAATACAATGAGGAACCATGCGATGCCTGGTTTTGATACCAAAACCCGAACCTTTTGTGCTCTTGCCATTAAACTGATGTTTCGTCACAGGGTCATATGTACTAAAAGGCTTAAAGAAATGGATGATTTACAGCAGATGCAACAAATGAGAAGAAGCAGCCTCTCTCTTTCAGCGACAGCTCCATTTTGGTCAACCACATCCTGCTTGCAATATGTGTCACGTCCCATAATGAACACAGAGTCCTTGTTTTTCACACCAACAGGGCTTCAGAGAGTGAGAACTGAGACGCTTTAGCTTTTGACAAAGCTGAGTAACCCCAGTTTCCAGACAGTTTTTGTCATTTGTACAGTGCATAATCATAAGCGTAGCTTTTACACTAATCTCAATGCAGTTTTAATACACGTTTCTACTGTCAGTTCTTCGCAAAATGAGGAAATCGTGCTGAATAAAATTGCAGATGTCGTACAAGAAGGACAGTGCAAGCGTTCAGGAAGTTCACCAATCTTCCTTCAACCAGGATGATGCCACATAACACCGCAAACCTACAGACAGAGACATGAGCAAAGCATATTCAAGAGCACTGTGCATACAGTCCATACACGCACCACATGCAACACCTGTGTCTCAATGGAAACCCGGCGACGTCAGCACATCATTGATCAGCACACAACAAGAGAAAAATATCACCTGGAAACAGTGTTATGTTAATTGCATGATATATTGAACTGTATCTCACTGTTTTTTCAAGGATTTCCAAACAAGTTGCCCGAAAAATGATGGTTAAGGCATCCTACCGCTTCAATGCAGAGACTGTTCATATTTCTTTACTATCGTTGTGCTCACCTGTGGGTTGAGGGGAATCCTTGGGTGGCACTTGATCTTCGTCCATTTCTACACTATCACCACAGTGGCAAGACCCACACAGCTCACCATCTGCCCTCAAGATCACACTGCAGCGTGCTGCGAGTCAAGAGATGTCAAATAGCTGCACGGGCAGGAAATCCACACTGCAGTGTGTGTACACACACTGACACACTCGTGCAAAAAAATTATATATATATATATATTAGCATGCAGCTGTGAGCTCGCTGCCGTTTGTGCTCTAAAAAGGATCTCTCTCTCTCTCTCTCTCTCTCTCTCTGTGTCTTTGGCAGAGGAGGTTGGTCAATGTTTTTGCGACAATGGGAAGAGGAAGTGTGTCTTGCTTGTCACTGTAGGCCCCACCTTCATTATCACACCGCATGTAGCGAGAAGTGCCAATGTATGTGCTATCATTGCAGAGGCTCTACACTTGTCGTGACTAACCTTGAACTGCAGAACAACCTGGACAGGATGCGCTTTAATGTCGGCAGGTAGTGGCCTCAGAAGGCAGCTGATGCTTTATCCCTGCAGCATCAGGTTACATGTTAAAGGTAGAAAACTAAACAAAACCGGTCCTTGCCTCCCTCATGTGTGATAAACTTAACTGAACACTGAGTTATTTAGTCGTTTTAAGCGTGCGGCTGAATTTGGGTTGTACTGATACAACAGTGCAAAATGTCCTCAGCACATGTGACAGTAAAACGATGACACCCTGAGGGCTGGCAAGATAAAACAAGCGCCACTGAGCTCAGTGCCAGACACGAGGCTCACGCCAGCGCCCGGCTCCTCACCGGCAGTGATGGAGCAGGTGTGAATGACGGGGAAACATCCCACCGCCGTCAAAGTCATCACAAAGGCAGCTTTTAAAAATAGAACATTTTATTTCTTGATGGAACAACACAACCCTACTATTTCTGTGCAAGATCCAGGTGTGACCGACTCGCTCCGGCAACGACAGCACCACAGAATAAATAAAAAAGAAAGGGAAACCCAAAGCTTTTCTGTGGAGGGATGGTTTCTTTTAACCTCTTAATACTTGATACCCCAAAATCTGCAGGTTTAGAATGGACAGACAGTGATTTAGAGCATGGGGTTTGATGCATGCGCAGATATTCGCCCCCATTTATAACCGTGGCAGCAGCTGGTTGGCGGCACCGTTCTGGAAACGATCCAGAGGGGGGGACGCGAGAATAAACAAACCGCAATGGTGTCGAAAATATGCGGCTCTGATCTGAGTACAACCTGCGAGTGACCGGTCACACACACACACCAAAGTATGACATTTCAAAAAAGAAAAGGAAAAACAACAACAATGACGATAAGGGCATAGACAAAAAAAACAACAGTTCACTACAGAGACCAATGAGTTGAAACGGAGTTCTTGATTGGTTATTGCATCAAACACTTCACAGTCAAATGATCATTGGCTGGTGGCAGAAATGTGACGGTCCAGTTGCACTCTGAACTCGAACTCGAACGTATGTGGTTCATTTCTGTATGACAGAGGGAACTCGGGTACTGCAAATGCCATTCCACATGGCAAGTCTAGTGCCTTCATAAAGGGAAAACTACAAACATGACATGACAGGACTCGCGAGACGCCCGATCCCTTTTCGGCTCGCCACGTCTACATAAATAGAATCTCTCTAGCGGCTCTGATGTCACGCCCCCCGCCGCCATGCGAATGACGGACCGCGATTAAAGAAGTGGGTGTCGTCCTCGACGCGTCTCTAAAAAGGAAATCCAAGGGGTTTTAGGGTCTTATAGCTCGTCCCGGGCCGCGCTGTCCAGAGGCGACTGCAGCACGTCCGAGTTCTGGGCCTCGGAGCTGATCTCGGCCTGCTCGCGCGTCTTCCCCGAGCGCTCCCTGTCCCAGTCCGTGCGGACCTTGTCGTTGTCCCACACCGTGGACGTCTCCGTGTCGCTGATGTACCCCTGGTCGCCCGTGTAGTGCGTCGGATACACCAGGAGGGGCTCGGCTGAAAAGGCCTTCAGGTCCCTGCTTTCAAACTGCTCCATGTAGTCGGACCTGTCGAGAGAGCGCGACGTCAAGGGTAACGAATGCCATATGTGTGTGTGTGTGCGTGCGTGCGCTGAGGACACTTACACAGGATGTTTATCGTACATGATGGGGAGAAACTCGTCCACGGGCAGAATCCTCTTGAGTGGTTCCGCTCTTAAAAGCTTCTCAGCGCCTTGCAGCGATATCATGTAACCCAGCGTCCAGTAGGAGTAGTCCGCCTCCACTAAGTTGTGTATGTTAGGCACCGCTTTCTCTGGGTGGTCCACCTGCATTCTCTTCCGACCGATGTAGCTGGAAGACAGAAACGGGGGAGGTGAATAAGGAAAAAGCGAAAAGCTCCAGGGTAGCGTATAGGCACACTTTTCGGGGGGGGTGGGGAACTCACATGAGGTCCCAGTCCAGCCCTTCGGCCTTCACCTCGCTCATCAGATTCATCAAGCGACGTTTGAAGAAGACCTCGAAGCGCAGGTCGTCCTCGATGACCAACGAGGACTGCAGGCGGCGCTCTGCGATCTGGAGCCAAACACAGGTCAAACGTCAGCCGACCGCCAGCTCCACGGGGGGGGGCGTGAACATCCCACGCCTGACACGCACCTCTTTCCATATGTTGTAGTGAGACAGGAAACAGCCCAGCTCTCCCTTCGTCAGAGGACGACCGTGGTACGGGTCACTGTAGCCGGGGAGCATGTGGATCCCCATGCTGTGAATTTCACTAATATTCATCGCTCTGAAACAGAGAGAGAAGAATAAATACTCAGGAGAACGGTCAGGTAAGCACACTGCATATTATATGGTATATAATATACTTTACTATAATTTAACTTGTTTTCATTAGCCTTTTCCTCAGATTCGGTGCTTTTATCTTGTTTCCAGACGCCTGATAGTGTGAAGTATTGAACAGTGAACTTACTTTCCATCTACGGCTGCGACGACCTTACAGGCGATGGCCTGCTCGTTTAAGGCCCTCAGCATGCGCACCCTCCGGTCCATCCGCCTCTTCAGGTTGATCATAAACACCTACACGTGTGAGACAGTACAGCGCGTGTGACGAGGCGGCTCTATCCGCAGGCAGAGGCATTCGGCACAGGAGCGGACAGAGGGCCATTTTTGCAGACTCCATCTTCACGTCACCCGCTACTCACCTCGTCGAAGCCCAGTTTGTCGGCTCGTTTTCTAGGAATGTGTATGTGTTTGGAAGGCATCACTGGGGGGTTTCGCACTACACAGTGAGAGGGAAGATGGATGCAGAAATGGTATGAATGATATATTTGGGGAAGAAAAAAAAACACATGCCGGCAGTAAGGTAACCAGGCAGAGCTGCGGGGGGTTCGATTAAGAGCACTTGAAGCCGAGGGGAGGGAAAAGAAAGAAGAAGTGACTGCAAAGCGACGCCCTCGGCTCAGTCTGGACGGCGGCTGCTCACCATTGACCTCCAGCAGCGTGTGCATGAAACTGTCGGCCTCGTCTTCCAGCGTGTTGTGGGACCGCAGCGGCACAGGCAGGAAACCGTACGTCTCCCTGTTGCAGACAAACATCTGGACGTCTGCGGGGAGCGGAGGGCCCGAAGGTCAGAACAGGGACACAGTCGACACGAAGACGGGTCTTCGGATATTAGCGACGATTCGCGACGTTACCCGCCATCCGAGCGGAGAAGGCGAACACGATGATGTCGTCAAACGCCCAGCTGTACTCTGGGTGTGGCGGGTGGAAAGCCAGCTGCCTGGACGCCTCCTTCCTGAGGTCGATCAGGAAGGTGGAGTGGACCATGGGGACTGCGAAACAGCCTCTCCGCACCTGCTTCCTAATGGGTATGTAGGCAGGGGTGCGCTTATAGTAACCCTGAGGAAGCAGAGTTGATTAACAGTTGAGTTCAGAGAGGATTCCAGAGCATTCATTAAGCTAAACTCTTGCTCCGCTACATTGTTCCAGTGCTGTTCCAGTTGTTCCATTAACTGGTACCACTTTGGTTCTTTTGGTACAGGCCTCCAGTCACTGACTGATCACAGTGATTTGTCTGTATTACGTGTTTTGAGATAACACCGTTACGAACAGGTACTTGAAAGGATTAAAGTTGAAGTCAAACTTGACCTCCCGCAAAAACAAAACCAGCATTTTGTGATTTGTTTTTCGTGAGTGACCATGATTTCTGTGTGTAAGCGATTGCCGGACCTTAGGGCTAGAATGGGTCAATCCATAAGGGCTGGAAATGGTCCGACCAGACAGATCCATATACAGACACCGACTGGACAGGATAATTTCCACTCGGATGAATAAAGTATTTATCTCACCCAATCTTATCTTATTTTAATGGGTTGCCTCTGTGGTGCAGTTTTGTTCAAGAACCCATTTCCATAAGCCAGGAGGACTTTATTGGCTCCTGTCTTGCTTTTAGTAAACAATTATGTGATTGTTGACTCAGGTCAACAATCACAGGTCAGGGAAGTACTAGAAGCAATGGAAAAGGACCCGTTACTGAGCCGTGCCGGGCCGCACTGAAACTGTGTGGTGGATAAGGGCCGTCACACACCTGAGAGGTCATTCCACACCAGAAGTTGGAATAGGCTGCACGCGACTCGAGCATGGGAGCGATGATGGTCTTGTTCTCCTTCATGAGCTTCCAGAGCACGTCCGGATTGGTGAGGAGATTATCACAGTCGGCCAGCTGCACAGGGGAGAGAGGACAGACTGTGACACAGAGGCAAAGAAGGAGTGTGTGAGCTGACTACACTAGGAATGTTCAAAAGAAAGGTACATCGGGGACTGAATCTGAAAAAGGCCTCGAGGATTATACATTTCTTATCCTTTTTTTGAAATTATTGCAATTCTGCAAGTACAGTGCTTCAAAATTATACCCCACTGGAGCAAGACAAGGCGGGCTGGGCTGAGGAATACAAATAGCATGGTGAGCGGGGCTGCATGTTAAAATACGGCTCTTCTGAGTCAAATGTCAGTGTAAAGATCCAGATGAACCAGACCAGATACACTTTAACCATAAGGGACAGAAAAATAAGAGCCGGGTCAATTTTCAACACCCTTCCCAGTGCTTAAATTAGAGTTGTGGTGGTGCTTTGGACTCGACTCTGTACTTATCCTCTCACTGTTGCCGAGCAATAAAGTCTGGCTGGAAGAGCTGCTTCATTGTTTTAATATGGAAAAGAAATGCAGTGTTTCAGGGTTTAACTTTGTACAGTTTCGTCGACCCACCATAAAGTAGTCCGCCCACATCTCTCGGGCTGCCTCCAGAGCCACTTGCCGGAGTTTCATGACGTGCTCGTAACGCTGGTCAGACCACTGCTTCGGTCCTTCATCTTCATCCTCGTACTCACTGTGACGGATGTTTGGATATTCATTTCTCTGGTTTGAATGTCTGAATTAATGTCTTTGGGTACTTAGAAAGGGTTAAGAAACTGAGAAACTCTCGTAAATGACCAACCTGGGTTCTTCTTTTGGCCTCCACTCCACATAATGGTAAAGGTTTTGCACCTTGACGAGCCAGTCACGCAGCATGGACGTGGTGTTGTCCTTGTTATGATCTGTTGCTACCCTGCCAATATGCAACACAAGTGAATGATTAGAGAGAGCTGGCAACAATGGCTGAACGCATCACTGGTGTCTGGATTCAAGCTGAGACAAGAGCTGAAAGATGAAACCGTTTCTCAAATAACAAAAGCCCGGCGATCGCCTCTCTGCTGCTCATTGTCTGCAGCTGTGAGAACGAACCCGGGCGTTAATGACACCGACATCACTGAATAAAAACTCTGTAACGATACAATTTGGAGGTGCACATCATACTCTCGGGACAGTTAGGCTGAGGAAATCTAATATGGGAAACCATAAACTGCACTGCAGAAGTGAAACCCTATTTTTGGTAGTTTTGACTAGAAGGAAGTGAATTCAACTGAAGGAGGCCATGTGTGACACGCACGCAACACGCCGTGCATGCGTGCATCCAGATCTGCAGGGGAAGGAAATCAAACCACATGTGAGGTTTTGCGTCTCCTCATCTGCTGAGAAAATTTTCGCCTCCAAACTCCTCAGTCATCCTTTCGTCAGCCGCCGGGTTTGCTGTGAGCAAACAGTCTTTTGCTGCATAAAAAGCACAGCTGCACTAAAAACAGCTACGTTTGTATTTCTCCCGGGAACGCGGCCAAGTTGGCTTCCCGGGACAGATCTCACATGTATCTGTGAGAACACTGCAGCTCCTCGCTAAACCGTGTCTTCCCTCACTCATGCTGTCCACTCGCCCAGATTCTCAAAGCATGAATTACCTTCCCGTCCATTGTCTTACTTTCTACCCTGACAGGGGGCTGGTGACTATCTCCAGCACACACTGGGGTGAAGGTAGGGGAATGCACCCTCTACAGGTCACCAGTCCGTCATACAGTATGGTACACACATACACACACACAATTCACTCTCATAGTGATGGCTGAGTATAGTTTATAGAGTCTACAATCAACATAAATGTGCAGGTTTTTGGACTGCAGGGGGAAACCCATGCTGACATGCAAGTTCCACACAAAAAGGCGTCTGGTTAGACCAAGGTTTTGAACCATGTCAGCCTTTTGTTAGACTCATGTAAATATTTATTAAAAAGTGAGTTTGAACCATGCAGTCAAGCACACTTCAAAAATGTGTTTCATTTATGACTCTTTTATCATTGCTCTACTGAAAACAGTGGAGAAAAGGGATTTCAATGGCGGATAAGATGTCACTTGTATTCATGAGGATCGGGTAAGCTCAAATGCTGCTGAAAGAGTCATCAAGGAAACACTGAGTGTGTATGTTTAAAACATCTAGCAACTGTTTAGATTCTCGAGAATAGGCCGGGAGAACACGTATAAACAAAACCGGACCTTATCTCACACTTATTTACACAAGTTTTATGAGTCGCACCAAACATCATTAGAAACCCTAACACTGAGTGGGGAGCAAACGTCTCGGAGCTCTGGTGATACGTACAAAGGGCCGCTGGAGCATGTTTTTAGTTATTACATGAAGGAACACCTCCCTGTCCTCACTGCCAGAGCATGGTAGACAGATGTTTAAATGGTCTGTAACATGCATTTGCACTTCCCACCATGTAATTGGAACTTGGAAAGTTGGGTTTGTCACAAATGACAGTCAGGGTGCGACTGTGTTGGTTCTGCAGAGGGCCTGCACAGACACATGTCTAGCCATTAACTCCAAAACTCCTCTGAATAGGCTGGAGCCTGTACAATGCTGAACAAGCGACTTGTCCCAAGTCATGTCTTTCACCACACTGCATCACAAAGGATGGACATTTCACGGTGCTGAAACGAGAGCATAGTTAGAATTTTTCCTCCTGACTACAGACTTGAGCTCTACAGAGTGGGGATAAGCGAGCTGTAAAATGAGTCTGCAGCAGGTAATTTTGCAGGGGCGTGACTGGCGGCTCAGGAGGAGGTGACAGATACGAGGTAGTGGAGATGAGGGACAGAGAAGACACAATATTTGTCTTTGTTAGGACTATGCGCTTTAAATCAAACAACTCACCCTGTGGACAAATCACTACCCAGTTTACACCTTGTGTAAATACTGCCAGAACACTTGATTCTTCATCTTATATTTAGATGTTTCCACTTCTGAAGATCTCTAACTTGTTGCTGTATTCCCATCCATGTCTTATCAACCAAAAACTAAAGCAAATTCCTCATCTACATAACAAACTCAACCCCAAACTGTCCCTAATGTTGTGTCATCAACGTGTGAATGGGTGTGAATGGTGCCGGTTAAACAGATTGCATATCGTAGCCTATCAAAGTAGAACAAACTCTGACTTGAGTTGAATTCAGTCTCCAGGACAGGTGCTCAATGTTGTTGCTAGCAACAAGGTCAGGTCAAGATAGCAACACGGTCAGAGGAGGATACAAAGGAATCTAGACAACACAGGGCACATAGTCTTGGGTATGGATATAACCATTAAAAGAGGTGGAGTCAGGGATGGATATTATCTAAATGGAAAAAAGTTTAAACCCAGTTCTATCAGAGGTCAGAGTTCACAAATGGAATTAATACGCAATGCAAATCAGCATCATAACAGATAAATCAAGAAATAAATTCCAGACGACTTCAAAGAGCTAGCAACAGAGTGTGAAAACTACAGTGTGCAAACTTGCAGACAGTGTACAGTATGTGCACAGAGGCATCAATAAGTTCCTCTCCATCATCCCAAAACAACTTGGATGCTGTGCTGGTACACCTACAATTGATGTCCTCCTAACATACTTTGCTCTACTTTTCCAACTCAACCGATCGAGACAGACATCCGGCCTCCCTGACCTTGGTTCTGCACTTATATCTTCTATTATATCTCCTTATCTTGAGTCAAAATTCTCTGCTCCCAGCCTCTTAAATGTGAATATGTACAGAAAATGTGAGAAAATGTAATGTCATGGGTGAGGTGAGGACAAAATACAGAGAGGGCCTTATCTAGGCATTTGTGAGACAGGCATCAACCATTTCACCCTTAATTTTATAATCGGTGAATCAAAAAGGTAATTATGTGCTGCAGCTCTGGTCTAGCATGTCATGCCCTGTTTTAACCGTCTGTCTTGCTTGCTTGTGTAACAACATTGTTATGAATTGGCAAATTGAATCGAGACATGAATCGTAGTCTTGTTCAAGTCATTGACAGAGTCCCTGAGAACATACTGCATCTTTTCATTCTCATGTTATTCTTACTGCAGTGTCGTTGCACTTGGAGTAAATGTCTCCCCCTCAGGGGACATATAGCGCTCTTTGAATGGATTGCAGTGAATTGGAAGTCAGTCCCCTCCCCACACCACAGCCCTACCCTACCCTACCCCTATCCTGTCCTCCACGTATACAGATCAATGCATGGCCACACTGATGAGCAGTGACCAGATGTGTAAACCTCTGTCCTCCACAGACACATGCACACACACACACACAATTAGAACTTGCAACTCTAATAAACTCTTAACTGGTCTGCCCTCATTGTTTCCTGCTTTTACGAGGCTTCTCTGAACTTTAATACCCACCACAGTATTAGACATTCTACGAGGTCCAGCCCACTTTCACTCTTCGCCATTTTCTTTCTTATTACACATCTTTAAGGAGGACGTCTTAAGGTGGAAATATACAATCCCTGCATGCAACCCAGGATTTACCACAGAGCCATGCGGTCCTTGGGGTAGTTGAGCTTCTCGACAGTGCCCAGGAAGTAGGGCAGGGAGTGCTGGGAGTTCCTGCAGACCAGGGCGAGCAGGACCCGGGGAGCCAGCAGAGGAGACTCGGGGCTCCACCTCTCCTCGGCGAAATATCCCCGGACCGGCGAGAGACAGCACCGCAAGAAGAGGAGCAGAGCAGCCGGGAGGAAGGCAGACAGACCGTGCATGGTGAGAGGTTTAAAAAAAAAGACTAGAGAAAGCAAAGTGTGTGAGATAAAGCTGAGAGTGTTCTTGGCGCGGTCATCACATTGGAAGTCCTGGAGCTGGAGCTGCTGATGTGACAGCGTAGCGAGCTTTTAAAGGGGTGGGATGTGTCCTGCTCTTAAAGGGGATGGACACCGTGGAAAGCACAGACGACACAAAAGCCAGAAGGGTTTTTTCTCTGTTTTAATTTGGAGTCAGATGAAGCCAAATGTAGGGGAGGAATGTGGATATTCAGTGTCAAAGGGGTGTGACTTAGATGTTTGGAAGCTGGTGTGAAGGCAGTGCTGAGCTCACAGGATACTTATCAAGTGACCACTGCTCCTCCACACTGACAAGAGCCAGATTAATGTCAAATATTTTATGTATTTGTTTGGCAACAAATATGAGAAGAGCCAGCTGAGGTATTATGGGTATCTGGCCAGGATGCCTCACTGTAGAGACAAGTCCAATATTAATAATATATGATCCCATTTGAATAAGAATCCCTAGATTTCCTGCACATAGAAGTCTTGGATCTGGAAAAGGCTCAAAGTAGACCTGCTGCTCCTCTGCACTGACAAAAGCCAGATAAATGTCAATAATTTAATGTATTAATTTGGCAATAAATATAAAAGTCTTATATGTGTGTGTGTGTGTGTGTGTGTGTGTTTACTGCTGCTGTGAAGGCAACACAGAGCTAAAAAGAGTGAAGAGTTGACATTTTACAGAATAAACGATTAAGTAATAGTCAGGTCCCATGTTAGAAAAAACAACTTTATTCTTTTAATTTTATTTCCTCAACTTTTCTGCATGTGGAAGTGTTAAATCTGTGAGATACTTTAAGTAGAACCGTTGCTGGTCTGCATTAAGAAGAGGTGATATGAGCATCTACCTCCCTGGAGAGATGAACCGGTCAACTGGTTTGGGAACGCCTCGGGGTGCATCTGGAGGAACTGGTAAAAATGGCTGGGGAGAGGAATGTCTGGGCTTCTCTTCCCAGACTGTTGCCTCCACAACCCGGATGAATGGTACGGGTTAGGAATGTAACAGAAATCGTATCCTCTCTTAAATAACACTAGGCACACACACACACACACACACACCAACTATCAATAAGTGCTAAATATATCCATCCATTTTCTTAACAGGTTTGTACCCAGTGGTTTCATGTGGGTCTTCTGGTGCCTATCTCCAACTCACATAAGTCAAATACGCTCCAGACAGACCACAAGTCCATCTCAGGGTGCATGCACACTATTTACTCTCACAGAGTCTCCAATCGACCATGATGCATTTTTTTGGACTGTGGGAGGAAACTGGAGTAGCTAAAAATATCACTCCTGAGATAATTCTCAAATCTCATTATCTCACCTACATTAATCAACAGAACCTCAGTCTGAAAGTAAGAATGCGCTGCACTATTGTCCTGTCTCTTCCATCAGGCTTTCACCCTCGTGTTGACCTCCTGTCTTCGTTCAGTGGATTGAAAGTGCTACAGCTTGTCCCCGGAGCCTAGCCTCTCCACCTGGATGCTTAAAGAGGCGGCTGCGGGGTCATCAACAAGCCAGAACAGTTCGCCGTTAGTCGGAACGACGCGGGCTGCTGGTAAAGCTGGCCCCTCTCCACCCTCCAGCACTTCCTGCAAGGAAAAAATTCACTGTGTTACAGTTCAGCAGAAATATTACATAACATGCTATGAATGTGCCATGAAACCTGTTTCTGCTCTGGCCTGAGAAACATTAATATCCTGTCCCGTAAATTCTGAGAAAGTCAGAATTTAAGTCAGCTTTGATTAAATAGAGGCATAAATTTACCACGCAATGAACCTGCCTGGTTAATTAAAGATCTTTAATTATTCTATTTTAATTATTCTCTTTTTATCATGAATATCTAATTACACCATAAGTGTCCTAGAGGCCAAGATATAGGACTTTACATATAGGAATTTTAGATGTGTACGCTCATTAAAAGTGTTGAGATGTTACCTTCAAAACGGGCGCTTTGCTTCCTCCTGTTGACACAAAAGCCACACAGCGTGCAGCGTTCACCACTGGAAAAGTCATAGTTACACGCTGCGGTGGTGGTTTGGGAGAGTCGCTGATGGGAGCAATGATCTTCTTGGTTTCCTGAATGTGGAGAACATACCAAGCAGTAATCCATACAGTGAGCGGAGCGTGGCAATAGAACAACCACAAAAATCAAATGCAGTAACTGTAAAATGCACAACATGACATTACAGGCATGCAGCACGGCTTGACATGAATAGCACAAAGACCAAGTTGTGTTTAAATCCAGGCCTATTAGAGATACATGCAAAGTAAAGGGAGTCGTCTTGAAGAGTACAAACAGTGTTTATACTCTTCTTTAGGAATACTATATCAAGATTGACATCAAAGAGACTCAAAGCAAGCCTCCAGACCTCAATTGGAAGCCTTTGGGGTAATTGAATAATATGTTTCATATGCCCAGTTCAGGAAAAGAAACACACATTTCAATTATGGAGGTGTCATTTACAGAAAGCTTGCAATTTAATGACCAGGAGACATTTTTTGAGTCTGAAAAAATAAGTAAAGTAAAATTGTTATGAATTATATTTTGGGGATAAAATGGTACAAGAATCTAAGAAACACGAACTTTCTAATCAAACATTAACTGTACATTTACTTTATCACTGAGTTAATTTTGACATGTTTATGGTGGGAAAGTAGACCAGCTTCATCTTTCACAAATCGTTCTTGTTCATGAAAATTTCACACAAGTATGAGCAA
Source organism: Karalla daura (assembly GCA_029224185.1). Lineage (NCBI taxonomy): Eukaryota > Metazoa > Chordata > Actinopteri > Chaetodontiformes > Leiognathidae > Karalla > Karalla daura. The sequence continues at coordinate 8,212,096 of CM055203.1, read as the reverse complement.
AAAGGGTTCTTTCATATTTGGTATGGCTCTCACCTCCAAAAGTGGATGCCCTGGGAAGAGGGAGCAGGTGTGCCCATCAGGACCCATGCCCAGCAGCAACAGGTCAAATACAGGGAAGTCGTCATCTGGGAAAGTCTGAATGTTTGAAATGAGTAAATACAACCATGTAAATATTCAGCAGATTGTTGCAAACTAAAAAACTTCATTCAGACTTGGCATTTCGGGGCATCTGGGATAATGCGATCAATAGCTGACATTGCTTTTTCTTTCAAGTAAAGGTGACTTAGCAAACGTTTTAGCAAACAGTGAAATCTATACACAGGCAGCCAGCAGGACAACTCTGAGACGCAGTAGAGACACGGGTGTGAAGAGTAACGTGTTAACTTGGGATCTAATCATGCATGATGCATGATAATATGATGGTATGCGATTTTATTAGCAGTCATTATCAGAGTATCAGATGTTGCACCTCCTTCAGTTTGCGGGTATAATCTTCAGCACACTCGTTTACTGGCAGAGAAGGATCGATGGCTAAAATCCCACTGTCGGGAATGTTGACCTTGGAAAACAACTGGGTCTGGAAAAGAAACAAACGGTCACTGGGTCATTTGAGCCCACTGAGACAGAACAACACCCATGTGCCAGTTAACTATTTCCCGAACAGGCACCTTGTAGAGTCCATAGGTGCTATCAGGATCATCAAAGGACACCAGTCGCTCATCACAGAAACCAGCCACCCACTTGCTGCAGTCCAGGTCAGGCAGGGCGAGCAGCTCTTTGCTGAGCATGGACACCAGGCTTCCTCCAGAGAGGCCCAGGGTGAACCTGCCGTGGGAGCTGATGGCTCTCTCCGCTCTGGATGTCACCAGATCGGCCAGCGCCGGCCCGAGCTCTGCCGAGGAGTTGAACACCACGACTCTTCTGGCAGCCATGATACAGTAGTGTGACTACAGCAACTAATGGCACAAAGAAGGAGGAAAAACAACAAAACAGGTTTTGAGCAACTCATAAGGAAGTGACTTGCAACATCATTTTGCAAGTCACTATGACCTGTACAACTTGAGCACCTGCAGGTACACATCACATTAAGCATTTATATATTTACGTAAAATAAATAAATAAAATCACTCTTCACTAAATTACTGCGTAAGGTAACTATATATTACTCAATATGCTGTCTCAAATGAAGCTAGGACTGCACCCAGACACAAATAAGATACCAAGTTCGCGCAGTTTCTGCATGGTACTGAATAAACCATTGCACTTTTCTTGACACCTCTAAAAAACATGGCATTTGAGCTCGATTCAAAGTCTGTTTACCAGGTGAGGGTCCGGCGAGATACTACCAGCAGCAGGGTATCATGAGGAGGATTTTCAGTCGGCAAATGCACCATTTCCTGAAACGAGAGCTCACCAGCCAATCACAGCTTGTGTTTGGACCGCGTGGCATTCTGGGAAATGGAGTCAGGAAGAAAAAAGCACCTCCAGCCAAGAATTAATATAAAAATTAACTTAAAAACATGAAATTCTAGAAGAAGTCCACCCGGTTAATAAAAATGAAATATTAGATTGATATAATTTATTTAAAAAACGTGTGTGAGATTAAATTAAGTTTTTTGTAATTGTACCTCCTCCCAACCAACAGATGGCAACACAACGTCCACCTCCGGGAGTTTTGAAGAGGTAACGGGTTTCTTGTGGGCATGCACACACGACTCTTCTTGTGTGTGTCAGACGTCGTTAACTTTACATTTACTGTGAAAATATAGATTCCCATACAGCAGCAGCTCGTCGCGTGCACCTGACGTACAAAGCAGAAACCCTGCAGCCATGTCGACGGTCTTCTCCTTCCAGACACAGCTCGTCTCCATCATGGACGCCTTATCCAAAACAGCAGTGATGGAAATAAGCAAACTGGTGGAGATCGAGTCCAAGATGCTGAAAATAGAGATAACTCGAGGGCGGAACGAAATCGCCTCTCTCACAGAGAAACTGCAGCTGATGGAGAAGCTGCTGTACATTGCACAGGGGAGCAGGCAGGAGGCTGCAGCAGCTGCAGCTGCAGCTTGTTCTGGGGTGAGAGACATCACAGAGGATGAGGCACTGGAGCCTGAGAGGACCAGACCTGTCATTAAGAGGTTGGTGCATGTGTGTGTCCTGCAGGCAAGTGTGCCTGTGCTGTGCCTGCACAGTAAGAAGCCATGACCTTTGCTGTCAGCCACACACTGACAGGTGTATTTACCCTGAGTTTATTGCTTTCTAGTGAGAGCTCATGGGAAAGCATAACTTCCTGCACTGCTCAGTCAGAGAGGGTCAGTTTACAAGAAGATGAGGAGCAAACTGCTGCTGAGGTGAGTGTTAAACTGGTCGTTATTTTTACCGTATTCTTTCCCTTCATTCAATCTCCACTCGGATCTATCTAACATGTGATTCATATGGTGTTTTCCTGCTAGATACCAAATCCACCAAAGGAGCAGCCAGAATTGATTGTTGTAAAGGAAGAGCCATCAGAGGTGGATGTTGACGCTAAGCAAAACAGAACAAATGAAAAAAGTGAGTAAAAAGCCTAGAAAAAAAAGGGAAAATGGGGGAGGTTGATTTTTGACTGAGAACAATATACAAAATATGAAAACAACAGAAGGGTTTAGGTGTTAATATTTGTATATTTTGTATATTCTCTGTACTAACCTTGTGTTTGCTGTAGTCTTGTGCTGTTAAATCATGTCCAAGATGTAAAAAAGTTGTACAATTACCTGGCAAAGATTCTGATCTAATCTAAGTTGTAACTCTCATGTGCTTAACAGGAAGGGAAGTGGTCACAGATACCCAGAAGACTCCAGAAGCGATGCAGCGGTCTAAATCTGTTGTAGAGCACCAGCAACCAATGTTTCCTGATAGCTTTGTGATCCTGAGCACACAGTCATCTCTCCCTTCATCGGGGAGGAGGGACATGCAGTGGAATGCACAGTTTACATCTACACACACAAACACAGAGGCTGCTAAAAGCATGGCTCAAAATGCCTCTACACAAAACGTAACTGCGCTCAGGAACATGAAGCTTCACAACCTGAGGAACTCGGCTGCCAAGAGGTTTGGCTGTTTGCAGTGCGGCAAGAACTTCAGGTGCTTTAGCCAGCTTGAAATACACCAGAGGAGTCACACGGGAGAAAAACCTTTCAGGTGCACATTATGTGGAAAGAGATATGCGCAAAAAGGACACCTGTACACACACCAGCGCACACACACAGGGGAGAAGCCATACCGTTGTCCTATTTGTGGAAAGGGCTTTATTCAGAAATGCACCCTTGACATGCATCAGCGTACGCACACTGGAGAAAAGCCTTTTGTGTGTGTTAAATGTGGTAAGGGTTTCACAAAGAACTGTAATCTGAAAAAACACCTTGCTGTTCATTTAGATCCCACCCTGAACATGTACGGCGGTGAATCCAATGCACCCACATTTAGTGGGACATTCATCAATGGAACCACTTAAGACTGCCATTCAAGTGTAATTTCTGCTGATGTTTTATTGAAATATTGAACTATTTTGTGAAGAATAAAATTGTTCAGTTCAGATTTTGTATCACCTACTTTTACTGTAGAAATGTGTCACAACACTGAATACATCGTCTGCCACCGCCCAATTACCCTTCAAGTGCCCAAATTCCTAAATTATATTACTTGTGGGGCACACAAAGACAACAACAATATTGGAAACAAATTTGAAAAACTGTATGAGTACATTTTTGGTAAACTGGTCAAAAACAAATAACCAATGTAACTGGAGGAAATTTGTGTGTATAATAAAAACAAAGAAAAACAATAAAATAGGATATGTAAGTTTAATAAAGGTTAGTGGGAAATTATTCAGTCATTCTGGCAAGAGGGTCAGAACCATTTGAACAGTCTAATAATAGAGAAATTGGAGTTGAGACTGGGTCAGTGTGCTTGATGACAATATAACTCGATTTTAACTTAAATCACTGGAGGGCACTGTGCAAGTCATGTTTCTACAGATGTTTAGTTTCTAATCTTACAGATGTTCAGTCGAGATGAAGAAAAAACATGATTATTAAATACTATTATTAAATACTGGTTGTGGAGATGTAGACATTTTCAACAAGACTACTTTTATCCTTAAAACACTGGCAGCATGTGCATGTATGTCTATATGTGTCTGTATATATATATATATATATATATATATATATATATATATATATATATATATACATACATACATACATACATGTATATATATATGCCTAAATCTAAATAATTAATAATCAACGTAGGCGTAACGTTTTCTGCCAATCATTCGGACTAACAGACACGCCCATAGTGTGATACGCCCTCTTCCCCCTCCATCTTAATCCTGATTGGTCAATACTGCCTGGAAGACCTGTGACGTAACAGAATGGGCGTGTCATGCCGTCAGAGACCCTGCAGAACAAGGGACTTGTTATCGTCAGTGCGCTGGGGTACCGTTTTTCCTACAACCCCTCTCGGTATACATTTACACCTCACATTTGACAAAGAGGTCGACGTCGCTGCGATAGAATCCATCCAACCCCTCCCCTAAAAAAAAACCAATTCCAGCCGAGATGATGTGCGACACCACGAACCGGAGTTTCCGGGCGCAGCTAGCCGTCATCCTGGAGAAGCTAACGAAGGCTGCCCTGGTAGAAATAAGCAACCTAGCGGACGAGTGCTCGTCCGTGCTGCACACCGAGATCTCCCTGCACAAGACGGAGAACGAGGCGCTGAAGAAGCGCTGCTACTCTCTGGAGGTGCAGCTGAGAGCTGCCCGAGAGGCTCACACCTACCCTGCACACATCAACGCTGTCACCAGGAGGCTCCCTGCAGGTCAGACCCTCACCCGTCCACCAATTATAGCCATGCGTTCATATGTATTAGTGTCACAGCATGCTATATAGCTTTATATAAGCACAGTGCGCTCCGGTCAGTGCAGCCCAGGACTGTAGAGCTTTATTCTGTTGTCCTTTAGTCTTTATATTCAGTTGTTTATGGTGCCTTGCGCTGCATATAAACAATAAATGGCCCACAGGATCAAATATTTGATCCTGTGGGCCATTTATTGTTGTTTAAATGATTTCCCAGTACATTTATTGACTTGAGTGCCTGAATTGCCAAAAGGGAATCTACCTCTGTCTGTCTGTCCATCTGTCTGACTGACTGACTGACTGACTGTCTGTCTGTCTGTCTGTCTGTCTGTCTGTCTGTATGTCAGTATCTGTCTGTCTGACTGGCACATTATCTATCTATCTATCCAAATTTCTCTCACAATAATTCCTCTCCAGCCCGCACAAGTCTGATTTAAAAGATGTGCAGTTATCTCTTAGACGCTCAGAAATTATGACAAATTTGCTTTCATTCATCAATGTAGGGCTGGCTGGTGCCCATCTGTATCTCACACAGGGTAAAAGCATGGTCATTCTCTCTCACACTCTCTGCTTGGGGCAGTTTAGAGTCTGCATTCGACCTTGACGTCTCATATTCCATTTGTTTTCCATGAGTGGAAAATCACTAATCACTATTTTTCCAGGTTTTCCAGGAGTAATGGAACCCTGTCATCACCATCTGCAGGAGGTCAATGTTATTTTCATGTCTGCTTCTTCTTCCAGAACAGCAGCAGCCTGCCCCGGCCATCGATGGAGTTTTTGGGAAGGACTGGTGTATGGATCTGTGGAGAGAGGAGAAGGTCCCGTCTCAAAGGAAAGATCCAGCAGAGTCGGCTAATATGAGCATGGTACCACAGGTGAGTCAGTCACCCCCCAGCTGGCTTTCTTTTCTTTTCCTTAGCGTCGTGGCAAGATGGTAAATGAGCGCTATATTCAGAGCTGTGTGTCACCTCCGATTGGCAGGTCATCGACCCGCTGGAGACGGAAGCCGATCTCGTCTATGTCAAGGAGGAGTCTTACGATGATCACCCGATCGGTCAACACATGAGGCTCACTAATAATAAAGGTAAGGGTGGAATTTTTCTTTTATTTATTACCGCTTTTCCTGTTGTATTAATCACTATTGCTAGTGTTTAACATGATTATTGTGCTTTAATTATATTCTCATTCGACAGCCGTTGGGATTTTTGAGGAGGACAGCATGCTTCACAGGTCTGTCGATGACCTGCAGCTCCACTCGGGAGAGTTGAACAGCTTCCCCATGACGGCCGACGGTCAGGTGCCGCTGCGCACGCAGCCGACCATTATGGACAAGTTGATCGACGACGCGACGATGAGCTCTCTGATCGACAACGCACACCCTCATCCGGCCACCTCGGAGTACTCGGACTACACCAACAGCGTCCACATGACTCCAACCAAAGAGCCGCAGCCGAAACCCGTCAAGCAGATGAAGCGGTTCGAGTGCCTGTTCTGCGGGAAAATATTCAACTACCTGAGCAGCTTGAAGGTCCACATCAGGCGGCACTCGGGTGAGAAGCCTTTCAGCTGCTCCGTCTGCGGCAAGAGGTTCGCGCAGAAGACCTATCTGAAGCTACACCAGCGCGTGCACTCAGGTGAGAAACCGTACAGCTGCCCGGGCTGCGGCAAGAGCTTCTCCCAGAAGAGCTCTCTGAACATACATCTCCGAACGCACACCGGCGAGAAGCCGTACAGCTGTGTGGACTGTGGGAAATGTTACGCCTACAAGTATGGTCTAAATCACCACCAGTGTTTCACCAGTGTTTGATAAGGAGGGAGGAGCCTCATTTCTCAAATAGACCTCTGGTCAGTGTTGATCTTAAGTGTGACTTAAGCAGAAAACCGTACGTAAGCAGTATTTATAAAACCATAGTTTAGCGTGAAATTGATCGATCCATAGATCGATCTATAGATTGATCTTGGTTTGTCAAGATGTGACACAATACGTTTTCCTGCTGCTTTATGAAGCAGTAAGGTGCAGTTTGGGAAACAAGTGGCCCAAGGCTGTGGAGAACTCTGCATGAGCTTTTTGAACAATGTGATAAGATTTCTCAATTAGATGTGTGCGGACGTAAGAGTCCCGCTGCATCGGTTATTATTTTGATGGCCCATTTTTGGGTGTGTATGCTCTCGCTTGTTTTTTATTGTCCATTTGTCGGCGGCAGCAACACACTCTCTACCGAGCCGTGTCTCGATACATAGACCTCGTCTTCCAAAAATATTCTCCACTGGGCCTTCCTGCTAGCATTTGATTCGAAATTTGTAGATAGTTGTTTAAGTTTCAAACACTATTCATATAAATTTTGCACGTTTAAGAACAGCATTTGTTTTAAAAGTGGGGCCCCAGATGTTCCACGTGAATAAAAATGCTCTCCTATTTGCCTGAGCTGGAAACTTAAATGTTGATTTAAAAAAAAAAGAAGTAAAGTACATTTTCCATCTGCATATTTATGTATAGTCCTTTTCATAGCCCATGTGGTTAAGAGTGCTACTGTAAAATCTTTCTATTGGTGTTTTTTCTTTCATTTTTAATACAAAGAGGAATTCTTCCTTTTAGTTTAGTGTTTGAATGTGTTAGTGAAATCTGAATTGGAATAAGAAAAGGTCAGTTTGATTTGGGTCTTGGCAAACCTGATGCCTTTCACAGCACAATTGGGCGTCATGTGTTTGCTGCCTAGACTTGGGGCGATTTCACACCAAAGCCGTTTGGTCTGCTTTAAACGGACCAGAGTTCGATTCCTTGGATAGTCCACCTCAAAATGTGGGGCTTGGTTTGCTTGCAAGTGAAAACTGCCGCGGTTCGCTTCCAGTGTGAAAAGTGAATGGACTATCCAGTGAACCAAAGAGAGGAAGGGTGCTCAAAAGTGCAGTGTGAAAGCAGGCCGAACTAGATGTGACATTTTCGGACCGAGTCCCCTCGACTAACCTGGTGTGAAAGCGTCCTTACTATGAGTTGCTCCACTTTTCATTCGTTGTATAACATTACGTTGTTATTACATGTTCTACATACCTCTGTTTCATATTTCAGACCACCAAAGGCTTGCATCTGATAATGCCAAAATTATCGCTTTTGACAAGTGCTCCATTGTTGCACACACGTAGCTTGAACCTTCAAAACTACCTCTTCACAACAATGTAGAAGTCAAACAACTTGCTTTGTTTGCTTCAGTGCCCAGCTGCTTTACATTTCCCAGATGCCGCACCTCATTTCTTGGCATTTACCTGGACGTAAAGATAGAATGCCAGATTTTTTTTGGCATATATGTTGATAAGAACTGTTGATTCTGTGTGTTCAGGTCACATTATATTTAGACGAGTGAGAAACTGTTACAGTTGATATTGTTTCATAATGTATTTGTGTGACTGAAGAGGAATTGTGTTGTCAATGTGCCGTCAAGCCAAACTGTATTTTCTTCTAATTTTCACCAATGTTTTGTCTTATTTTCTAAAGAACTGCCATCACACCTTAACAAAACAATTTTCAGTACTAAGTACATGTTTTGCCTGTATTGATAATTTCCCTGAACAGAGCACACAGACCTTAAATTGCCCCTGATTGGGAAAGAAATCCTGTGCTGGTTGTAACTTTTTCACCCGCAACTGCATGCCCCCGCACAAACCTCATGATATTAAATATTGTTGAGAAATTGTTCAAACAATACAAATTCAAGGCACACTGAGTTTAGATTAGGCCTATATAGTTCATAATCCAGTAAGAGCATTCATGACTGTGTTCATGACATTTACAGGCAAAACTAATTAAAAACAAAAGTTACTCCTCTTTCAAACCATCTTTGGCCTCTGTCTGATATGTGTACATTGTTGTCTTTCAAAAGAAGGTGTACTGAGTTGACCGGAGTTTAGAGACGAGGAACAGGCCCTCCTGTTCTGGGCCATGTGTTTGTTAGATTGGTCAAGATTCGGAGCGTTCTTCGCTGCACCGGACTGCATACATTTCAAAATGTGCTTTAGAAATAAACTTATCTGACTTGACACTGTATGTGTATGACATGTTTCTTGTCTGTCCTTCCTGCCTTATATGTTTACATTATCTCTGATTTCAGGACTGCGTAGGAGAAGCATGTGTCTGCAGATTCAAACCAGCTTATCTGTAATCACATATTTAGACCCCTTGTTAAACTTCTTATCAAACTCCTTTCTACCTCCCCTGTAGTAACTCAAGCTATATATGGCATGAGTTCATTGGGATGTTTATGGGTTTGTAATTTTTAGCTTGGGGGTCCCAGGTCAAAAGCCTCTCTGCCATAAAAGGGGATGCTTGGTCTTGGGAACAGAGGCCCTTTTAAAACATGAACCAGACGTTTCATAGACAGGTGGGCAGTTAGAGCTGTTATTCAGAGGACCCACACTGGCTTTTCATATGCCAGATAGACGGTGTCTGCGGAGTGCTTCACCATCTTCAACACCATCACTAGTGAAGAAACAAGACCTCAGTTGTCACGACCACTGGACGTGTTGAGGCCTGCAGTGTCGCCGACAGCTTCATAATAAGGTGAGCATTTCTCACAAGACTGGCCGCTGGTCCGATCAACGAGGCCGTTGTGTGTTTGCAGTCTGGGTCACATCGTAAATAATAATTTGTGTGAGGGTGCTATGATGTGTTGATGTTTGAAGTGGTGCCATGTTCTGGGTGGGGGGGTGTAGAATAAAGAAAATGGAAAATAAGTGAAGAAAATATGAAGTTAAAGTTAAAGAAGTGAAGATAAAAAAGTGTAAATAGTAGAAAGTAAAAGAAAAAAGTAAAAAGTGCAGAATAGCATGCTATTCTGCACTTTTCACTTTTTCAAAAGTGTCTTCTTAATATGTTTTTAGTTCTTGTATTTCATGTTCCATGCATAGTCTGCTCCTGGATTCTGCAGCCTGTGTGCATTGTTCAGACGTGCTCATGCCTGCACAACTCAGGTCATGGTGACCTGCCTTATGCAGCATTCACATCTACGGGACGTTCTGAGGAATCTGATTCATGTGAGATTAAAGAGGATTGGGGAAATTGGAAAAGATGAAATAAGAGACAAGATAAAAGAAAGGAAAAAGTAAAGAGACAATACAGAAAAAAGGGAATCAAGATTCTCTCTCCTTTTGTTTGTGGTGAAACAGTGGCTTACAAATAATTGAAATCATTTTAATTAGTCCTGGTCTTAGTAATTAGTTTTGATTCACAATAAGGGAACATAAGGGAGCTATTACAATAACGAAACTGGACACTAGAATTCTGAAAGTAATTACTCCTAAGGATGTAGTACAGGAGTGTAATCCTTTAATTAAAGGCATTGCAAAGATATTGGAGAAATGGAATAAGTGTTGGACTGGAATTGACCAACCATGGCCAGTGGAGGAGACCCCTTAACCCGGATGTGATTAAAACAATACAGGTCCTTGTGCCCACAGAAGAGGATGAGATGGAGCTAGATGCATCCAGCGGCACCGCAGCTTTCAGGAGTGTGTGTGTGAGGACTGGCTGCAACAACCCGGCCGTGGAGAGCAAGGACTGGGACAGAGAATACTGCAGCAATGAATGTGTGGCCGACCACTGCAGAGATGTATTCAAGGCGTGGTGCTCCATCGGAGATCAGAACATGGGAGCAGTCAATAAGGAGGCGTGGAAGATCTTTGTGGAACACAAAACAACCCACATATATTTCACTACAGATTCAGTTCTGTCATTACATTGGGGAGGTGTCCAGAGGACCTGAGCTGGTAGAGTCAGGGCCGGAGAGAGATCCAACAATAGAGGTGAATGTAAATAATTGAGTGATGGTGGGAAGCGGAGCTACTTTCACCTGTATTTGCCTCAGGATACTATACATCACCCAAAGTATCTTCAAAGTATTGAGGGATTTAGCATGGATACTGTAGATCAGATATTGAAATATGAGGAAATATGTCATAAGGACTCAATCAAATTGCTAGATGCTGGCAGAAAAGGGGCACAAGGCCTCTCAGACGACACTGCAGTATTGCCAGGAGAATGTAGTTTATTTGGGGTCAGACAACAACGCAGGGACACAGAAGCATTTCTATGTTTACTTTTTCTGTGATATCTTCAAGGTGTTATTCTGCATTTGATTTCAATGTCTATGTCATTTTGCAATCAATTTCTCAAATTCAATTTTTCTGTTGTTTTTGAAAAGATACTGGTGCCTTTATTTTCTTTACTCCTAGAAAGATATGTCCAATATGACAGTATGATATAAGATATGACGCACAAATGTGGACGATAAAAAAGGGACTGTAAGACCCTGAACAAGGACACTGTGATAAAATGTTCAGGTTCAGATGTTTTCTTTTTCTTGTTTAAGTGCTATGCAGGGAAAGGTGCATTGGAGGGTCCGATGGGTCGACTGCCCTGAATTTTGGACACTTTTTTATTTTATTTTCTGAGGTTTCCATATGTATCTGCTATAGTCATTATCCTACACAAACTGTCCAAGTTCTTTCTTTTTATTTGGTCTGTAGTACTATATGTGGTTACACATATAGTACTGCACAGGCAGAGGGGCAGTGAGAGAATTTGCTTGTCTAAATTGTTTGATGGATGTTTCAGGAAAGATAGCTGCCTGACAGGTTTTTTTGCTCTCACACTCCATGCACTGGAACATTATGCTGTAGGAAACAGGTACCACAACTGCAAACATGTACATGCTGTTCTTTTTCATTATCTTAAGTTTTCATAGTCTTGAGGGGGGAAATGTGTAGTATCTGAAGCCAGACAATGTATATGGTAAGAGTTCATGGAGATGTTTATGGGTTTGTAATGTTTAGTTTGGGGCTCCCAGGTCAAAAGGTCTATCTGCCATAAAAGGGAGAGGCCCTTTTAAAACATGAACCAGACCTTTTGTTTCATAAACATGAACAATCAGCCTACATAAAGTGGGCAGGTAGAGATGTTATTCAGAGGACTCACACTGACTTCGGATCCTCTCCAGGCAAAGCTAGGTCCTTGATTTGATGCTGAATGTCTTTGAAATAAACGTTTTATATGCTAGTAAAATGATTTCAGCTGAGTTTCCTTTCCTATCTTCAACATCCTCACTACTGAATAAACAACATCCCCCTGCAGGGAGAATTGAGGATTGAGAGGCAAATAAGATGCAAAGGGCCACCATACATATGGTAGGGATTGCTTTTAATATGCCAATACTATACAGACTTTACCTCAGAATGTTCATCATTTCAGTGTATACTGTTATTAGTGTATATTGGTATTTATATATTAAGGAAAACATATTTCAATATTTAACTTTGTGGTAGATATGTGTGATTCTATTTATTTTTCTGCAGATCTCCCTGATGTCTGATGTGATCACTGCAACACAATAAAACATTCCAAACAATTTCACTCTTTGTTGCAAATACCCACAGCAAGAATGAAAGCTGGACACCCAAGACTTGACGTATCCTTTAACATGTTGTAGCGGGTTTTGTCAGTTTAATATGTTGTGCCAGTAGGAGTCTGACAAATATTAAGATAAAAAAGTAATTTAATCAATTGAATCAGACTAAATAAAAATGATGGATGGAGAAATACTGTGTTTGTGTTTGAGTGCATGATGTCAGAATGACATGTAAGTGTTAAGTTGCTTGCAAGAGGTTTACAAACCCTAATAAAGAAACATGGTTCCTGGCCATTTGGAGGAAGACAAATAAGATGCAGAATGATAATAACAGCTGAGGAGCTCAGCTGTCTTTATCTTTATCTAAACTGATGGTTATGGCTTTATCATGGTTAAATGCTGTGCCCTCTGTTCTGCTAGCTCCTCTCCCACAACTCTGTTATGTGAGATTCTGTGCACAGCCTGAAACAAAACTACAGACTTCAAGAACCTTCATATGAGATTGGTGAAATCCTTTTCTTTCTTTCTTTCTTTTTTTTTTTTTTTACCAACGCAAAACAATAACAATACAAAACAACAGCCAGACATAAACAAGCAAACAGACTATATATGATATAAGCTTCCTTGTCCATTTCCACTTCCATTTCCACTAAGGTTAGTATACTTAAGGTAGTTAAGTCAAACAGAAACAACCAAACAAACAAACAAACAGAAAACATATAAACTAAATAATAAACAGTGAGGTAAATAGTTCAGACAGGAAAATAGTCTTATTAAATAATTTTAAAAAATGGCGAGATCTTGCCATTTGTATTTGGATGTAATTGAACTTTAAAATTGTAACTGTCTTGACTGAATGTGACATAATATAACAGTAAAACAGTCGTAAAGACACTGATTGTAGTCTCTGGTGCTGGTGCTGCGGGAGGCACACGGGGACAGAAAAGAAGCGGCAGCACGTGACGCACTTCCGGCGGATGTACCCGGTCAGCTGCGCTGTATTACTAAGACTTCCTTGTTGTCGAGACTGCGGTGGTTTCTAAATCAAACGGTCCTAGATGCGGTGTGATTTCTCGCATTTTCGAGAGACGAAGACGAAGCCGCTTTAGACGCCGCCGACATGAACACGGAGAAAGATTTCTCGCCGCTCACGCCCAACATCGTCCGGGCTCTGAATGACAAACTGTACGAAAAGAGGAAAGTCGCCGCTCTTGAGATCGAGAAGCTGGTGAGAGAGTTCGTGGCTCAGAACAACTCCACGCAAATCAGGCATGTTATCCAGATCCTCGCCTCGGAGTTTGCCCTGTCCCAGCATCCACACAGCCGCAAAGGAGGTCTGATCGGCCTGGCCGCCTGCTCCATCGCCCTGGGGAAGGACTCTGGTCTGTATCTGAAGGAGCTCATCGAGCCTGTGCTCACATGCTTCAATGATTCAGACAGCCGCCTGCGCTATTATGCATGCGAAGCTTTGTATAATATAGTCAAGGTGGCCAGAGGAGCTGTGCTACCCCACTTCAACCTGCTCTTCGATGGTCTCAGCAAACTGGCAGCAGATCCAGATCCTAATGTGAAGAGCGGGTCTGAGCTCCTGGATCGACTGCTGAAAGATATCGTGACAGAGAGCAACAAGTTCGACTTGGTGGCGTTCGTCCCTCTGCTTAGGGAGAGGATCTACTCCAATAATCAGTACGCAAGGCAGTTTATCATATCCTGGATCCACGTCCTGGAGTCTGTGCCGGACATCAACCTGTTGGACTACCTCCCCGAGATTCTGGACGGGCTCTTCCAGATCCTGGGAGACAACAGCAAGGAGATCCGGAAGACGTGCGAGGTGGTGCTGGGAGAATTCCTGAAAGAGATCAAGAAAACGCCCTCCAGCGTGAAATTCGCTGAGATGGCCAACATCCTCGTCATCCACTGCCAGGTTGCAGATGAAACAAAGCTCACAAACGACCTGATCCAGCTGACGGCCATGACGTGGATGCGGGAGTTCATCCAGCTGGCGGGCAGAGTGATGCTCCCCTACTCCTCCGGCATCCTGACTGCAGTGCTGCCTTGCCTCTCCTACGACGACAGGAAGAAGAACACTAAAGAAGCGGCCAGCGCCTGCAATCACAGTCTGATGAAGCTGGTGACCCCCGAGGATGATGAGGACGAGGAAGAGGAGAGGAACGGCAGCACGGGGTCTCCCTCCAGGGACGACGGCCAGAACAGAACGCAGGGCGACGGCAGCGACATGTTGAATGCCTCGCAGGAGTCTGTTGGTTTCAGCAACATCAGCTTCTTCGCTCCGACGAGTGCCGACAGGCCTCAGGTCACCCTGGACCTGGACGGTATCGTCCAGGTGTTGGACCGCCACCTGCACGACTCCTCCACAGGTATGATGACCCGCATAGCTGTGCTCAAGTGGGTGTACCACCTCTACATCAAGACGCCGCGCAAAATGTTCCGCCACACAGACAGTCTGTTTCCCATGCTGCTGAAAACGCTGTCCGACGAGTCCGACGAGGTCATTCTGAAGGACCTGGAGGTGTTGGCCGAGATCGCGTCGTCTCCGGCCGGCCAGACGGACCAGGTCGGGTCCTGCGACAGCACCGATAACAAGCTGGTGCTGAAGGTCCCGGAGGGCGCCAAAACAGGCCAGCAGCCGAGCACAGGCTCCAAGGCAGTGGACTCCTCCCCATCCACTCCCAGTATGAACTCTTATTTCTACAAGTTCATGATCAACCTGCTGAAGCGCTTCAGCCTGGAGAGGAAGCTCCTGGAGAACAGGGGAGCTTTCATCATCAGGCAGCTCTGTCTGCTGCTCCACGCCGAGAACATCTTCCACTCCATGGCTGACATCCTGCTCAAAGAAGAGGACCTGAAGTTCGCCTCCACCATGGTGCAGACGCTCAACACCATCCTGCTCACCTCGGCCGAGCTCTTCCAGCTGCGCAACCAGCTGAAAGACCTGCGCACCCAGGAGAGCTGCGCCCTGTTCTGCTGCCTGTACCGCTCCTGGTGCCACAACCCCGTGGCCACCGTGTCCCTCTGCTTCCTCACGCAGAACTACAAACATGCCTACGACCTCATCCAGAAGTTCGGCGACCTGGAGGTGACGGTGGACTTCCTGATGGAGGTGGACAAGCTGGTGCAGCTCATCGAGAGCCCCATCTTCACCTACCTGCGGCTGCAGCTGCTGGACGTGGAGAACAACCCGTACCTGATCAAGGCTCTGTACGGGCTGCTGATGCTGCTGCCTCAGAGCCAGGCCTTCCAGCTGCTCTCGCACCGCCTGCGCTGCGTCCCCAACCCGGAGCTCATGAGGACTGTGGACGAATCCAAGTACATGGACGCCAAACAGCAGGCGGCCTCCAAGCGGGCCTCTCACATCCAGATGGATTACAACGAGCTGCTCCAGCATTTCGACCGCGTGCAGAGCAAGCACCTGGAGGTGAGACACCAGCGCTCTGGACGGGCCTCTGACCACCCCGACAGGAAGCTGATGTGAGGGGAACTTGTGGACAGCAACACATAAAAGTTTAGGACTTGAAGAATATAAATATATATAGGTATATATTATTGTACTGGAAAAAAAAAGATGAAGATACTATTAAATCCAAAAAGTATTAAGTATGATTATGAACTATGTCTTATCTGAGAAAAACTGGGTACACTGGTATCTTGTACATTTGTTTCTTCATGTAATGCATTATAAATACGCCCAGACTGACACAGATTTGAAGAAGAGACACGGATATCGTAAATCATGGTAACGTGTCTGTACCCGAGTTTCCATCCCGATGCATCAGCAGCTGCGATTTGTCTCGGCCAAGTGAAATGTTCACAGTCATTCAAGTGGAACTGATATGCATTTCAGTGTTAAATAGCACATGTCTGTCATTTAACATCCACATGAACCACGGTATTTTCATGGCGTTTCCTGTTTGATCAGCCCTGGTGGAGCCTTGCGACAGAATTGCCTTAAAGCTCTCGTCAGCCAGAAAAGAAATCTCACGTGTGGCGTATTGACCGAGCTCGACCAAGATTTTAAACCCCAAACTATGGGGGTCGTGTGTGTGTGTGTGTGTGTGTGTGTGTGTGTGTGTGTGTGTGTGTGTGTGTGTGTGTGTGTGTGTGTGTGTGTGTGAGACTTAACTTTGCCATAATTCCTGGCCAAGCCTGTGGTCTTGTTTCCTCTCTATATCCTTGTAATCACAGTGGATCAGCGACTTTACCGTGCACACCTACAGCTTTTAACTTTGCTTTGTCTTTTTTTTTTTTTTTACAGCAGATCATGTACATTTCTCTTTGTATAGTGTCTGTCTGTTCTTAAAAAATATTTGCACTTTTGTCCAGTCATGTGAAAATCAATAAAGTGGACCATGTGATTTAAAGTTAGTTTTTCCTTATCCCTTAACAAACAAGCCCTATGTCATCAGAAACACTGGTTCGAAGCATGTGTTCTATCCTCGTATCCGCACACCAAAACGGCCTGATCGATATTTTGTACTCATTAGTGTAAATGATACATTACATTGAAATTGTCACTGTTAAATCAGCTTTACATCTTTTGTTAAATAATGTACATTTTGTTAACCTTTTGACCTCGGTCACCGCTATGATTTTGAGCTTGTAATATAGAGCACTACTGAAGCAACTGAATGGCTACAATAAATGTCCAATAGAATCTGACTTGTGATTTATTATTTACTGAATAGTACATTTTATGGGCGTTGGTACTTCTTTAACTTTGACATATACCAAATTAGACATGATCTGTGCTGACCGCAGCGCAGGTGTTTATAAATAAAAAAGGCAGTTTTATTTTGGAGGGCTTAAAACGCTGTGCTTGATTTACACAAAATGTGTGACCTTTTTAAAAGTATGCCAGCTTGAAAGTGAGCTGAAAAGCTTCCTCCAGTGTGCCTGTTGCCTGTGCTGAAACTAGAGGAGTCTCTCCTCTCGGCCCTTCTGCAGGACATGCATGGTACGTGCTGTACATACAGGAAGAGCATAAGTCCTGCTGCCTGGTCGAGAGCCATCAGAACTGCATTGAGTTTCACAGATGGAGGTCGACTTCTCGTGTCAGCCGGGCGTGGACGAGTCCTGCTGCGCCGTGTGTGGGGAAATCTTCCTGTGTCCCGTGGTCCTCTGCTGCATCGAATGCGACCTGAGCTTTTGCCAGTCTTGTTTGCAGGACTTCTGGGTACAGCATGGCATAAAAGAATGCCCCATCTGCTTTAAGGAGAGCCTCGGACTTCCTCATAAATCATGTGGCGAACACGGACAGAGGCTGTTTCTCCTGTGCGTGGCAGATCTGGAGCCGGTTTGCGCAATGTGCCACGGATCAGGACTTCATATGAACCACAGAGTGTATCCCATAAAGGACGCATTCACAGTTCACAAGGTAAGTGAAAGTGAAAATTTATATATATATATATATATATATATACATGCATGTATATGTCACATTCTTAAGTTTCAGCCTGGCATGAAATGGAAAAAAAAACTGAGTCATTGAAATCTTGACTTTTGTAAGGACTTCCTGCTTGCTTCCCCCCTCCTATACACAATAGTCAAATGACTGTCATTCTCCCCATGATTTCCATTTGCATGCACATGTATACTCACATGCTCTAGCAGTCCTTAATCATTTCACTGCAGCCATTAAGAAGCTATTGCGCAAACTATTTTCGGTCTCTTAAACTTAATGTGAACCAGACTGGCTTTTAACTGTAACAATCAAACCACATAAGAGGGAGACTTTTAAAAGAAATCCTTGTTCTACATCCAGGGTCTGCAGAGCCACTAATGCTTTGTGACAGCTATTGTCTGTGTGTGTCGCGTGAGTGTGTGAGAGCGAGTGTGCGTGGAGTCTGTTTACTGTTGCTATCAATGGCTCAGTCTCGCTGCTCTGGCACCAGCACAGAAATAAATTAAATTTTCACTCTGACATTTTAACAAGTCTGTCACCTGTTCGGCCCCGGATTCCGAAGGGTGGATAAGTGACAGTAAATCTCACTATACTGCATAGAAAACATTCACTACTAAATGACTCTTGTTGACCCCTCTCATCCAGTTTTTATGTGATGGGTTTTTAGGCTCTCAGTTAAATGTACTCAGATAAAAGGGAACTTTGACTTTTTCCATTCTAAAACCCTCACACAACTGGCTCGAAACCAACATACACTGGGGATCTCCTTTTTGTCTGTGTGATTTATAGGTGACTGACTTAAAATAGGATGTGTGAGACTCACCTAAATCACTTCAGTATAATATTCGAGAAGTGAAGCCCCACTGGTCCGCAGTGTTTTCCTGTCTATTTCTGTCCTCACGTGGCCTATTTTTGCCACAGGATTGATTCTTGTAAACCAACCCCCGCGACAAGTTACTGGCTTACACCACAGACGACACTACAGACGACATTGTGTTACTGTGAAATACTCTGGAAATTAACAAATTAGCCCTTAAGGCACCACACCTCTGTGTTGCTATGCTGTAATATTGTCTCTAGCTCCTCTTTAAACACCGACGTGTCAGACTTGAATCAGGCTGACTCCATGACTTTAAAAAAGTAACTGCACGTCACCCCTTGAAAAAAAACACTCAACGCTAAACTCGCCCGTGGAAACGGCGCCAATGTCAGCAGGTGGATATTTCTTTAGCCGCATAACTTAAGTCCAAATCTGTTACGTCTATTTATATTCCCGCCCCTGGGTATTTTTTGACATTGTTTGTCCGTGAACTACCATTACATTGTGACAGGTTGTTTCAACACCCGTCGCAAATACCTTAATGGGAGGTGATCATAGCATGATTATGGCATGACTCTATCAGAGCCGTCGTCGCCACGTCTCTCTTCCCTAAAGCCGCGCAGACTGCTATCTGCTGTCTCTCCGCGCTCATGCAGTCCCGTAAATGTAAAACCCGATTCATTTTATTCTGAGATGCGGCGATTATTTGAGAACTTGGAATGTACATGCTCCACACAGCGCAGCATAGCATGGGATATGCCTTTGGGAGCCGAGGTATTGACACTTATTTCAGAGGTTAAGATGAGGTCGCCTTGCAGAGCCATGGGAGGGGCCTCAGATCCTGCGTGGTCATCACAACCCTGTGACGAAGCATGGCCAGCAGACGTGCTCTTCTCGAGGATGACCTTTCCTGTCCACTTTGTGGACATATACTCAGACAGCCAGTGGTGCTCACTTGCAGACATAGATTCTGTAAAGCCTGTCTGAAAGACAGCTGGGAGACACAAGGGAGTGGGGATTCACACTTCTGTCCACTGTGCTGGCGCCGTTCCTCCATGGATCAAATAGTAGTGAGCAGTGTGCTGGAGAGGTCCTGCGAATCCTTCAAGGAGAGCAGAAGCCACAGTGACCCACGTGCTTGCAAGGAACACGGGGAAACGCTCACATTGTTCTGCCTGGAGGACCTGGAGCCAATCTGTGGTTTGTGTGGGAGAGCAGCTGCACACTCTGGACACAGGCTCTATCCCATTCGAGAAGGTGCCCATGACTGTAAGGTAGGCGAGTTAAAGTTAACAGCATTGCTCATTCCATTGTTACACAATGGGAGTCAGTTTATTGTTCTGAGATGCTTCGGCTGCTTGGGAAACATTGCATTCCCACAAAGCGTGCCCTTTGTATTAATACTGCTTATTGAAGTTGGAAGGAGCATCTATTGGTTTAATCAAAACTGAATAAAATAGGTTAAAAAACAACTTAATACTTATGGTTGATTGGCTTGAATAGTAGCAAATAACTCGACTATTCACCATTTCACAGAGATCTGACTTTGTACTCAGACATTATTTTAAGTTAGTCAACATTAGTGTTTTTCTTTAGTCTTTTGTTTTTTCTCTGTCTTTTCTTTAAATAATTTGCTTTGACTTATCTCTTCTTTCCACCTTTGTACCTCTTTCGTAGCCTGATACGCTGATATGTGTGAAGGTGTTTGGCAGAGTTCATTAACATTCTAATAATAGATTTATATTTTTGGTTTGCTGTTGCCTTTGGGGTCCCGGGAGGACTGAAACTTGACTCCCGCAAGGTTTTATGACGTTACATTCATTCTACTCCTGCCCCTCGTCTATTAATATGAAATGAAGCCGTCGGACGTCTTTTTTTCCCTCCCTTTTCCTCGGATTCTTTGTTGAAAAACATCAGTCGCTCTCTCTGCAACAATGGCACCACTACAGCAGATCTTTTTCCACAGATTTGTCCCACTATCTCGATGCGGCACCCATTGCGCAGCTTTGCATTGACAGGGCATGGCGCCAGAGGCACCGTGGCAGCTCAGAGTGCCACATTGTGTCGACAGCTTGACCACCTGCCAGGTTGAGCCTGTTTAAAGCGTTGACGCTCTGTCATTGACATTGTAGGAGGAACTGAAAAGTGCGCTGCTGCCTTTGAAAGAGAAGTTGCAGCTGTACAAAAAGGTGAAAGTGGCCTGTGAGGAAATGGCGGAACACGTCAAGGTACTGTCAGTTCAGACAGAACATCACAGATACAGAGAGCAGAGGTGTGAAAGCAAAGGTAGCCCCCCCTAATCATCTCTCTTTCCAGAACCAAGCAGTACATACCGAAGCGCAGATCAAAGAGGAGTTTGAAGCCCTTCACCGTTTCCTGAAAGAGCAGGAGGCTGCCAGACTATCGGCCTTAAAGGCTGAGGAGGAACAGAAGGATCTGATGATCAGCCAACACATTGACGAAATGGACAATGAAATTATATCTCTCTCCAACACCATAAGATCAGCGGAGATGGAGATGCAAACTCAGGACATCCCATTTCTTAAGGTAGTTGAGGCCCTTGTTTCTGATACCAGAATAACAAATCCTAACCAGAAATGGTGGAAAGTGAATTCTCTTTGATTCTGTTTGCAGAACTACAAGGAAACAATAAGAAGGTGAGTAATTTAAGCTTGACTTTGTGAGAGTCTAGTCTTAATGACCCAATAGGCAACATTCAACTGCTATCCTGCTATCTTTTCAGAACCTGGCACGCTCCCTTCGATCCACAAATGATTTCCGACGCTCTGATCGACGTGGGCAAACACCTGGGCTCTCTGAAATACAAAGTGTGGGAGAAGATGAGGAGCATCATTAAATACAGTGAGTCTCTTCCACGGCATCTGCTCGCTCTCTCTTCTCTTACCACGCCGCTCACTTCTCTTTCCGTCTTCCTCCGTCAAGACCACGTGATCCTGGATCCCAACACGGCAGCCAGCTGCTTCATACTCTCCGAGGACCTGACAGTCGTCCAGAACTCCACTCAGATTTTCAAGCTGCCCGACAACCCCGAGCGCTTCGACGTCAGCGCCGAGCTGCTGGGCACCGAGGGCTACTCGTCCGGACGCCACAGCTGGGAGGTGGAGGTGAAGGACAACACGTACTGGGTGCTGGGAGTGGCCAGCGGCGCCATCAACCGGAAGGGCAAGCACGTCCTGACGCCGGCAGAGGGATTCTGGTCGATAAGGTTTCGAAACGGAGAGCACAAGGCGTGCACGGCACCCTGGGAGCCGCTCAACATGAAGAAGCCTCCGGAAGTCATCCGCATAGTGTTAGACATGGACCGAGGCAGGGTGACCTTTTACGACCCCGGAGAGAGAACGCCGCTCTACACCTTCACGGATGTCATCACGCCCAGAGTTTTCCCTTACTTTTGCACCGCCTGCAAAGAGCATCCACTGAAAATCTTACCCTCGAGGATATCCCTGTCGACGGACCACTAGTTCAACCATCTTATCGAAGAAACAAAAGGCTACAGATCCTTGATCGTTTTTGTCTTTTGCAAACAAAAGAAAGAAAAGGTTTTTTTTAATGAATGACATGAAACAACCACACGTGTTTTAAAATATTTAATTTGAGCTACAAACAAAAAATGTACTCTGTGAGACCTAAAATAGTAAATAGCTTCCTTGTATTTTACAGCTATATATTACTACACGGATAAGATTTGTTACACAAAATGACAGTCACTCTTTGTGGCTCAGCTTTGCATGACACAAAATCCCTACTGTAATTTCCACAACCTATTGAGCTCCATTCCAAGAAAAGCATGAAAAAAATGTGAAACACAGATCTTAAGTGTCGTATAAGGCACGTACAGTAACAAGTTTTGTGTGTTTTGCAAACCCATACCACTGGTGTTCAGAGGTTCAAATTTGTTCAGAGTAGGATTAGTCCTCCATTGCATTAAAAAGTGACTATGGTTAGTGTTTAATCTATTTGCCACATGTTGTGGGTTCAGTCCGATCGCTCAGTCTCATCCTGACACACAGCAGTAACTTCAGAGCTTCACACTCAAAAATATTGCTTTGAAAACCAACACGCGATGATTCCTGCAGCATATTTCGTAAACGGGTATGTACCCTGTAACAAAAGTTTGATGTGATACTAGTCGTTGCTCTCCTAACCACATCGTTGTAACGTGTCCTGTATTGAGATGGTTTGTGGGGAAGATACCCTTTCCCGGCTCTATGTGCGGTAACGCTCCAAGGCTTTTTGAGGTGTTCTTTACCAATTAAAAATACATTATTAAAAAGGGGGAAAAATGCCCTTGTTATGTTCTGGTGTGTTACTTATACAGTGTTAAAACAATGTCTGTAACAATACACTCCACAGTACGCCTATGCAAGTAGTCCTGTCTAGTCTTCCCTGAAAGGTTAAAATCCAGGCAGGTGGGCCGCCGGGACTGGGTCTGACACCGGCATATGCATAAGTTATCCTCTCTCAGCAGCATCTGTTTAAGCCCGGCACCACGCATGCCTCGCTGAGGCCTCCATGTCATAAAGACATTCTTCCCTCCCCTATCGCATTGTAGAGCTCCTCATCTACGGCCTCGTAACTCGCAGCCCTGCTGTTCAAAAAGTAGATCTGGTCAGAAGTGAGACGGGGGTCGTACCCCTCCCTCTGCAGCCTGGTTTTCTGGATTTTAAACGTGCCTGTGGGGACACAGCATGGATTTAACCGCTGGGAAATCGTCACTCGAGCATTTTTTTAAATGAATTTTGGATGAGAGTTGGCGTTTACCTGTGGTGTCCACATGGGGGGAGATGCGCAGGAACACGGGGCGAGCGTACGGAGGAAGCGCTCGTTGGATTTTCACAAAGAAATCGTTGCAGTCGAAGCTCACCGCTGAGTCCGCGATGGCGGCCATGCCCGCCTTACCCTCCACTCCTGGGATTCAGAGATGGAGTTTATAGTGTTTCATTCCAGCCTACACTCATAAAACTGGTAACAGAGCATCTTTTAGAAAAATAAAAGATGACGAGGAGATCGATGCACTTTGCGAGACAGAGAAATCTAAATGAGGGCGCGTGGAGCATGTTCTAAGCTGAGCATCACCTGGCACTGTGACACCGTACACGGCCACATCGGTCTGACCCAGGAGGCTGCTGAGAATGCCCTCCACTTCAGTGGTGGAGACGTTTTCTCCTTTCCAGCGGAACGTGTCCCCGCCACGATCGCGAAAGTACATGTAGCCCAGGTCGTCCATCACCAGGACGTCGCCTGTGGCACAGACAGGGAGCTCGGCCGTCAGACACTGTCTCCATCTGTCACGGGTTTGAACTGAACTGTTTGTGAGCTGCCATCGGTCACCTGATATGTACGCCGAGTCGTTTTTCTTGAAGACGTTGTGGGCGATCTTCTTCCTCGTGGCGTCCTGGTTCGCGTAGCCGTCGAAACGCCGCAGCGGGTCCTGCTGGTTGATGCGGCCGACCAGAAGCCCCGGCTCCCCTGGAAGACAGAGCACACGGGCTCTGATGCGGTTCAGAAGATCGACACAGGCTATTGATCATCTGCTACAAATAGCACAGGTGTCACGCTGGTATCGGTGGTAACTAGATACCTGGGCGACAGGGTATGCACAAGCCCTGGCTGTTGCGGACCAGCTCCATGCTGTCCTCGTCCACCTTCACCAGACGGATTGGGTACACGTTGGGGAGGATGCGGCTGTTGAATCCACAGGCTCCCACCTGGAAGCACAAGCAGGAAAATCTCTGATGATCTGATCGTTTTTTCCAGACACTGTCAAGAAAGTAACACTTTACATTACCCCTACAACACGTGCCAAACCTGAGTATCACAGGTTGTGGGAACAGCTACCTTTCAAAAAACCTCTCAAACATCACTAAAACATTGTTCCGCTCTCATGAGGTAGTTTTTCAGCCGTGTTGATGTAGTGAGTGTGATGTAGCACAATTTACACTTCAGCTGGCAAATCTGATTGAAAAATCTACTAAAATGCAAAATGCTCTGAACCTCAACTCGTCCTTGGTTTTCAGGGAATCAGAGTTCAATGTGCAACCATTCGCCTGGAAGTAGCATCTGTACTTTGTTGCAAAAGTCAGGAAAAAATCACTTTTATTTTGTGAAAAACAAATGGACACACAAACTATAGTGTCTGCCGACCTTTCCATCCATGTTGGCAATGCTGCAGTTGCACTCGGTGGCTCCGTAGAACTCGCCGATCTGGGCCACCCCGAAGCGTTCAGTGAAGGCCTCCCACACGCTGGGCCGCAGGCCGTTCCCCACCGCCAGGCGCACTTTGTGGCCTTTTTCCGAAGGCCTTATCGGCTGAGACAGCAGGTAGCGGCAGATTTCCCCGATGTACTGCACCACCTGTGATGGGACAGCGGTCACCTTAGCGCGGCTGTGTTTAAAGTTTTACGTCTCGCAGTTATCGACTGCATCAAATATGAAATTGCAGTATGAGCTCTTACAGTGCAGTTGTGTTTAATGCAGTCTTCCCAGAAGCGGCTGGCAGAGAATTTCTTCTTGACGACCACGGTGAGGCCGTGGATCAGACACTGACCGACTCCCATGATATTACCTGGCCAGAAGAAAAGGTTAGGGCTTCATCTGGAACTGTGTTAAACAGGAGCCGGGGGCTGGCGTCACACACCTGCTGAGTGATAGAGGGGCAGGCAGTCATAGATGATGTCGTCGGGGCGCATGCGAAAGGCGAAATACCCAAAAGCAGCGATCCTGTAGTAACTGTCGTGGGAACAGGGGAGAGTTTCTCAGACGGACAGTCTGTCATAAGGACCTGCAGGAACTGTGGAAAAGGGGATGTTTTTTTGTGAGTAACGTACCGACTGTGCACCACAATGGCAGCCTTGGGCAGTCCTGTGGTGCCGGAGGTGTAAATATAAAACAGACGATCTGCAGAAGAGAGTAAAATAGATGGTTAGGGCTGAGTTGTTTGTCATCTTAACAACCGAACAAGGCGTTCGCACCTCCTCCAGGGCAGCTATACAGGGAATGTGTGAATATCTATCTGGCAGTCAAGCCCACTCCGAACTCTCAGAAAACATATTTGCCTCATTTACCCCGAATCAGACACATTACGGGAAAGCAATTTAAAATAAAGAAACGACACGACGCGGTGAAAGAGTCAGAGTTTTGTTCAGCAAATGGTCCGCGACTCACCGTTCATGCCTTTCGGGGGAACACAAGGTGAAGGAGGACGCCTGGATGCCGAGGCCAGGAGGGGGTCCAGAGGCTGAGCGGCCAGACTGACCAGATGCTCAGCACCTAGGTCTCCTGCGCAGAACCGCACCATGGTCTGGCTGAGGGAGGAATTAATCTCCATCATGGCTGAGATTTGGTGGGAACAGGAGAGAAGGGAGGTGATGGGAGGTCAAGTTACTTCAAGCTGCCAGAAAAAGTTCTAATAGCCCTGTCATAATGCGAGGGGAATAAGAAATGGGATTTGTTAGGCAAACATGCAGAGAGAATCTGAAATAATTAATAAACTGGACACAGTCTAATACCAGCTTTCAAAAACATGCTTTTGTGCCCCCCCCCCCACATTTCTCCATTCTTACCATCAACAAGCTCAGCTCCAAACACAATGGCCCGTGATCCCGAAACCCCGACGCAGTGCAGGAGGGAATCGTGGCGGAGGTTGAAGTTGATGAGCGCCGCTTCCACCCCGACCTTGGCGAAGCCCAACCACAGCGCCACCTGCAGGGGCCTGCTCTCCATGAAGAGGGCCACCACGTCCCCACTCACCCACCCCTGAGCTCTCGCCCAGTGGGCTACCGCGTTTGAGATCTCGTCCAACTGCATGAAGGTCCATGTCTCTCCCGTGGCCTCGTATATCAGTGCTGGCTTGTTCGGGTAGAGTTTTACCGTCTGGGCGAATATGGAGGTCACGTTACCTCCGTTGCGCATGTAGCGCCACAAAGCCAGCTTCACTCTCAACAGCACGTACAGGCCACTGGCGAGCATTGGAGAAGAGAGAGAAAGGAGGTTAGTGCAAAGCTAAGTGGAGGCCCACTGCTGCAATTCAGACAAGAAAAAACAAGAAAATCCCCCTCAGGAAATTTTAGTGAGTGCCGCAGCGCCTTCAGGAAATAGTACCCACATTTCCAGCAAGGAACCTCCCCGCGGGATGAATAGTCCAAGGGTTAATGGGGTGAATAAAGTAAGTACAAATACAACTACTCCACCAGCTGTATGGAACCTTTAATCAAGGTTGCCCTGGTGATGGCAACAAAGGGAGTTCACCAGCTGTATGGAATCTCTAATCAGGGTTGCCTTGGTGATGGCACAGGGAGTTCACCAGCTGTATGGAATCTCTAATCAGGGTTGCCATGGTGATGGCAGCAAAGGGAGTTCACCAGCTGTATGGAATCTCTAATCACGGTTGCCGTGACTACAGGTCAGCCTGACCTGTAGATGTTTGAAAGTTTTGTCAGTTTTATTTCAGTAACCCACTAATTTCTGTTTAATTGCAGATTGCAAAACATTTGGATTCCGTAGAGACATCTTAAAGCAGAATGCGACTGACTGAGCAGTTTGTTTTGGTATATTTTGTCTGGGTGCTCTCAAAAGTTAATGGTTAAAAATGGTCTGGAGGAGGACTAAGTTTAGGATGAAGGAATGTGAGCACAAACAATGAGTCAGCAGTGCCCGACACTACATCACTAAATATAAAAAAGCATGGACACGCCTACGCGTTCAAGGGGTTTTGTTCTTATTACTTTCCGCTGAGTGGTAGAAAACACCAAAACCATGAAAGGGCACCTGGAATTTATCCATTCATTCATTGAATCATTGGCCTCCATATTGATATTATCTGAGCCAGATTCCTACGGACGTCACATAGAACAGTTTTTCCAGTAGCTGGCATTGTGTCTGCTGTTGAGGCCACCGGCTGAGTTGTGCAGAGTACTTTTTTTATATTATGCCAGACAGCTCATAAAAGGAACGAAAAAAAAACATAGTTCCCGTTTTGTCTGTATCGTCAAATAGCCTTTTTATTTCCTAACCTGAAACAGCCCTCCAAGCTATGTGAAGGGCTATTTAACTGAGGAGAATGAAGCAGTATGGCATTAGGTGACCTGGCCTCCAGAGTCACCTGACCTAACCCAGGCTGAGAGGAAGAAAAGCAGCCAACACGTGCTCAACATATATGAGCACTCTTTCAAGACCAACAGAAAAGCATCGTAGGACTTTCTTTCTCATCACATTGGTTAAGATAAAACAAATAGCGAACAAAGCTATTGCCAAACCTAAATGGGGGACCCAGTTTTAATCTAAAATATAACATAATTTGGTATGTTTGCATTTTTTTGCCTATCAAACAACTTTGCATGTGTAATTTCATCATTCTGATGTTTTAATTGATGATCTAGGACATAGAAAATGCTCATGCTTGTTCTTGAAGCTGTATGGATGAGCAGTTTTCTAATGACTGAGTGCAAGTGGATGCAGCAGGAACTGATGTTCCCATATGTTCTTCCCCTCCCCCAACAAGGCTATTTGAGACTTGCCGTACAAGTCTAAGCAAGGAGTTATGGAAGTTGTTTTCTCTCAAGCCAGTACCTTTCTGAGCAGCCTGTCAATCAGGCTTCCGATGGCTCCCTCCTCTCCAGGGTGGTTTGTTGAAGTGTGTTTTGTTTAGTGACAGTACTTTTTCTGTTAGATTGTAAAAACCTTTCTAAAACTGCTCAAACCTCGTTCATCCTAAATAAACATTTTCCTACAGCTACCAACATCCCTGAAACCGCTCATTCTGCAGACAAACAAATCTATATTTCAGAGCAGTCATGCAAGCGTGGAAAACCATCATGTCACACACATACACACACACACACACACGCACACACGCACACGCACACACGCACACACGCACTACAATCGCCAATCAAATCGCCAATCAAATCCCTGCATAGAAAACCACACTGGTGGTATATATAATGACAGTTCCTTCAAACCCCAGTGGTTGACAGTTTGTTCTTTCACTGTGGTTTCAAATTGCAGATCTGAGAAAGGGACAGGACAGTGTGGACACACACTGAATAGCTCAAATTGGTAGGAACACAAAAGGTATTGCTCAAAAGAGTAAAGTGATAGGAAAACAGGGCACAATCTGGCCATATATAAAGCTTGAAATAAAGTTAAACTGTTTTTTTTTTTATCTTAACATTTTTCTCACAGAACACCATATTAAAATGTCCTGATTTGTGGCTTAGGTGGTCCATCAACAGGTCACAAGGTCAGTGCTTGGCCACTGAGCCAGCATTTCAAACCATCCATGGGTAAGATACTGACCAGAGTGCCCAAATCATCAGTGTGCAAATGCATGCAAATTATTAAACTGGTTAACATTTGGATTGTGTAGGGTAACCTATACCATCAGTGTATAACTGTGTGACTTATGTCTATAAAAGCACTTGGGAGTGTTCAGTCCCTACAATCTCACCCACACACGTACACTCTGCGTTATCACTGTGTCATACTTTCTTGTGCTACAAACATGCCATATTTTCTATCAATCACCATGGATCCATCACCATTTTGCGTACCAATCACCAAAGCAAATTCCTCATAGCTGTGTGACCAAGTTGTATGTCTACCTGGCAATAAATCTGATAAAGATGCAAACTACAAAAAGCATTACTGTTGATCAGACCGTTTATGTTGTATGAGACACGATAAATCACTGACACACATGGTTTTTACAGCCAAGAAATATTGCAAAGCTCAGCTCTATTGTATCACAAACTGAGCACGAGACAATTATTCATGCTTTTGTGTCTTCATGCCTGGATTACTGTAATTCTGCTTTCACCTGCCTGAGCTAAGCCTCTCTGAACCATAGACAAATGGTCCAGATTGCTGCTGCCAGGTTGCTGACCAAATCCATCAGGATGACGCACATCACGCTCATTTTACCTGCACTACACTGGCTTCCAATTCAGTTCAGGATACATTTTTAAAAGATTTGCTATTACATATAGAGGCCTCCATATCAAGACACCCGGATACATCTGCGGCCATCAGTACGTCTCGAGTCTTCCGACCAGGGCCTACTGGTTGTCCCTGGCTCAAGATTAAAAACAAAGGGTGATGTTGCCTTTGCTTTTTTAACTCCAACATGTACATGTTGGATCTACAACACAAGCAACTTCAAAGACACAACTATTTAAACCTGAGATGGGAGCCCAGGTTTTCTTTCTGCCTTTTTCATACATACATACATACATACATACATACATACATACATACATACATACATACATACATACATACATACATGCATACATACATACATACAATGTAGGTCAAAAGACTGTGCTGTCATATTCCATGACTGGGTTACATATTGAATCTTATCTCAAGGTGCTAAAAAGCAAGACAATTGGAGAGAGGCAAAAAATCATCAGAAATCCAATTACTTTTAGTAGTACTTTCAGTGCCTAAAGAGACATCATCTACAGTAGCAACCAATCGAGTTGCACCTATTTCTACATTACATTTGCAACACAGAATTGCTTCCGATGAGGAAACATAGTCCCAAATACTACAAATGTATAAAATGCTTACAACAGGTGCTATACAAATAGCTGCATCATAAAGAAACAGCATTCTTTTTGTACATTAAACTTACTTGAGGTCTCTCTTGGCAGTACGTGCTGCAATGTAGAAGTATTTCCAGGTTCTTGTGCCCAGATAAACGCCTAGGCCTGCAGCCAGACTCCAGGACCAGGACACCCCAAAGAGACGCAGCAGTCCCAGGGAGCCCAGAGAGGCTGACACACTCGCTGCATTGTGCATTCTGGTCACGAAGAGGAAGAAAAGAGAAAGAAGTGTGCTGTTAGAACAACTTATAGACGGATCTCACCCAATAAACTAAAGCAGAGAAGCCTCAAATACACACAAAAAACTTCACACATGTAGGGAGCTACGTAGAGTATGAGCACGTACCTACGTGAAGTTTAAATAAAGTTTGACGTCACTCTAGGTCATATACAGTGCCATCGTGAACTTGTGCACACGAGTTACAAACATAAACAAGCTCAGTTACAACTGCACAACTTACCTACGAGTCAATGGACTGGAGCGATGTCACCTTTCACCCGATAACCTCGCCGGTCGGCACGTCAAGTTATTTACACGCAAATAAGCGAGATTTTCAATTCTGGGCGGATTTTTCTTTTCCCACCACCGTCGAGTTGTTGTTCAAAGCGGCGCTATTTGGGGCAAAAAATTGTAGTTTGGGAGTGTTGTAACAGTTTTGCAATCCCGTTAGCAAAGTTCTTGTGTTTCAGATACGTGGAAGTACGTCAGACGTACGCGAACGAGTCCTGTAGGCTGGGGCCGACGGGGGGATAGTTCATAATTTCTGCCCGACATTAAAAAAGTGACCAAAACCTTGAATGAGAGTTGTGGCTTGCTGGGAGGGTGAATCAGGCTATTTGCTGTACTCCATATTGAATACAGTCGTCGCCGAAGAAGCACCGCCCAGTCTTCGGATGCGAGCTTTTCCATTGGTTGAGAATAACGTTCGTCAAGACTTTCTCAAATGTGATTGGACGACAGTGAATCCGCCCAGTCGAACAGCCACCCAGATTTGCAGGTGGTCACTGATGACAGAGGCAGCAGTGGTGCAGACTACTAACTAAATGCAGCGAAATGTGGAAAGTCTGATGCATGGTGCAGCCTGCTGTCCTGAAGCTAGACCAGAGATAAAAACAAAACACTGCCAACTTAACAATGATGTTATATAGATTGATAGATACATTTAATTAGATTAAAGAAGATTTGAAGAGATTAGATAAGATTAGACAGCAGGTTACAACGTTCATCGTCATGTTACTATCACGTTACAGGTTACAGTGCTATGTTTGAAAAAAAAACATTTTTATGTAAAATGGATTGGTTCTCATAGAGTTCCCTTCTCTTCTTCATATAGCTTTAGGCTCAAAGTGCCTATGCAGACATGAGTCACATTCACACCATTTCACACACTGATGGCAAAAGCTTACATACATTCCTGCTGCTTAGTAGCTTTAATCATGGACACAAATCCTACTTTTTGCAAATATAGCAGCATTTGTGGATATGTTGGGTTAGTCGTGTTGAAGTGAGAATTAAATAAGTAAAGAAAAGAAATAGTCTTTAGGGTTTGCTAGATGTCGAGAAGGATGGTGGAGATAGATAGGCTTGGGTGACACCACTAGGTTCAAAGTGGTAAGAAAGTGTTTACAGCACAAGTGGGGGAGAAATATTTTATTTCATTCCACCAGTAAAAGTACAACAATGGTGTTTATGGGCTCTCTGCCTGCCTATGTTTGTGTGCTGCGTAATGGATTGCTGTCGTTGAGGGTTTTTGTTTGTAGAAAGCAGAGCGAACATTGAAAAGCACTGCCTTTCTTAGTAAGATGTAAACCCATGGGTCCAAGATCTGATTCCAGGAAGCCATACGTAAGGCCACAAGCATGAACTCATCTTTTGTCTTAGTTGAGGGTCCACGAGTTGGGTTCAGCTGCATCACAAGAATGTGGATCTGTAATGACAGAAACCGAATAAGGTGCATATCAAACATTCCTGAAAATCTCAAGTGACAGTGGAAACAAATTTAGGAATATTAAGCAACATTACTTACAAGAAAGGGGGCCCAACACACAGAGGAAACCACAGTGATCACAGCAAGTTGTGTCATCATTTCCACATCCAACAAAAAGCAGGAAGAGAGTGTCACCGACATGCGGTGAGTACGGCCAGCCACTGATTCCGTACTAACATCATGCAACCTCTTTCTAGCCTGCAGCAATGCCAGCCCACTCAGAACATTGCAGAGCAGGGAAACAGCGAGTGCAGTAAGGCCCAGACATGAGAAAGCCAATGCCATATTGGTGTCAGCTGTAGACTGTGGACCACTGATACGCAAAAAACACCATGTTCTGGGAGTCTGAGTACTGTAGGTCCCCACTGCAAAGAAAGGTAGGACTGCCAGCACAAAGGCAAGAGAAGTCAGAAATAACACAACGCTGCGTATGACTGCTGATGTGATCATAGCAGCGTGGAAAAACGGCTGGGTGATGGCCACACAGCGTTCAACTGCCATGGCAAAGCCCAGCAGTAAAGGGCATAAGCCAAAAAACACCATGCTTGCCCCAAAGATCTGACAGAATTCCTTGGTGGGTATGTTGTGTCTGGGATTCAAGTGCAGGTACATAGTAAAAGCACCTGGGAGCACATGAGCTCCGAGGTCCGCCAAAAGCAATGCCATTGTTAGTAGCAGATATGGTGTCTTTGATTGACGTTGGGATTGGACTTGGACCAAGATGGCCAGAGCTGTGAGGTTTGAGATGGCACCAAATGCCATTGTGAAGCAGGAGATCCATAAACCTGGCCTAGACTGGATGGGTGGCCAAGTGGTACTGTTCAGCGACACACTGGACTGCCCAGAGGAGTTGATGTTCAGGTTCTCCTGGAGGATGGATGGTGTTGGAGAGGCAGAAAATAAATCCATAGATGTGGTCCTCATCTTGACTGTCATCTGTTGAGAAAAAACACATTGAATAGTATCATTAGTTTAAACAAAGCCAATGAGTAAGAATTAGTGATACATTGCAAATGACTGATTACTCTTATTATTGCTTATGCTTTTTCTTCTTTTAATCCTCTTCCATACCTGTCAAGGGTTGGGGTTAGGGTTAATATTGACATTAATATTGAGATAGGTATTGACTGGTCACATGCAAATTACACACAAAAACATATTGATATGCTGTTACCTTTCTCTATAGAGTACAAGTTTTTTGGCAAGTAATTTTATTGTAGTATGAGGGTTATGGTGTTTTTCTCACCGACACCTCAAAACCTAGGCACCATGGCAC
Organism: Karalla daura; assembly: GCA_029224185.1. Lineage (NCBI taxonomy): Eukaryota > Metazoa > Chordata > Actinopteri > Chaetodontiformes > Leiognathidae > Karalla > Karalla daura. The sequence continues at coordinate 8,178,668 of CM055203.1, read as the reverse complement.
TGTATACGCTTAAATTTTCCTGTTGGGGAATTTCCTGGTCTGTGAGTAAGTAATGGTCAGCAGACCAACAGAGACATAGCAAGCAGTATCACAGACCACCCACTCATTGTTTTTTTGTTGCCGCTTCATGTGATATACTATGATAAGTGTGGCATTTCCTTTTTGGTGGATAATTTTAGACATGTTTGTTGAACTTTCTGTGATTCATGTTGTTTTTATTTCATCAGATGTTGTGCTAACATGTTTCTCTCAAAAAAGTAAATTAAATTCAAAGCAGTATTTAAACTTCAGTTATTAACTTACCAACTTACTTGTGCTATTACAGTACAAACTCCTCACTTAACTGATTTCACTACTCATTACTGTCTGTTTGACTGGATTGTTATGATGTCACAGATATGAGACACTTAGTTCTTAAAATTAGTTATGTAATTGCTAAAATTAGTCTGAATTTTTTGCCACTTTAATTTTATTGTGAAATAACATGCATCACAACACGTTAAGTATATATAGCAACTATTCCTCCTCTCCAGAAAGGTTCCAGTAGCTGCCATGTTTTTGTACAAGGTGTAAGTAAAAGCTGCAGCTAAGCTCCAGTCTTCTAGTAAGACTGATTTTGAACAGAATCCTTTGAATGTAAAACAAAAAGACCACGTGGAGCCTCAGAGAAAATGTGTAAATTCTGCTGCTTCTGCTTTTGCCAACTCCAGTAACTCACAATTGATCAAGCATTCAATTTGTTTTGTCATCTATTTTTTTCACAAATTATATTTTGTTTGCATTTGTTTTCATTACCTCCCCGTAACTCCATCAATACTCAGAGAAAAGCAATTTTCCTGGAGAGTTGGAGGAAATTACAGAGGAACTAAAGGCTTTAAAGGAACACAATTGTTTATATTAAAGATTTGGAGGAAGAAGACGTCTTGTTAACTTTGATATAATTAACATCAGAAACTCTTCCTATCAAGAAAGTGGATTAAAGGTAGTTTGTGTATATATATATATTTTTTATCAACTTCACTTTGACTAATTTGTTACCAGAGAAGCATGACGATGTTGTTAAGTCTAGAATAATTTACCATTAAATGAGTATAAGTAATCATTGGAACTTACCTTAAGATGTCTCCAATTAAAGACTGAATCGTTTTGGATGGCTCAGAATTAGTGAGAGGGTTATGTGCATCTCGCCTGCAACATTTCGTCATTACCATGATTTATAATCATTTGCCTCGTTCTCCTCCTTGTCTTTACTCCTATAGCTCTCTCTCTCTCTCTCACTCTGTGGCTGCCCTTTTCTCTCCAGAGGCTTGGCAGCTATGTTATCTGTTATCTGGACTCTCCTTCCACCTCTGAATGTGTTCCTTCCTTCTCTTCAACTCTCCCTTTGATCCCTGGAACAACAAGTGGTCATTAGCCACCACTTTCTATTTTGCTGTATTGATAGAGGGCTAGTTATTGAAAAGTGAAAAAAAAATCCAAGAATGCTGGCGTTCTCTATGTTGATGCAAAGTCCATTAAAACATAGGAGATCTGAGTTATTCAGATGGTACTATGATGATTATCACACACTATGTAAACACAAGCACAGAAACAAACATTAAAGGAGTTTGCCTCAAGGGTTTCTGGTAAAAGTAAAATAAATAGATGCAATAAACGCTGCAATGCTTTAAAAAGTTATAATGAAAAAAATGATTTGTTCAGAGCTCAAAGTGCTAATTTTAAGACTTCAGAGTTGACAGACAAATTGTTGCTCACATAACCAACAGAGATTAGAAAGTAATTGTCTTGGAAGAGGAAATTGTACTGTATTTCCTGTCTGTCTAATTGCTTTAGTCTTTTAATCAAACACACTCGATAAGTGTTCCTGCAAGGAACAGAAAGGGGATTGCAAGTAATGATTATGTTGGTCTGCCATTGACTTTTGTCAGATGAGATGATGTGCATTTATGGTGTTGCTGAAAAAATCAAGGCCATTGGTAATACTTTTTTTTACTTAAAGCTTTGATCAGAGACATTCAATGTTAAAAAATATGCTTTATCCATACTTGATACATTTAATAAAATATCTTTTAACTGTCAACATATATTCCCAGTATGTTTAACATGGAGCGGATGTGTCTGACTAAATACAATTGCCCAGCAATATACACACAGACATAGTTAAGAAATACATTTCTTTCTGATGATCATCCTTTCTTTTTGTTGGTCATAACTTGAATAAGAGAAATTTACATTTTGTTTGCAAAATATACAAAAAAGGGTTTTTCTCTAGTCATATTTCAGATTGCATTAGCTATTTTGACAAAGTACCTGATGAACACACTAAACCATGTTAGAGAAACCTGATACATCAGGATGTCCAAATATTGTCTTTCAGTTTAATTTTATGGTCTTCACATTGATTTTTCTTCCATATGCGGAAATAAAATAATCAAAATATATAAGAAAAAACACACTTTGGGGTTTAAATAGATGGAAGGAAGTAAGTCTTAACTTAAATTAAATTAAAACAGCCAATGTTTTCATTTCAAGCTTAAAATTCCAAGCTTAAACTACAAAGACCAACTCAATTTTAAGCGTATATAGAAAACATAACACAAGGATACTATTTACAATATTTTGCAATAAAGCAAACAAGTGTCTCGGCTACAAATAGCAAAGCAGTACTTTGGCCGGATAGCTGTCTCCGAGAAATACATCTGATTTTGCTCCCACATCATTGAGCTCCTCAGATGTGAGACTCTCCTGTGTCCTGAGTGCTCTTGGATGTCTGAGAACACAGAGGGGACAGACACTTAAGACTCCTCTTTCATTTTCAATATCCAAGATACAAGGTACTTCACCTCATTCCACTGGCACCAAAGACATCTTGATGAAACAAAAAAACTACTTACCTGAGCTTTGCTGGAGTGTGAACTGATGAACTCTGAGTATTTTGTCTTCTTCGGTGCACAGAGCCGGGACAGGATGACTCCATACTCTTCCCTCACCTAAAACCAAAATAAAGATTGAGTCTTGACACCTAAAAAAGTAAGTTTACTCGTGATTTTTGTTAGGAATTAGACCAACCTGTTTGGAAAACAGACAGTGCATGACAAAGAGCATAATGCCCTGAAGGCTGCCAAATATGGTGAACAGGTAAGACATGACGATCGTGCCTTCCTCAAACTGGAAACAACCGAAGATCCACATGGTGCCCAACACACAGAGCTGAGCCACTGCAGTAATGGTGAACGCCCTGCAGGAGGCAACAAAGATCCATAATGGGTCACATCTGAGGCCCTTCACACTCCTTCACTGCAGTTATACAGAAAATGTGTACATGACTGCTGCTGGTTCTTACTTTATTTTCTCCAGTTTGTCCAGGTCAGGGTTTAAACTTGTGAACTTCTGTGCCAGTTTCCACACAGTGATAAGGAAGAAGAAAATGTTTACCTAGAAGAAAGGACAGGTTTTATTTATTCATTGTATTTGTTTTCTGTGTATGTGTTTAATTGTGAATAATGATATTCACACTCACCAAGATGATGATGCAGACGGGGCCAAAGAAAGTCCAAATGAAATTCAGGTTCAGCCAACAACTGCAAAGCAAACCAAGAGTTTACTCAGCAGGCCATAACCTTTATTTCAGATCTATGCTCTACAAAAGAGGAACAACATCAGCAATACTGAGACAGGAACTTACTATTTCTCAGTGCCATATCCTTCTGCATTGACTAAGGCAGAGATACCAACTATTACAGCAGGAACGCCATAGCCCCCAGCCATCACGTAAGGGGTTTTGAAGCTGGTGTTAAAGACCAGGACTACCATCCTGAAGAGCTGTATGCCCTCCAAACACATCCAGCAAAATGCTGCCAGGTAGAAGTAGTGCAGCAGCCCTGCCACAACAGCACAGCCAACCTAAAGCAGTGAGGAGAAGGATGAGAATGACAGCAGTGGAAGAAAAAAGAAAAGGACAAAGGATGCTTGGGAAACGGGAGGAAGCAATAAAGTATTTGCTGAATTGTTGTTTATGAATCTTCAGCACCCACATAAATCATTCAGCAGCTGTGCTGTTATTCAGAATCTACTCCTCCGCTGTATTTGGAGGTGTCAGGAATATTGCTGCACTCATCTGGACACTGCAGGCATTTTGACTGTGCAAGCTGTTACAGAAGTACTGTGTGTACCTTGTTCTCTGTACGAGAGATGCCTGCAAGGAAGATGAGGCTGGCTATGAAGAGGCTGATGCAGAGGTGCAGATGGATCGTGGTTCTCGGGCTTTGAATGGAGCGGATCAACCCAAATGTCAGGATGCAGATGAAGAGACAAACGAGTGAAAGGGACAGACCCACCCAAGTGATCAGCTGCAGCTCAAACTTGTGCTGTTGGGAGGAAGGAGGATATGTGTGGGTGAGAGAGACGGACAGACAGACAGACAGAGACAGGGGGGAGTTGCTTTACAGTGCAGAGAAACATACGGATGTTTCAGTTGTTAACTTTGAACTATGAGCATATGGTTCGATCATCAAGAAGAGTTTTAACCTTTATCTCGTGAAGCGCCATAAGCACAGCGAAGCTGCTCAGATGGTTGCAGGAGCACACAGTGTACTTGGAGTTGGATTCGACCACGTGGCAGCCCTGTGTCGACCATGACCCTCCATCCTCAGAGGAATCCCAGAAAACGCAAGTGTGGTTTGATCCATTTGTCTGTGAAACAAAATAAGGATGAGGATTGTTATAGAAGTAATAGTCTCGGAAGAGAAAGACGGTTTCATAGCAAAGAATATGATACATTACCGGCTTCAGGTGGTAGAAAGTTAAGTTCACTGGCTGTTCAAGGTGACTTGTGTTTCTGTTGCTGACAGTGACAGTCACGACTTTGGAGTCGATCTTAAAGCTTTGGTTGGTTTGTTTCATCCCACTGAAGTAGCCATCTGCAAAGCCTTCCAGGTTGGCGTAGCTCATCAAGGACACTGTTGCAAAACCTTCCGTGATCAAAGCAGGAGAACACTGGTTCAAGTCGACATTCAGATAATTCCAAGAGGTTACTCATGTATTAATGAAAGCGGTTGTAAAAGGATTCATTATAGCTATGAGCCACACACCAGGGTAACTGGAGAGACGTCCAGCTGCTGTCTCAAATTGAATGTCCAGCTCAGCTTGTGAGGACGATAAAGTCACAGCTCCTTGTGGTAAGTCACGCCCGTGATGTGCCCGTAGCTCAATTTCTGGACCCATGAAATACAAAAATCAGTGTTTAGATGACATGGATTCATATTCTTGATTACTTAAACGTAAGAGAAAGTTGAAGGGACAATTTGTCCCCACAACAGTGAACAAAGAGTAATGACTGAATTGTACTGTACATGTCAGTAAGAAACGAAACAAATTCATGTACTATGCTCATGATTAACCTGAATAATTGGAGGACTTCTTTGTTTCAGGTTTCTTGATGAAAGGTCCTATGAGCCTCAGAGTGTTCTCCACGATATCCAGAAATGTGGAGACCTGCCTGTTTTCTTTGAAGTCTGCACTGGACAAGAGCCTGTCGATCATAGACAACAGTCTCTGTGGCCACGGCAGGGGGGGGTAGGGGGAACAGCATGAGCATGTGCAGAGAGAAACAGGAGACAGAATCAGACAGAGGCAGACTTTCTGGCTACATACCACCTCAGGTCAACATGAACAGTCTGCACAGTTGTCCACGGACATCTGAACACCATGTGACAGAGCCTGGAGGGGAGTGATTTCCCCTTTCTGTGCTGGCTAAGAGTAAACAAGGGATTCTTGTAACTTAATTAAAGTGCATTTCATTAAGTTTATGTGCATAAATACCTCAAGCAAGTCATATCCATCCAGAGCAGTCGGACTCTCACTTTCTGCCAGTTCCACACAACCTTTGTTCAGTTGCATCATGAAATCTTGTGCAACATGAAATGTCTAAGAAAGAGATATGGATAGAAGGAAATAACAGGGTAAGATTAAGATATCTGAGATATTCTGCAGTCTGGCAAATCTGTTTCCGGTGTAGATCTACCTCTTTCAGACCCCTCAAATCTTTGAAAACATCGCAGTTTATTGCTGAGGAAACAGGAAATATTTGGGTTAATGTGTTGGTGATGACTTACTCATATAAATACTCTTTTTTCATATCTAAAGAACAAACATTGATTCGGTGTTAGATGTCAGAAAAAGCTGCTGTGCTCTTACCAGTGCATCGTGACTCTTTGTTGCCGTAGTTGGTGAACCCTTGGTAGCATTCACAGTGATGGCTGCTGGCTCCACGGTGGCAGGCTCCATTTCCACAGATTGTCTTATCAATAGCGCATACGTCTGAAATGGAAACAAATAAGGGAAAGAAAAAAGGTTATGCTGTGGGTGCCAGTCAGTCAGTGCCAGAGGAATATAAATATCCAGGTCAGCAAGAGATTTGCTTGATGCTATGACAGAACAAAATCACATGAAGAGACATTTACAAAACCATCTAGCTTGAGACCATCCATTCTTGATCTGACTTAATACAAGAATACAAAATGTTACATTTCAAAAACAAGCTATGCTGCAGAGAATATTTTGTTTTTTTATATTCAGAGGTACGAGTGTAGCAGCTGAAAGTCAGAACCCCCCAAAAAATCAAGTTTTCGTTCAAAAGCAAAAAATTATGTTCATCACCTTCACATTCCTCCTGTTTTTCAGTGAAGTTAGAGATGCCAGATCTCGCTCTAAAACCATCTTTACAGACACAGTGATAACTGCTCGGTGTGTTGACGCAGGCCGCATTTGCACCGCAGTCCACCTCTTTACATTTGTCAATATCTATTTGAACAAACCAAGGACATTTCAAGCTTAATGATTCAAATAAAAAACAACAGCAACAACAACAAAACACCAATGTTAGTAGACAGGATCATACATCTGCATGTGACATTGTCCCCATGGTGAAAACGTTCCACTCCAGTCGAGGACATAAATCCAGGCGCACAAATGCAGGAATAGTTTGGCATTGTGTTATGACACTCAGCATTAGGTCCACAGACACCATCTTTTTCCAGACACTCGTTGATGTCTTGAAGCAAAGTGTATGAGAGTCAGAACATAGAAAATAAATTCGTTTTCTTTCAAAAGAAAATAAAAATTATGTTCCTCACCTTCACATTTCTCCTGTTTTTCAGGGAAGTTAGAGATGCCAGATCTCGTCCTAAAACCATCTTTACAGACACAGTGATAACTGCCCGGTGTGTTGACGCAGGCTGCATTTTCACCACAGTCCACTTCTTCACATTCGTCAATATCTATTCAAACAAACCAAGGACATTCAAGCTTGATGTTTGAAAAAAAAACAACAAAACACAAAACATCAATGAGATCACCAGCTACAGCACAGGGAGCAGAAACAGTTAATAGACGTTAATCATACCTCTGCATGTGACATTGTCCCCATGGTGAAAACGTTCCACTCCAGTCGAGGACATAAATCCAGCCGCACAAATGCAGGAGTAGTTTGGAATCGTGTTATGACACTCGGCGTTAGGTCCACAGAGGCCATCTTGTTCCAGACACTCGTTGATGTCTTGAAGCAAAGTGTATGGACAAGCATATCTCTTTTTAGAGGACAAAAAAACCCCAAAAAGCCAGATTGAAATCTCTGACATCGCCGTTTCAGTAAAGCCTACCTTTACAGGTCGCAGTTGATTCTGCTGAGAAAGTCTCTTCTCCCGTGGATCTTGTGCCATTCATACATTGGCAGTAAAAGCTGCCAAATGTGTTGACGCAGACGGCGTTGTCTACACAGGGGCCACCATCATCGGGGTAGTCTTCATCAACTTCACACTCATCAATATCTTAATTAAGGACACATCAATGAAAAACAGACGGTGAATTAAGAATGTTTTTACTGGCACACAATTTTCACATTGAAAATAAAAAGTTTACTCTTCAAAACATGTAAAATGCTATTTATGTTTCTTAGAACAGCAGATGGATAATACATCAATGCAACATCATGTCTGTCAGTCCATTGAGTCTCATTTTCATACCAAAGCATTGACCATTGTCTGAGGCAAATCCTTCAGGACAGGTTTCAGTCGACAGAACCGCAAGAAAGGAGAGACATAGAACTGAAAAACAAGAAGGTGACTATCAGTCTACACGTCATGGAACATCCACATAGATATTTCAGTGTAGTTACAGGGACATTCAAGGATTGGCTAGACCACACTGATATCTCTCTGTCTTTTTCTTTTGTAGGTAAAGACCTACATTCTCAGCCCTCATTTCCTCAGATTGTTCTGCCCCATATTTCAAAATGAGTGCATGGGTATCTGGAGAACTCTACTTCCTATGTGTGAGGAAACATCAGCTGGCACGGTGCAAAGTAACAGCAGATCCTGCGGCTGTGAGAGTGCAGAGTCAGTCCTCTGTGGTTGCCTAAATGACACCAGATGGGTTTAATGTACAGCTTATGAAAACAGGAAGAGAGCGTCCAGTTACGTCATTTTCTTTCCATTGCCAGTCTATACAATAGATTCAGTATAGTCCTTTAAAGAAGTGGATAAATATACGTATGTTAAATGGTCTGTTAATCTAGATCACAAGGGAAAGCAGGCAGTATTCACATTGTATTCACATTATATTAGTTTCAATTACAATATTTGTATGTTATGGCATAAAATTATTTTTTTTGTTATAAACAAAACCTGCACTTATACTTTTTGTTTTTCCTTTGTAGAAAATAAAAGCAAAGTAAAAGCAGTTGCTAGCGAAATAAGTGCGTCAGCCCGTTTGAGAGGATTTGAGGAAGCCAACCATTAAATTACTAAATTACGGCTGGAATTAACTGACACACTGAAGCTAATGTACGCCAAAAGAATAACAAAAAAAGACCAGCACATAAAAGAAAGCCCAATGTGTACTGCTTTAAGCGTTTTCAGATTGAATGACACAAGATGGAGTCTGGCGGTGATGTTACCCATTCCCAAGTGGAGTTTCCTCTTCTGGGGGCAGACGCGGTCACTATCAGGCGGCAAGTAATTTGGGTGCAGTGTGGTGAGCTCATGGTGTAAAAATATCACAAGGCAAAAGAACAGAAACCCTCTGTTCAGTGGAGCCCTGATAGTGAATTGAATGAAAAAAAGCTGCAGTGGTCCTCTCAGTCTAACTGGACTCTTTCCCACACTGAGGCTTTGGGTGCTTACTTTGAGCCTGGCACTGTTGTAAGTGCGATTTTTTAGGGGTTGTATCCACAGTGGGGCGTAGCAAGGATAACAAAATGTTGGATTTAGAAGCAAGTTCCAATTTTATAGTCTTCAACTTGTTTATTTTGAGTTTAGTTGTATAACTGTATTTCAGATATCTCTGTACAACATGTGGGTCGACATTATTAAAGTTTCCAAATGATTATTTGGAGTATATAACCGAGCGTATTCTTCTGTTTTGTTATTTCATGTGAAATTTTTAACTTGCACCAAAAACATTCACAAATATACAAAAAAGAAGCAAGTCTAAGATCTGAAAAGTTTGGTGGCCACTGCAACCAATTAGTTCCCCTGCTAGAAGCAGGGAATATTTCTGAGCTTTCTCAACAGATGATTTTCCGTGTGCGTAAACGGATGAAACATGTGACTCACCCAGTATCTGAAGGGTCCACCTGCTCGCCATGGTGAAGAGGGAAACTCTGTCCAGATCTGTATAAGGAAAGTTAAGAAAAAAATCCTGATGATAAACCTGAGGTCTCTACATTTTAGATGGCATAGCTCTCTTCTGTTCACAAAATAAACTCAGGTTGTCTGAGTAACTTAGTAACATAGTTAATACACAACAATAAAGTTATACTGGGAAACAATCTTATCTTTAAAAAAGTGCTGGAACCAGTAACTGAGAACTCACTCCAACTCAGTCCGTCTCCTCCTTTAATCTTCATCTGCTCTCACAACCGAGGCGACATGCTGAGATGATTCAGCTTTCTGGGGAGGGGTTTCTCTCTCTCTCTTTCTCTCTCTCTTTCTCTCCCCCTCAGAATCACGCCTTTACCACTGAAGTTTGAAGGGGAGCCTGGTCAGAGCTGCTCAGGAACTTCTGTTCTTGTTGGGGCGGGGTGGCAGAGAGAGGAAACAGTTATGTGTGCTCACATGACTATTTCCATGACAGCAGTGTGGTTCCAAACTGAGGGTTTCTCTGCGTTTGTCCTTACTCATCTTTCTGTGATATGTCCTCTACATAGGACATTGACGTTTACGGGGCAGACAAAGGGTCAGGAGGAGTTTTGATTATGTGACTGGTCATTGTTTGACAATGTCCGGCTGGTGGGTATACTCTCTCGTGGGCAGGACTTTCAGCATTCAATTGCTTCACTGGTGGTGATGACATATATATAGCGTTTTCCTGAATGAGTCCATTTGAGACAATGTAACAATGCTAAGAGTGTTGAGCTGCATTGGGAAAGACGCGAACAGAGGACTTAGTATGTAATGATCCTCTCTCAAAAGGCCAGTCTACTGTGCCCAATTTTATAAATGGGCAAGGGAAAGAAAGAAAAATGAAATCAATGATCAATGATACACTCACTACTGCAATGCAGAGTTTTACTCATGCAGACACACACTCCTGAAAATCCCTTCACACTGAGGGAGACACATTTCTGATGTTCACTAAGCCTGTGTTAAAAGGTACCTCCACCCTATACGCACCTTTTTTTTCTCTTGCGTGTGGGTTGTGCTGAGTTGAGCTTTAAAAGTCGGAGGAAATGTCAGCACGCTGTAAGCATTTATAAGAGCAAGACGATAGAACAAAACACAGTGTAAAATTTTCAGCAACTTTTCTTGTCTTCAGCTCACAGCGGCAAGGTCACTGTTAGGTCTGAACACATTGTTCCAACCCTCTCTGACAGGGTGGTTATTACATTGTTTCACACCTCTAAACAATGAGGTGCGCTTAAGGCTTTGTGGGCCTGAAAACACAGAGGTGACAGCAGACAGCAGGCCTTCTGGGACCGATAATGTTACAGAGGGACCTTGAAACGCACCGACATTTCAATGACCTATACAAAAAAAATACATCCCCGTTTTGACCACAAATCTATACGGCTTGAGTAAATATTCACACAGAATCAAAACCATTTGATCTAGAGAAACTAATTGACCTCAACATAGTCTTTCGGTAATCGTTAACATCACAACAAATAGGGGTCCACAGTCCACAGTCAAATCAGTGAGTCCACAGTCAAACCTGTCCTCCATTCATTTGATGAGGCAGCTGTTGGTACAGTGGTAGTCAGAGCGAAAGCAAGAAATTACAGGAACACGGCATATCAGTGATATTTTACAACAGATCTAATCTTTTGATGGTGATGTGAAACACAGTCGGTGTCTAAATCACCAAGACAACACACATTATTTTTGTAAACACAACACCTGCTGTATGTGTCAAACAAGTGTGAAAACAGGAAGGATGCGGGGCTATATTTGAAACGAGCTAAGGTACAAAGTGTACTTCATAAGATGCGTGGTGATTTCCATACCCTCCTCATCTTTGGCAAGAGCTTGATCTCACAATCCAGAAAGATACTGCCGCTCTGCAGGTGGAAATGGATGTAAATAATGCTAAAAGATAGCACAGCAGGTGCACAAAATTCACATTACCACACCTTTCTAATGCAGGTAAGTTATGTAGTTATACGTTCTAGAGCATACATTAAAACTGGAAGGACCAAAGTCTGGTAGCTCTTAATTTTTACTCGACCTTTGCTGTACTTTTTTGTTATGTTTTAGTTGTATCTTGTGAACTACTAATGAAAACTTATGTAGGGTGGAGAGTTTGTTCAGGAGAGAAACAGCAAATCAACAGGCCCTCAGAGTCAGACTGAGGGCCTGAGTTTGGATGTTCTCAATGTATGTGTCTGTGTAGGTTTTCTCCAGGTGCTCCAGTTTCCTCTTGTGGTCGAAAAATTAGGTCGATAGTAGGCTCTGAGGCTTGAGTGTGAGAGTGAATCAGCAATAATGCCATCAGCAACAAACATTCCCTCCCTTTTTGCCTTGCAGTGCATCCTATAACCAATGACAACGACAAGGTAAATGAATGAATCGATGAACTGAAGAATGTTAAAAACTCCTGTTTAAATTCGGTAATAGCAGCTGATATTACAAGACATAGGCTCCACACTATGGTTGGCGACAGGCTCATGTGATGAACGAATGCTAGGTGCAGGGTGCTATCATCACGACCCAGTACAGCTATATCACTCTCTACCCCCTTAACAAAGAGCAAGGATTATTGAGGCCCCAGCACTGAAAATCAACTCTGTGCATGTCTTTTATTCCGAAAATGAATCCGTTCCACTTGAGCTGACCTCACTGGGCTCTGGTGACTCGCTGCAGTTTCTCTCTGGTTAAGACATTTCTTGCCAATATGATTATGGCGTGCGTCCAGCTCTTATCCTGTTATCTCATAAACTTCTTCCTGGCCGTACCCAAGATAGTGTACATATAGAGTTTTGGATGTTTTGTGTTTGGCTGCGTTTGTTTTCTTTTTGTTTCTCCCTGAATCCTCAAACAATGAGGAGGGACCTCTGTGTGGCCCAGCTGTCTCAACAGCTTCCTGACAAACCCTGAGCAATAAGTTCAAACTGGAGACCGAGCAGAGGCTAAACTCTCACAGTGACGACGGAGACTTTAGTCATTTCAAAGTGTTCTGCTTTCAAAGAGAGCAACTGTCTGAAGGGCTTCAATAAATATTTCCAAAGCTGCTAAGTGGATGATTTATAGTGTCTGCAGAGTGGAATAATGTTCAAGTTCATTCACATTCAGTCATATGTGGCTATTTAAAGTTACTTTAATGACACAGGTTACATTTTACTTCAAGTTTGTCTTGCACTTGCAGCAATTGTGGTTAACTCCAAAAAGGGAAAAAAAGAAGTAGGTGGCTGATTACTTAACACTGAAATTCACACCTTTTCACAAAGCCATTTTTAGGCACTTTTGGTTGAGCTGCAAAAATTGTGATTTTAGTTAGGATGCAAAAATTGTAGTTGCTTCATCCCACAGTGATTTTGCCTGGGTGGTTAGGGTGTGACACAACTAATGTAACGCTTTTATGAAGAACAGTGAAATGACATTTTCACTTGAATTTTCCACAGTTTTAAACAATCACGTCAGATCAACTTGATCTTTCTAGTTTCTGCCATTCTGCACCTGTGAGTGAGGCTTTGTATGTGTAATACGTAACAGTAATCAAAAGTTCAATCTGCTGTGTTGTATATTCTGCTGTTTTCTTGGTGAATGAACGTTGAAAGTTGTGTGAATGATATCAATAACTCAACAGACGCTTTTGAATACGGTGCACCCTGCCCCTCCGCGCTAAATGAAACATAATGTACCGAGCGTCTTTCCTTTTTATAGCTGTGAAACAATAGCTCTCATGCATATGAGGAACCAAGCTTGAGCGCTGCATTTTTTTCACACCTTCAAGCTCAGCAGTTTTTTTTGTTAAGCATAGGAAGTCCCGCCAAACGTTTAATGTGTACTGCAGACATTTTTGTTCTGAGGACTTCTTGAATGTGTTGACAACTTTGAACAATCACAAAACCTTGCACACAATGCCTGATAATGATTTGGACAATGAATGGGACTTCACTACCTGTGTCGCCATTCTCAGAAAGTCTGTAACGTATGAGAAACTGAAAAGCTGTCTTCTCATGAAACCAAAACCTGTCTATTTGACCCTGAGGATCGACTTTTGGCTTTGCTGCATAGACTCACTATTCCGGCAAGGTTTAATAGGTCTTACACAATAAAAAAAAAGACGCATGTCATCCTGTCATTCTCTCTCCCTCTGCGGTAAAAGATGATGTGTTTTCCATAGATGACGTCACCCTGTGTTCTGCCAAGCCCATGACCAGTATGAGGCTTGCGCAAAATCATTTGGGACTAATTCAGAGAGTTTCTTAGTAGGAAATACATCTGTCATCAAGACAAATTTCCTTTTGGAGAAGTTATGATGTTCCTCTGCTGCTAAATGCTTTTGCAGAATTGCAGAAACTTCTGCTTGACTGCAGGAGGTGTGAACTGGTCTGGCAGGGTGTGTCAGTCGATGTTTAAGTGTTAATTGACACAGTAGAGAGCCATGGACAGGGAGCAGAAACAAGAAGTGACTGCCACTATAGCAGGATAGTTTTTGTATTTGCAAAACCAATGTTGATTCCTCTTTTTACAGCCAATTACCAAAATTTCTATGAACAAACATCACATTTGTACAATGTAAATCACACACACACACGCACACGCACGCACATGCACACACACACACACACACACACACACACACACACACACACACTCGCTCCATTTGCTCCAACATTCACACCTGGTGGCTGTTTAGAGTCTTCAAGTGAACCTGAACATGCATGTGTTTGGACAGTGGGATGAAACCAGAGAAAATCCACACACACATGGAAACTCCACACAGAAAGACACATTCCAACTGGGATTGAAAGTTGGGTGGTCACTATTTCTGGTTTATTTATACAAATCTTATCTCATATATCACACTATGGGAGAAAACGAGTCACCACACTCATCTCAGAGTTGCCAAGATGAACTTTATCCTAGCTGTGCTTAGAATCTTGCAAGTGTGGGGAAAGAAGCTCCCAGAGGAAGCAGGCCTCTCAGTAAAGCACATCATAGTTGATCAATGCCTTAAAGCAGAAGGTTGATTTCGACCAGCTGTCTCATCATCCATCCCACTAACTTTCAATGAACTCCTATAACTCAAACAAGTGGATGACAGGCATATGGTCAAGAGAAAATAAACAGCTTACAAATCCATACAACATTCTCAAAAACACAATTTTTTTTTCATTCATTCATACATTGGCTTGTTGGAAAATATACACATATGATCATTTAGTAGTGATGTGCCACTCCAGTTGTGTTATTTATACACGTTTTGGTTGTAGCTCCTTAACTCACTTTATTCAGGCGAGTACAGCTGTGTAAAATCAGTTCTCGTTAGTGCCAAAACAAAATGGTGTGTCTGCTCATTGTGAAGGTTTTGTCATAGTGAAATAGCACTACCCAGTGGTAAATGAATATAGTACATCCAAACCCAACGTTGCCAGCTCCCTCTGCAAATTAGAAACATCAGGCGTGCATGGGATATAATCATCTCAGTTTCTGCATTACAGTCTTTACATGTTCAGTCAAAGCCGTGGTGCCTTTCAACCCTTATAGCTATGTGCAGGACTATTGAATGCACATTTTTGGCATCTGTTTGCTGTAAACATTTTTATTCTGTAAAACCCCTTCACAGTGTTGGAGATTAGGCCAGACAGTCTCTCAGTGGAGGCTGTAATACGTGTATGATAAACGTCAATGCTGGGAATTATTCTTATCAGGTGTATTTTGCAACAACAATTTAACTCCCGTTATTGGGTGGGAAATTAAGGCAGAGTCACCAACTCAGCAAATTCAGCAAGTTCAAGGAAAACTCTTCAATGTGCTGATTTAAGCAATTCCAACACGATGCTGGTTTACATGTACAGTACCAAAGCCAGAGGGTCGCTCTGGGGCAAATGATCAAACCATGTTTTATGTTAACAGAGAAACACTTGCATTGCAATACTGTCTCTCCCAGGCCCATAACTGAGTCTTTCAGACTGTTAGTTTTAATCATTTTGGAGTGTGTTATTAGCTGGAATGCACTGAAATTCTTGCAAAACACACTGCTATATCTTCTACCATGTATTTATTTTTATTTGGCTGTTATTAAATACCACTGTAGAATCCAAGTTGACATTTTCCTTTTTGCACAACTGTTATTGTTCTTTTTCTCCAATGTAAATCCCTTTGGATAAATGTTGTCTAAGTGTCTAAATGTTAATCATCTTGTTGTTGTCTTGGATGCGTAAGTTTTGAAAAACCTGTCATTTTATCTTTACATAAGTCGCTTGTCTTCATATCAAATGTTGTACCATTCTGCCAGAGTCACATCTGCTACAGAATATAAACTAAAGCGCAAGAGAAAGTCCTGATAAAATGTGACACATTTTATGGCGTAAATGATGAGCTAAAAGAGAAAAACTGCTGTGCTGCGGTGTTTGCTTTGTGGGAAAGGAGTCATGGTGGCTATGCTCAATATTTATTCAGCAATTTCTGTTGGAAATGAAAACTGTCCCATATACAGAGGAAGACAAATGCAAAGTATCCATCAAGGGAACCCACAGTCATTGTAGTTACCTGACATTAAAGGAGACCTAGAATGACCTGGAATACTCCTCGTGATCTGATTCTTATATAAGAACTGTGTATGGTTGCCAAATAAAAATGAATTGGAGTAGAAATACTGTCTCACTAAAAATAGGATTTTAAAAGCCTTGTAAAATGGCATCTGACGCATTTCTGACAAAACCAATGTTTCAAATGTGTAATGGAAAGACTGACTTAGGGGTTCACTTCAAACAAGATGATGTGTGGGAGACTGAATTGTTCCATATCTAATAAAAAAAAATCTAGGGAAACCATAGAAACGGAAAAACTTTTGAACATCCATCTTTCTCAATGGAGAATCTCACAGGACAAGATTTTACCAGAATGTCGTTGCTCGTATGCAAAACTTCAGTCGAAACACGTGCAAGTAGCTCCATTCAACCATTCTCTGTCCCCTTTAATTAGAGGGCTCAGTTTAATTAACATTAAAGTAAAATAGTCAGCTGAATTTATGGTCATCACATTGCCTTATTGTACCAACATTAACTGGATTAATGATTCATATTCTTCATCCTCGTGTCTCTATATTTTACCTTTGTCATCTCTTTCATTGTTAAACTCCAACCTGACCCTTGCCTTTGTTTCTGATTCTCTGCCTTACTTCTGCAGCCTGCAGCTTCTGCACCGCCTCCTTTCCTCAGTTGACAGTTGACAAAGACGCCCTCCTCCTTGCACAGATGTTTGGGCCTCAGCCACGCTGTCTGACATGCCAAACGCAGTCCGGCCCAGCGAGAGTAGTGATTGGGCCAGCCCGGTGTCCAATAAGGAAGATATTGCCACATTTCTGTTATTTGTCACAGTCACTGCCAAGAAGGCATCGGGTTTAAAACTCTGTTTGTCAGTGAGTTGTGCAGAGGGACATGAACAGACCGGCCGGACTGCTGACATCATGTCCTGAAAATGAACAAAGAAGCTGAATGTGGAGCACATTTTGCATTGGTGAAGTTCACATTCAGAGGTGAGTAACAGCTGATCGATTGGCCTTTCTTTAACAACCAGTCCTGTGTGATGACTGGATATTGTCTGTACTTGCTTTATCATGTGTTTGTGGGTTGCGGGCCTAACTTGCAGTCCATTTTATACCTGTAATGTTAAGCTGGGATCTCTGGTGCTCTTGATATGCGTACTGTTAATCACTTTTGATTAACCTGATGCAGGAATTTACACAGGACTTTGCTGAGGAACATCCACAGTTGATATCGTTTCATATGTATTTTTACGCAGTTTATCATATACATACAGTCTTGTCATTGTTGCCATACACATTTTTAATTGCAACCTTGACTGAACACCCACAGAGTTAACCCAATACTACTGCTGATGTCTGTGAAGGTTCTCAGGCTTCCAGGTCGTGGTACTCTAGCTGATAAAAACAAGAACAACTGGACTTCAGGTCTTGAGGCCTATCAGAAGATGAGAGACAAAACATCTTCCACAGCTAATCCAGTTATTTTTGGTTTTATGACTTGAGACTACTACCATCACTACTAATACCACTATGATTACAGATGTAGAGTCACGCAGAGCAATGCAGGGTCACGTAAGGTCAAGCAGAGTCACATTGACACACTTAGTCTTGTCTAGTCATGTAAAGTAACATGGAGTCACGTAAACTCTTCTCAAGTCAAGTAGTTTACCGCTGCAGTTACTTTTTGAAGGTTTATATAGCTAAACTAACACCCTAAAAAAAATTAAATGTTTCTTTACCAGAGTTCTTTCTTCAACTCCAAAAACTAAGCTCACACAACGCCGAGGGATCGGGCATTTAACACCACTCAGAGTTAAACTTTATCAGTGTTACTTTCACTCCTCAGATTGTGAAGCTGCTAAAACGCTAAAAAAGCATTAAAAAACTGTTATCTATATAAAGTAATTCCATTCAACAGTTTTCAGTGTCATATTTGTTTTCCCTCCCTTGCTTGTTCAACTAAATGTCCCATATGAATCATATAATAATTGTATGAGAAATTGTTGACATTAAGCTCTGAAATCTTTCCTTATTTTACATTTCTCAGTGCATGCTGTTTTTGTTTGTCAGGACAAACAAGTGATAATTTACCAAAAGTAAATCTCTGACAAAAGATCAGCCTTTCATCTTCTATTGTGAAACATATGACATAAGTCCAGCCTTAGGCTTCCCAGAGATGCACAATGGGCGTTTGATGCTTTTTAGCAATTGATTTTGTTATGTTTTTTCTATCACTTTTGCCTGGCTTCAAATATCATGGACCACATATGAAAATATGAAGTAACAGCAGTAACAAATTCCAGGGCTTGTTTCCCACGTTTGTTTTGAAGCTTATTGTGTTTTTTTTTATTTGTGACCTTTCTGTGTTCCGTTTATTTAATATCTCCGTCTTACCTTTTAAGTTTTTTTTTCTCTGTGTCCTCGACAACCTAGAAACATCTAAAAAATGAGGTCTCTTTTTTTAATGTGAACTAGTACATCGTTTTGCAGAGAGCTGCACGGAGTGGCAGATGCCCTTTTTAATTCCCCCGATAGAGATTGAACTGGACTCATCTAATTTGCTCCAAAGATCACTGCTACCCTGCTCTCAGTAAAATGGATGAGGATGAATTTTGGAATCATCTTCCTGTGCAATCTGGCCTCAATAACCAGCTCAGTCTGACAAGGAATTAGAGACATGATGCAGATATTATCCTGTCATTGTCAGGGCAGCCAAACAGAGGCCGTCCCTTTGTTCCTGTAAAAATGAGGTCTCCTGTAACATTTGCAGATGCGGCACATGCTGCCAAACGAAGCATCCTGATGACATCCCCAGGTTTGCGAACGTGAACATAGAGAAACTGCACTAAGATCACAAAATCTACCTGGTCCTGCAAGGGCTATTTCATATCACGAAGGCTGCACAGGCTTCTGAGGTTACACTCCTCGAGGAGGACTGATGAAAGTTCATCCCAGGTGAAGCTTTTATCCACACTGACTACTTTTCCTTGCTGTGGGCTCTGGTCAAACACCCTCTCCCCTTGGACAGAGATGAAGGGCTCTATGAACTAGATATCCAGTAGTATGATTATCCCAGGGCTGGCTCAGTAGCTCTGTGGTTAGTGCTGTCGCCTCAAAGAAAAACTTCACCAGTTATATTTTGAAATACCCTTCCCAGGAGGCTCCTTTTCCTCTCAACCACTTCCAGTACTGGTTCTGGACTTCTGCTGGTTGGTACTAATCTGCGAACCAGTTGAGAACAAGTTGCTTTTCTACAGCTTGTGAGCCTTGTCATTGCTACATAAGTCAGTTTACTGCTGGTCTGTCCCCAGGAACCTTGTCCAGGCCATCAAAATGTGTATTCGCCCTTGGCTGCTGTCCTGTTTCTGGTCCCTGTAGTCTTCTTTTTAAGCTTCTTTACAGTAGCTGTTGTTTAATCACGTCCACCGTCCCTCTTGCATAGTGACAAAAATAAAATGGTGGACTTGTTGTTTTTGTTGGTCTCCCCAGCTCCAATCCTCTGATGTACTGTAGTAGGTTATTCCTCCTGGCCCAGCAAAAAAAAAATAGTACTAATCTGAAACAATTTCATTCAGAACCAGAGCCAGTTCTTTGGCAGTGGAAAGAGAGACAACAGCACCCTAACCTTGTACAAGCTGTGCAACAGCATTAGTGGGAAAGGGCCAATAGAGGTCAGTTTGTCCCAGGTGGATGAACCTTGGGCCTCTTGCAGCCATATCCTAAACCCAACAGGAAGTCCAGAATTAGCCTCTGACTCATGTACTCAGTGCCAGCAGGTCAGCCAGCTGCAGGCCTGGGTTGCCTTGTGTGCGACCACCAATTTGAGCTGAGCTGGGGTGAGATGGTTTCGATGTGGACTTTGCATATTCTGTATGGGTTTTCTCTGGGTACTCTGGTTTCCTCCCACAGTCCCAGAACATGCATTGCAACATACCAGTTGGAAACTGTAGACTTGCCCCTAGGTGTGAGTTTGAGAGTGAATGCTATGTGTGTATGTGTGTGTGTGTGTGTGTGTGCATGCACCCTGCATTTGACCGGTGACCTGTCCAGAGTGTATTGCCTGCCTTTGTCCTATGTATCCTGGAGACAGACTCCAGCAGACACCCATGGGACCATTCGGTTCAAAGCAGGTAAGATAATGGATGGATGCTATAGCTATAGTTTAGAGTTGTAATATTATACCTTTCCCTGAGCTCTGCTGCACTGACTCATATTTTATCTTTCATGTTTGTTTGTTTCAATGATTTGTATTGTTTTTTTTCCCCCAAACACTTTGTCACAGCTTGGAAGACGACAATTCAAAATGAGCATCATTGACTATCTATTTTGCCAAACATTGTCTTTACCAATCTCTGCAAACTATTTGTAGATTTTTATTCCAGAGCTCGACGTTTCAGTCTGTATCAGCAATCACGTTAATGGCTGCATTTTCAGACATCATGCAGCACCCCCATTAAAGCTGTCACATCTGCTGTATGATGTATAATGCAGAGTATTGTCCGATGTTTTATTCGTGAAAACATTTTCTAAAATACTGTTGACTAGGTCTTTGAGGCTATTAGCTGGATTAACTTTGTGAAGTTGTTGCTGCATCACAACAGTGCTTAAGGATAGTTGTATAAGCCTTTTTAATTGTTAACGATGAGGATATTTATTGTGTCACACAGTAACCTCTGTGTTTATTTAGTGCTTGTCCTTGTAGAGAAAACCCTTATAAATTATTGCACAGGCAGGCAAGATTCTGAAGGTTCATTTAAAGATTATTTACCACAATAAATTAAGATAATTATTATATATTATTCTGCTCGTACGACTTATGATCTTTGTGAATGAGCAGTGTTTCCGAAGCCTGACTGAACCACTAACAGCTCAGCGGTTACACACCACAGAGCGCTGATGTCTGTGGCTAATGTGGATTTAAGCTTTCACTACTGTCAGCAACAAGCTGGAGATAGCCCATTTGTCTTAAAGTGAGCCCCTCCAGACCCATTCAACATCAATAAGTTAATTATCAGAGACGGATGTACTTCATATTGTACGAAAAAACATTTGAACTTGATTATGCCATCATTTGATTGCAGCCGTCGACAGCGTGAATGTAAATGTGTTTTCGCCTTTTGAAGAGCATGAATAAACAAAAAGCTGCAGGGCTGCTCCAGGGATAAATGATCAAATCCTTATACAGTACATAATAACATTGGGATAATTGCATCGCGCTGCTCTCAGTGGTGTTCGTGAGTTCATACCATTAGCCGTGACCGTGCGTGCACGTGTATGGGGCATATCACAGAGTTGCACCCATAGGTCTTTTAGGAGTCATGGGGGCCAAAATGCTCCCTTAGATTGCTCGGTGCTTAAGCTTAAATTTTGTGCTTACTCTATAAAAATGGAAGTACTTTGAACATGCAGTTTAGCAGGAAAGTCAAAGTGAAAACACCACTCAGGGGGGTGGGGGGGTGGTGGAATCATCTAAAACTCAGCGCCAAAGACTTTTGACGTATTTTAATTAACCACTTGTTCATTTTAATTAGTGCAAAGCAACAAGGAGACTCTGGTTTTTAAGGTTGCGTATAAATCAGTTTTGTCCTTTCTATCGTTGAAAATGACTTGTCATCAAAATGCAGAGTAACGGGGTGACAATCCTTGCAACATCCACTGTACGTATACTCGTTCCTTTTCCCAGATTTTAGTTTGGTATCTGTGTTTTCAATCTGTTTGCGTAAGTATTTTAAAATTCTTTTGAACTCCAGTCTTTGCGCAGGCAGACCTATCTCCACAGTGCTCTGTCAGCACTGAAGAATATTTTACTCACATCTGAGATGTGAAGATTTGTCGATGTTCCTTTGCTTTATACATTTGTCTGCATTGTTCCGGGTGCTATTCAAGCACTGCATGTATAAGCATTCGTCTGTGTGAGATAATACAGAATAATTCATTTGGACATCAACTCTTGTCAGAGGCGTTGCCTGAGGATTTGCCTCCAGAACAACAACAGCGCAGCTCCAAGCCTCATCAGTGAGATTTATCTGAGTATGGAGCTGTCCTAGGTTAGTCCTATGATAACCACCAACACACACAACCGTAATATAATTCAAAGACCCTAAACTCTGCAAGCAGTACATCCAGTCAGCTCTCTGAGCAGCTGAAAAGTAACAGAGCTTTGCAGTGTTATCAGTCCTACTTAAAATCAGGCTGTACATCCCTGTTTAGTTTCAATCAGGGCTGGGTTTGCAGAGCTCTGGCTGTAAATGGCTAAGTGTAGATAAAGCAGAAGCTGGACAAGTGGCCACATGAGGGGCTGGGAGGGTGTGGGGCTTGTTGTGCTCGTGCTCAGCCAGCAGGATGCACTGCAGCCCCATCACGCACCAGCCATAACGTCAGGAGGGCTGTCAAGCCGAAAAGCACCATTTCAGTGAGTTTGAGATGAATATTTATGTAAAGAAGGGGGGGTTGGGGGTGGGGGGTGGGGTGAATACCATTTTTCACATAAATGAATATCTGCACTCAAATTAGAGGTTGGAGAAATGGCTGAGATTATCTTGTTGCTTAATGCTTAATTGAAGCCGGCTTCTAATTAGCTTGGCTATTATCATCCAACTTGGAAACAATTCCAGATTTCTAAAACTTTTTCACCACAGTGAGAATAGAATTTTTTGCCCTCAGAAATAAATTTAAAGCCACTGCATTATGAAGAATTCTAATCTGTGTCCTCTTGTCACAGCTTCACCCACTGTGACCTCTTTATAATTCTCATCCTGCCGAACATTAATTTAGCTAAGAGCAAAAATCTCTGAATTAATGTCCCTTCGTTCCTTTTTCTTACCGTGTCACCCTCATTACATGCTATGTAAGTGCCGGGTGTCTTACCTCTCACGAGGCGAATGGAAGTGCACTGCACTATATCTGCAGCAAATTGTCCTCGCTCTCATTCGGAACACTTTGCTGGCCGAGACAAATGACACAGCGTTTGCGGTGCAGAATGGAGTTGTGCGTTGAGCAGTGGGGCTCTGAATGGATCCCTGTGGTTTTCATAAGAGTATAATTCCTCTGCTTGTGTCTGCACTGCAGGCTTGGTGGCAGCCCTGATTGTGGCCATACTGCGAGGCTGCCAGCGCGAATGAATTGTTCCAAAGTGATGTCCTGCACAAAGAGCTTACCTGGGAACAAAGCGCGACAGATTTCGAAGCGCCGCAACCGCGCCAGGAATTCTGCCTCTGGACCACAGACGCTGGCACACCTGCAAGGTATTTTCTGGCGTGCCCCACGTCCACGTGCAGCTGGAGTGGTGCTGGTGTTGATTGATAATTTTTGACCTGCGAGCCAAGCAACGCTCACCCTCTAGAACTCCAACCCTCTAAATACAGTATATTCTGAACACCTGTCAGACAGCAGCTCCCATTCTGTCGCCTCCTTCTTCTCCTCCTCCGCTCTCTCTCTCTCTTTTTTTTTCCCCCACCTCCCTTTGAATTATTGAGCACTTTCTTTCAAGGGGACCGGTTCCTCTCATCAGATTGTAGGCCATCGAGCTTGCTTCACCGCTCCTTCACCCGTGGCTGCAGCCGCCCCCGTGTTGCCTCATGACATTGAGGAAATCGCTCACATGTCCCTCACTTATTCTCACTCACTCCACCACTTGCTCCCTCTCAATCTTTTTTCAAGTTCACACCCGTCTAACCCCTTCTTTAAATATCTCCCTCTTGCCTTTGCAATTTCTACAACGTTCCTCCCTCACTTTCCCCCCCAGACTCACCCTCCCTTTACAAACCACCTCCCCCACCTCCTCCTTCTTCTCCCTCCTTCCCTTGCTCTGTTTTTCTGTAATGTCACGGCCCACTGCTGAGCGTCACTGAGTTGATGGAGGGAAAAAACGGAGGACTGAGGCAAGGGAGGGGCTTGACAGGACTGTGTTCGCTTCACGCAGACGTGTCGGTGTGAGAGACAGGGAGAGGGAGACAGGGAGGCAGAGCGACAGACGTTTTGCCCGCAGGCGTGTCTCGTGTAAAACGCTCCATCCTGGTGAAATACACCTGGCGGTTTGTGCGCCAACGTTTGCAAGTAAGTCATACAGCCTGGTGCTTGTGACTCTAATGGTGTTCCATTACAGTCCCCCCCCCAAAGGACGTCTTTCTGTACACAAGCACAGACTGTAGCCTGTTTCCACCTCTTATGCAAGCTTGTGCTACTAGAAACCAAGTCGAGGTGTCTGGCACAAACACACACACACACAAGAAGGAAGAAAAACACATTGCATACTGATTAAAACGTTTGTAATATTGCTACTCATGTTTACCGTGTAGAGACCTGCCAAATCACCACCTCTATCTGGCAGTGGAAGAAGAGCCCAGTGCTCTTTGTAGAGAGAAAGACAGCAATGGTTGCCTTTATTCTCTGCTTGGTTGTTGTAGATTCATTTTGCGCCACAGAAAGCAGTGAAGCGAACCTTAAGGATCCTTTTTAAAAGCCATGGCAGCGGCACATGTGATCTAAAACCTAATCAGGGAGACATTTCAGCCTGGTGCAATTGCAACATTAGGAGAGTCGATAAGAGCTTACTGTTTAATACGACGATTTTCACGTGTCATCTCTCTTTATCGTTCAGGTTGGTCAATAGAATTGATTCAATCAGCGGCACGGCGCAAAACACAAGCTTTGGGGATGTTGGGGGTGGTGGGGGGGGGGGTGACAAACACAATTCACACAGACAGTAGCAAACAGCTCAACCTCACAATGCACTAACACACATTCATGCTCGCACAATTACCAAACAGGGATTTGGGGATTGGGGCGCGTACGGAGGTGTTTATGTGCGTGGGATTTGGACTGTGAATTTGGGTGTGAATTCTGTTTGAGGAAAAGACAGATGTGTGCTCAGCCACCAAGACAGTAAATTCAGGGGGAAGTGCTTTTTGGAAAGTCCCCCGCAGCTATTCAAACAGATTAACAGCAACAAACAGCCAAACAAAGCACAATAAAGCACCGACAGTGGACGGCCGCCAACTGACCGATGGCAACAATTGATTTATGCTTTATGAGAGATATGCAGTGTATGGGAGGTTTAGGAGGTTTGCAAGCGAAGAAGCAGATGAGATCTGTATGTGTGTGTGTGTGTGTGTGTGTGTGTTTTTATGTGTAGGATTAGGGTTAGAAAGGTCTCTGGCATGAGTGGGCGGTTAAAAATGCCCAAACTCCTGTGATACGTGATGATCTGAGGAGGGAGTGGGAAGTGCCTGATCCGGTCCATGTTATTAGTCGAGCTCTGTTAGACCATGTAATAGCCTCACAGCGCAACAGGGAGTCGCTGTTCCAAGAGCCGACTCTGCCCAGTATGACATCCTGATATTGAAGATATTCGTAACGGTGCTACAGCAAAACGTACTGCATGGTTGTGTACAGGTGTGTGTGTGTGTGTGTGTGTGTGTGTGTGTGTGTGTGTGGGGGGTTAGCTCTTCAGAGTGTTTGCATAAGTGCTGATTCTGCTCTTCCAAACCCTTCAACTCTGCATTTTTTCCACAGACTTTTCCCCCCTCTGCTGTGCCCTCATCCCTCTCCTCTCCTCATTGCCACACAGCTTGCCTCCTCGCCCTTTGCCTCAATTCGTCACACACACCTTTTCATTACCCCTTTCACCCCCTTCCAGTCCTGCCAAAAAAACAGAAATGAGGCCCTCCTACCACCTTGCTGCAAACAACACGAGGTAGCGGGCACGGAGCGGCATCCAATGGCAGAAAAGTGAGAGCCTGACATTTTATAAGACAGTTATGAACCTTGGCGATGGCGACGGGAACAAGTGTATGTGGCGTGGATGGAGTTCAGTGCGAGAGTGGAAGCAGGCGATAAGAGAAGAGAGGACATCATCTAACAGCCAAGTGGAAGGCAATTATTCAGGAGGAGAGAAAAAAAAAACGTGTTAAAGAGTCGATTCAGATTCTCCTGACAAAGGAAAAAAGGTTCTGGTCTATATGAGCAAGTGTAACTCCAGGAAAAACTGGTTCTGTATTGTGCGAGGAAAAAGTAAAAAAGTAATACAGACAGATTGATTATGAGTCACTGCAGGTCTGACCTGGTCTTTACTTTATGGTTAGTCTTATTTCTCTGGAGGGAGCCTCACCTGTTTGCAGAGAGGAAATCTTTGCCACAGACAAGCCTAAAAAAAGCCTGTATGTATTTTAAATTCATCCATCCATCCATCCATCCATCCATTGTGTTTCCTGCTTTGTACTCAGTGGTTTTGATTGCTTTGATTTCATCTTTATTTAACCAAACAAAACATTAAGAACAGTGGCAAAGGCCATTAAACAAGTAGCAAGGGAAGACGGAGAAAACGACAAACGTCGGATGCATTAAGACAAAAAAAAACAGTGTCAAATCATGAAAAACATTCACAACTTCTTAAGATGGCCTTTAAATGCAAATACAGGGATGAAAGCATCACATTTCAGTCTATTTGGCAATAAATTCCAGTCATTTGATGCAGCAAGTGAAAAGTACAGTTTTTCAAAGCAAGGCGTAGTGTGCAGTGTGATATAATCATGCAAACTCCAGACAGAAAGGATCTCGAGAGGTGACCTGTTGTGAGGTGACAGCGTTATTCACCAATGTTATGATTTTAAATAAACATATACTTAAAAACTTACTACAGAGATGGACATTTAACTTTTTCATTTGCTGCAACAGAGGGAGAGAGAAATTTGGAACAGCCACGTACACAAAGAAGATTAGATCCACATCGGAGCGTAAGCACACAAACATGCACACGGTCCACACTCCGCAGTGTGTGCATGCTCATGGAAGCATACAGCATATTTAGCTAAGTAATAAAGCGGCATTGTTTAAAGAGAGAAAATACAGCAAATGAATCAATATACGGCCCCCATGCCAGGGCATTTTATGTGGCATCTGTTTTCCATTCCTTTGCTCGGCACAAAGAGCTGGCCTGGTGCCTCGGCTCTGTGGCCAATCTCTCTCAGCCAGGGTTGAGGTATGCAATCTGCATTGGGCTTCATCTCATTTGCGCTCACAACAGCTTGGCTGAACATGCCTTTGTCTTTTCCCAGGAGTTTGGATGTATATCTATCAGAACGGGTGCAGAGTGAAAAGGGGGAAAAAAAAAAAGGCAACTGTTTGTAAGCGCTTTACAGGAGAGCTGCAACCGTGTATTATGGTATCATTTCTCCTGTCCTCCTTTGCCAGCATTACACTTCCTCTGCGGTTCTGATCCACATCCCTTCTTCCTCTCTCCTGTTTCTCTGCTTTCCTGCACGCCTCCCTTGCTTTTTTTCCCTGAGATTATTTGTCTCCCATCTCTCTCGTCTCTCTCTCTCTCTCTCTTCACTTTCTCTGTTCCTCATTCTTAGCTATTGTAGTACCACTGGGATCTCATTAAGCCACTAACTTCAAATAAATAAAACACACTGCGGAGACAAAATGAGGGATCTATATATTACAAAAAAGAAAAAAAGCTGGGTTGTAATGAGTTTTCCCCTTTCTCGTTCTGACACCTTTCTCTCCTCTCCTCCCTCTCTTCCCCCATCTTTGTCTCGCTGCCTGCCTCTGTCAATTCAATTAATTTCAAACAGGCTTTATTGGCATAACAGAGGCATTTTGATTCTGCCAAAGCGACCCCCCCCCAAAAAAAAAAGAAAATTCGGTATCTGCCTCTCCATGTCTTCCTCACTTTGCAGCCTTAGCGCATCCCCGCTCTCTCCCTGCTAGTGTGTAATCGCTGCAGCCAGTAGAAAAACCATCAAAACAACTATCTCCTTCCTCCACACACATCTCCTTCTTCAGCCCCTCCTGTGCCTCCGTATTTGTCCTCAACTGTCCACCTGTGAAAGCCTTGAAACGGAGATATTTGTCTTTCCTATTAGAGATGAAGAGACGCCAGTATGGATGAATTGAAAGCTATGGTGCCTATCTTTGCTTTTTCCTCCTCCCCACTTCTCACATTGCTTTCCCCCCCAGTTGCCTTTCTGTTTTTCTCTCTCTATTTGTCTTATCTGTGTGTATGTGTGTGTGTGTATGTGTACAAGTCTGGGTATTCTCCTTCCATCTTCCGGGCGTCAGTCCCAGCTCATCATTTGTGGCCGAATTCTTTGTCCTGGGGCGATGAGAGAGCTGAAGTGGATCCAGCAGTTCCTTTTCGAACACATGTAGAGGCTGGAATAGGGAGGCTTGACCTGCTCTTGCAAAAGGTTGCCTTTGGTTCACTCAGGTGATTTGGGACCGGACCGGGCCAGAGCAAAGGTGCGGGGTCGCAGAGATGAGATGTGCATCCTGGGAAAATGTCTTATTATTTCAATCGATCGGCCTTGGAGAGTGAGCACCACCAAAGATCTGCCGCTGGAGTGACTAGCGCCTGGTGCTCCGAGGACTACTACAGAGATCAAGACTCTGCCGATGTCGATTGTGGAAGAGGAGAGAGAGCGCGAGGGAGGAAACAGAGCGATGGGGGAAAGCCAAAGAGAATAAATAGAAGGATAAAAGAAATCTTGATTTTGTCTGAGAGACTATTGATTTTTTCCTCTGGGTTGGCCATGTGCACGCAGCCTGTTATTAGTTTAGAAACAAAAAAAAGTGGAATGTGGAGAGAGTTGGCTGCTGTATGTGTTTGTGTGTGTGTGTGCGTGAATGGGCATTTGCGTGCGTGTGTTCCTGTGTTTTTGTGTATATATGTGCACTCACTGACTTTTTGTTCTCCGTGAGACCCTATATTGCATGAATGGCATTTCGTGTGTGAGTGTGTGTGTTTGTGTGTGTGTATACAGAGGCCTGGCTATTGGACTGCTGGATGGGCCTGCATGGTTTGGAGCCCCTGGCTGGTTGGAGATGTTGGGATTAGGGGGAGATTAGAGCAGTGATTACACAATGTCTTCGCTCTAATGATCCCAACTGTTTGTTCATCTTATCAGCCACGCCGCACTGGATTCCACGACTGCCGCTGATATGAGATAACATGAGGCGCTACTCTCGTACCCCGTCGCCCTCCCCGACTCCAGTCACCAGTCAGAAAGAGGAGTGACCCGGGCAGAGTGGGCAAACAAACCCCTGAGGGAGAGCGAAAGAGGAGGGTGAGAGGGACGGAGGGAGGGCGGGAGGGAGAGATGGACGGACATGTACTGTAGGAAATTCATAGAGGGAGCGGGTGACTCACAGGGCTGACCTCTCGAGTCCACAGAAGCATTAGCCAGAGTGCTCATTGTTCACTGAGACAATACACTGACCCCCTGGAGAGCCCTCGGTCTGCAGTGCAATGTACCCGCAGAGCCGCAGCATATTACAAAGGGGGCAGTGGGTGGAAGCAACGATAAGGTGCCCAATGTACTCTTGTACACAATATGGTATGAGTGTATATTTTCTGGCTGTTGAGGAGAAGTATGAGGTTATTAGTGCGTGTGTGTGTGTGTGTGTGTGTGTGTGTGTGTGTGTGTACCTTTCTTGTAAAAGGAAATGGTTGAAGTCGGTATCAATTGGTGTGGTGGCCTGCGGAGTGAAAAAAAGAGAGTGTGATGATGGGTATGTGTTTTTAAGTGAGGGCGGCCAGATTTGTGTACTTAAGTGTGTTTGCTTAAATATGACTGTGTGTTTGAGAGAATACAGTCGGTCTATGTGTGTATCAGCATGTGTGCGTGCACTTCTCTCCATGCCTGCATGCCACTCTGATCTCCCCATTACAAGGTCGATTAAGCCACTAATCCCCAAAATACACGCGTCCAACAGCACGACACTGGAAAAAAAATCTCTCCCAAGGAAAAAATGGCTGAATCTTCCCTTCCCTGTTGATCGGAGCTTAAGCCACACACCAGTGCAGCGTGCTACAGAGCATGAGCACAGAAATGTGTTTTACCTCCATAACCACACAGGCAGGGGATTAACAGGCTCCCGAAACCCTGGAAAAGCAGCTACTTTTACACTTCTGTGGTTTCAGAATGAAAAAAAATAAAAAAATAAAAAACACAGTTGCAGTGACACAGCAGGTTTTGATTGCTATACATTAGGCATTTAAAATTAAATCCACTGGACGTCCTATTTTCACAATAGGCTTGGTGACTGTTGCACATGGCTGTTGAAGCATACAAATGAAAAAGATTCAAAAAGAAAGGAAGAAAAGAAATCACATTAACAGAACAATGACACTGGTGGATTGCCTCACAGCAAGAGTGTCCCCGGTTCCAATCCTGTTCAGACTAGAGGTTCTTTCTGTGTGGAGTTTGCATGTCCTCCCTGTGTCTGAATGTGGATTTTTCTGGATAGTTCAGTTACTTCCCGGTATATTTTTCTCTAAATTCTCTAAATTACCTCTAAATTGTGTCTGCGTGTCCTGTGATGAACTGGTGACCTGTCCAGGATGTATTCCCTGCCTTTGTCCTATGTGCTCTGTAAATACCGGTTAAGATAATGGATGGATGGATGATACTGAAACAAAGTGCAAGTGCCTGGTACTTTTCCTTCTTAAAAGCAGTAATTACCAGCACTCTTTACCTATGTATCCCTGTTGTCCTGCCCTGCTCACTGGATGAGATGTGCAGGTATCTGCATAACCTTTAATTAAAATGCTGATGTACGAAACTGAGGCTCCGTCAGGGAGATGGACCGGAGCAGAGGACCAGGGGTCCTCAGAGCTGTCCCGATTCCACCGTCTACCGCCTTAATTTGGCCTCATTCACCTGGAGCTATGCTTTTGCCCTCAAGTCCATGGTGGCTTAACACAGCTCCCTTCCTCCCCACCAGTAAAGTTGGGTCACCTGGTGGAGCTCGAACACTATTGACGGACTGGGTTTGTGTAGAGGACTGCTAATAAAATAGTGTGTAATTGTGAGACTTTGCTATTCTTATAGAATTGTCTCTATCTGGTGCCGCCTTCCTGCCACGACAGCTGGTCTTCATCCCGAACCATGTTGCTGCACATGCTGAAGTGAGGAATAAATAATCTGCACTCTCTGAACCTGACAAATGTTTTATTTATCAGTGTGGAGGTTGCTATGGGAAGAGTCTCTCTCTTTCTCTCTCTTTTTGCTAAATGCTAACATTCTGTTTTCATAACGAATTCTAACCCGAGCGACCTCAAATGTTTGTTTAACAAACAGTAGCTGGTCTTGCTCAGTGAGCAGCTTCTGTAAATACAAAAAAATAAATGCAGAATGAATCATTTTGTAGCAAAAAATGAGGATTAAAAACCCTGTGGTGAATGCCGTGCAGTGTTCAACTGCACACTATCAGGCGGTGACATTTAGAATTTGGCTTGCAGGGTCGGTGCCGTGCACTATAGGAAGATTATTGTATAGAATAAAGGACAAAAGATTCTGGAAGGCATTGAATCAAAACCTGTTTGTGATAGCAGTGTCTGTCTATATCATATGATGATGTGATTTCAAGGTTTTTTCAGTGGGAGACATGGTAGGCGGATCTTGCTGTTGCCTCACAGCAAGAAGGCTCTCGGTTTGAATCCCAGTGAGAGTGAAAACCTTTCTGTTTCGAATTTTCATGTTCTCCCCCATGTCTATGTGGATTTTTTTTTTCCCAGGTACTCCGGTTTCCTCCCACAGTCCCAAAACATGTCAGGACTGATTGAAAAATTGCCCCTAGGTGTGAGTGTGAGAACGAATGGTGTGTGTGTCTGCTGTGATGGACGGGTGACCTGTGCCCCGGAGAGAGGCTCGAGCAGACTGCTGAGACCGCTGGGGTGAAAAGTGGGTAAGATAATGGACGGATGGATGGATGGATTGAACCGTGGAGAATGTTAAAATGGTATAAGAAAGACATTTTTACAATTGTGGGAATCCCATAATTTACTCTCCTAAGAGGAAGGCTAACAGAATTCCCCAACTCGTGGAAATACAATGTTTGTCATCTGCAGAATTATCACAATGTGTGTGTGTGTGTGTGTGTATCCAAATTGTTTGTCTTGGGATCTGTCTAAATCTCTCTAATTACGCCATGCTGTCATCGTTTTTTCCTGTCCAATATCTGATCGGGAGAATCACGCTATTGTACAGTATACAGGATCACATGGTCCTGAGGTGTGATCACTGTTCTCTGAGTAGTTTACAAGAGTACAAATGGTTCTCTGAATAATCAGGCGAGGCGGAAGTCACGTCTTCTCCATTTCGACCACCTACGTACATAGTGTGCCAACGCATGGCTCATGCATGCACATGCAGCATTAACATGCATTATACCGCCTGTTATATGCTTTCACGGTCTCTGCTGAAATACCCCGGTCCGGCTGCGGCTGGTGGTCTCTCAGCTCGGCGGTGGGTTATAGATTTGTTCTGATCTCCAAGGATCCAGTTAACACGGCTGACCTCTATCTCTGCATGCGGTGCGCTCTAAGAGATCTCTGTCTGGGAGCCTGTCACAGGTTGACGTTTATTGTGCCACCAGGAGCTGCCCCGAATCGACTCGGTCGCGACCCCTGCCTAATTGAATTGTAATGAATCAGAATACTTGTTTCTGGCTTCATATATGTTCATGTGTGTATCCTTTGCGGTTTCTTAAGCTGGAAATATGGCCAAGGTCATGATGTAATATACTGTAACCCTACTGGATGAGATCAGGATGGCAAAGCCTAAGTTTGCCAGTTTTGTGATGGATCAAAACAAACATATGGAAGGTAATAAAACTAATTAGCATCTGGCTTACTGAGGTAATTAGTATGAAGCAATGCAACTGCAGACAGTTAATTTGTCCTGCTTACTTATGGCCCATGAATGCGTAATTAGCCATGTTAAGGGCGCAGGTGATGTATTGTAGCAGTACAGGCCAATCGTTAATAATGGATACGCGTCACCTCTTCTAAAATTCTCATGAACTGCAAAGTGAGGAAATCCACTAGAGGTTTAGACGCATTAAAATGAAATTATCCAACCCATCTCGGAAAAAATAGACAACTGTGTA
Source organism: Karalla daura (assembly GCA_029224185.1). NCBI lineage: Eukaryota > Metazoa > Chordata > Actinopteri > Chaetodontiformes > Leiognathidae > Karalla > Karalla daura. Next base: position 8,145,566 of record CM055203.1, on the reverse strand, counting down.
ATTCTATCTTGTTGTAATCCTTTTTATGAAATGATTAAAATCTGGTGTGACTTTATTCCATTTTAGATAAAAGTGCTCTCGCTGAAATAGCTAATCTTGTCTTGTATTAATTATGGCAAGTGTGAGGTGTCTGTGTCCTCATCAGTGCTCTGTTCTAACTAAATAGTCCATAACTATCCATCCATAACGTAGTCTTAAATTGTAATGGCCCAGTCGGTTGTGAGAAACATCCCTGTGACAATATATCGACACCATTAAGCCCAAAAAGAAACCTGGCACAACACTAAACATGATTACAAACACTAAATAATTAAGAGGGAAGAATTGGAAAGACAATGCGATACTTCCCACTGTGAGAGACGTTGTTTCTGTTCGGATATAATTTATTCAAACATTTCCTGCAGGTTTTCTCCTCTGTGCTCTCACAGGAAATCTCAAGGGTCCAGGTGTTGCCTGTGGGTCTATGAGTCTGAGCGTGTTTGCGGAAAGCATAGTTGTTATTATTATTATTATTAATTTTTCGTTGTAGTGTAATTATGTGGTACACTTTTTGCAGAATGGTGCTGCTGCTGCTCCAGGTGACCAATCAATGAGTAATGAGGGACCCGGAGACCTGTGAGAGATTGACTGTGGCCCACGACCCCTCCGTCTCATTCAGGTCTTAATCACAAAGGTCCCGCAGGATCCCGTGATACATGCCTGGAAATGTTTGGGCCCTTTTTTTGACTCAACAGGGATATGCACTCCCCAGACCTCATCATTCTTTCCTCTCCTCCCTCTTCCCCTTCCCTCCTCCCCTTCCTCCTCTTCCACCACCTGATGGAAGTGGACGGGCGGAATCGAAGCCAAGAGCTGGACTGTAGTATACCTGAAGGGGCAAAGTGGTTCTATAAATGGAGAAGTGAAACTGCTCATGAATAGCATTTTAACCTCCGGACAAAGTCTGCAGGTTAAAATGTCCACATTCAATTGGTTGAGGTCAAACAGAGAATGGTGGAGAGATTCAATGAAATCCTTAATGAAAACCACCGGTATCTACAGTCAACCTAATTAAGTCAGGGCCACCGTTTAATTGCGTTTTGAAAAGCCTTTTCGTTTGATTGGTCTATTTTTGTCCTTCTTGAAGCAGCATGGAGCCGGACTGTAAATGCTGCTTCATTCTGTGTCATTTCTTTTGTACGATTAGTATTCAGCACTGGTCCTTCCGTGCTTTTAATCATTCTGGTCGTTATGAATGTTTGGCCTTGGCACACCCACACGTAGCAAACCTCAATGGTCCAGTCAAGTCATTGTGGGATTTCCATTTGGCTATTTAATAAGTGCAATGGAGATTTCAAACACAATTACATGTCACTGTCACTGCTGTCAGCGCTGATGTCCCCAGCTCCACTGTTGTGCGACTCACTCGGAAGGAAGGATAGACGGACGGCGAGAACATGTGGGAGGGAAACGTGTTGTTGTTTCTCCTTCGAATAATGCAGGCTACATTATTCAGTGTAAAATATAAGAGTGGGCTCATTTCATAATCATAATGTCGAGTATATGTACGCCGAGAATGTTACCACAGTAACAGCAGGAGTCAGTCGAGAGTGAGGGAGAGAGCGGGGAAGAATTAAGAGGGAGCGATAAAGAGAAAAAGAGAGAGCGAGAGAGGCACAGGCATTGTAAAAGTTACGTTAAGTGCTGGGGAAAAATTAAAAGGCATGAAATATTCAACAGTTAAAGACTGCAGGCAGTTTTTTAATACACAAAATTAGACACCTGCATGCTGAAAAAGAGTGACTAAGACAAGAGCGTGACAGACAGCAGAGAGTGAGAGAGAGAGATGGAGATATTATGATTGAAAGGCAGAGGTAGAAGGGGTGTGCTGCAGCGTGCTGGTCCCTCAGGAGCACATTAAGTGAACAGTTCTTTAGTGTGTAGGTGTGTAATGTCCTTTTGTAAAACCTGCCCTTGCTTCTATAGCAACACGCCTCTGTCGCTTCACGCAACCAACGTGTAAACTCGGCTCCGGCGATGGCCGCCATCCTCAAGTGTTCCCACACTCGTTCACTCAGAAGTAATTACTCTCTATTCGATCGCGCTTTAGCTCCGGTTTCCGTCATTCAATTCCAACACTGAGAGCGTGTGCGAATGCCACAAAATCACTTCACTGCACCTGTGCTTTAAAAAAAAAAGAAAGGGTAAAAAAAAAAAAAGAAAAGCTGCAATATTATGATAAATGTTTTCCCCCCCAGGCAGCAGTAGGCTGATTTAAAGGTCTGTTAAGTAATCTATGACCTCTATCGACCTCTATTGGCAACCGGCAGGAATTGCAACAACATTAATAGAACTCATCTCCTCCTACACAGCCAACGCCCCCTCTCCACCCCCCCACATCCCCCCCACCCCCTTTCTTCATCCTCATCTCACCCCCCCCTCTCTGCTCCACTGCTCCTAGGTGGTCTGTAACTGCAACAAACAATGAAGTCATATATTCACAAGTGAGATGAATACGGTGACTAATTAGAGCAGAAGCTCACCAGAAATAGTCTATAAAAAGGCAATACATCACCATGCAAACAGCTTTTTTTTTCTTACTTTAGTGCATGGACTTTCAAGCCTTTGCAACTTAAATGCTGGAACAGATGTTAAAAGATTGTTCACAGGTTTGGAGCACCATTGTCTATAAATGAGAATGAAACATGGGGTGCCTGACAACAGCTGGGTCTAGGAGAGGGTGGAAGGTTTGAAAGCTGCAGATCATAACCACCTGAATCTGAGTTGCGTTGAATTCAAAATAATTAAAAAGGAAGTTCAATGGAATTTTTAAAGACAAAGATGTCATAAACAATATTCAGTTGTGGTAAATTCTATGTTGGAAGCAATTGATTGTTAATATTAAAATTCACTAACAAATGTTTTCTCCAAAGATGACTTGGATCTATTTCCGCCTACATATTGAGAAACATGATGGAATAAATGGATGCCAAACAAAATGAGGTGAACATTTGTTTGAGAGCTTCTTATATTTCATGGTCAGAGCTGGATTTTTTATTTTTTATTTTCATTGTTGGAAATGATCTGAAAATATTCTTGGAACTTATGATGAAAAGTTACATATTTATGAGCGAAACCTTTTGTCATTTGATTGACTTGTAAGGTTGAAATAAAAACAATATCGCTTGTTATTCCACATGCAGGAACAATTGGGCATCCTGTTCAGAATTAATGATGTTTTGAAGCAAAATATAAATTAGATTTTATGCAGTCCTTCTGAAATGCGAACTCAAACTGTTGGGCAAGGTTCATTTAGATTATGATTCCTGAATTCAAGAAAGTCCAACTCTAACATTAAGACATTTGCACAGCACTGATGAAAACCATCACTGACTCATTTGCACAGATCGAAAACCACCCTGTTGATCTCTTATGTGCATATTGTGAGTATAGGGTTGCTCCCATTGCCTTTTGCAACTGTGCTGAGCTTTTGTTTCCATTCGGAAACGGTTTTGAGTTCCTCCCTGCAGCGCTCCGAGTTGTACCGTGTCTCGCCAAACGTCAACTGTGTTAGAGAAAAAAAAAAAAAAAGAGAAAACACCCGGTGTGGAGGATGTGTTTTCAGTCAAGCTGTCAAATGAGTTTCCTGAGATTCACCCATTAGACAGCTTGCAGTTTAGCTGCTGCGTCTTTGGTCCCACCACCACATGGTCAATACTACGCCTCGAAAGTGGAATATGACAAAAAATTGAAAAAGCGCATTGTCTGCTCGTGGCAGATGGGCCGACGGTACACACAAATTGTCTCCTCTCTCTCTTTCAGACACACACACACCCACACACACACACACACAATCGGACGGACACAGACGCACGTTCATTGAATTATTTTTGCTGCTGATGTGGATATTTGAAATATCGGAGAGAGGGGCGAGAGCCGCTTGAGTGGATGTGACTGTGCAGCAAAGCCTGTGATAAAGCCACTAAAATACCTCCGTAAGCCTCACATTTAACCCAAAACATGTCATCTGGGATTAATTTATAAGCCTTCATAGCAGAATAACTATTACAAGGCTCAATATAACCTGCACTTTTAAATGCCCATATCGGTATAAGAAGACAAACAGAGTTGGTTGATTCAGTAAACAACTGGGGAGAGACTCATAAGGACAAGGTCCCATTTGGGCACTCAACACCTGTTCCTCTTTCCAAAACCGAAGCAATTCTTCCGGTAAAACGTTGTCTCTCCAAATTAAGCAAATCCCTCACAAGAATAGACTAAGTTGACTTCCACTTCTGCTGCTTCCAGGGAAAATAAACTGGTCTGCGGCATCTGCTACCAGCCAACTTGCCAGAAATTGTATCACCAGTGTCCATATGGTCACTGCCGCCCATACTCGGTCCCTTCATAACTTAGTTTCCTTAATTAAAAGAAATATTTTCGTTTCTCTCGCTGTGATTGGTAAGTAAATTGGATAAACATTAGTGGTGAGCAAGACGAGGCCCGACAAGTGAGAAGGAAAAAGAAAAGTCTTGGTAATGAAACACAAGTATAAAAGCTGAGAGAGCACTTATTTAGTGAAGGATCTGTGAAAATTGAGTCTGAAAGCTTTGTCTGTGCTCGGCAGATGTGTTGAAATGGAGCTAGTTTGCCAGGCTAAAACGAGTCTGGTGTTTTTGGGAGGTGAAAAAGGCAACAGGACCATGTCACAGCCTGAGCGTGTATCGCAAGCGTGCGGGCGCTTTGTTTCAATGTTTTAAGCTTCTGGCACGCACGGGCGGATGAACAGACAGACGTTCCGTGCAAAAGCAAAGAGCCTTGGAGGAGTTTCTTTAAATATACCACAGATGTCTGCTTTGATTCAAGTATGAAGTGATTAAACTTTTTTTCGGCGGCCAAAGATCATCGACGCCGTGACTGTGCTCATCACACTTTTAGTCATAACTCAGAAAGACTATGACAAGCTTTCATATGTCTTGCGAATGATAGAGAGATGACATCCATCCATTAATCCATTATATTATCTGCTTAATCCATTATGGTGGAGTCTATAGCTTCTTTACCAGCATTTTGTGTATTGTTTAAATGTACAATAATGCCATCACAAACAGGAAAGGAAAGAGAACGCACCCTGAAAAGGTCTAGCAATCCATCACAGGACACACATAGCCATTCAATCTCACAGTCACACCCGGGGCAGTTTGTGACTAATTGACCTAAACATGCATGTTTTTGTGGGACTGCTGGAGGAAACCGGAGAACCTGGAGAAACCTCACACAGACACTGGAGCAACATGCGCTGTTCTCCGAGCTGCTGTCTCGCCAAATTGATGATCTTTGATGTCCATGAGGGCAAAGGTTAACTGCACTGTGGCACCGAAATCTAACTCTAAAACACTTGTCAGTCTGCTGTTCAATATCATAACTCAGATACTGAATCACTGACACTGACATGCACTTAAATGCATACTCACTGTGAGAACACTAACACACTAACATGACCCCTTGTATGCATTCATAGCAGTAAACACATCTATACAAACACACAGATGTTTGTCTACTTTTCCATTCTTTGGACGGTGCAACAAGGTCATATTTATTTTCGCTGCTTTCAGGGTTAAGTGCTTCTCTGTTGATCCTCTTCTGCAGCTGTTCTGCTACAGCTCTGCCAGCCGAGGGAAAGCGTCTTCCATCCCCTGGTCCCCCGTATGGAGACTTCCATATTATTCAGTGCATTAAGGCAGACGGAAATAAGACGCTCATACACACCATTAACAATGTGATCATACACCTCCCTCTTGACAGGTGACAGTACAGTGAGAGGCCTCAGATCGGGATATTCCGTGTCTAAAGATTTCTGCTCCTTTCATTATTATTAATTGCTCTTGGGGAATTTCACTGCATGTTGCTTCCCTGTCAATTAAGTGTACAACAATGGAGACAAGCTCACCTCCATTGGCCTTCTCCTGCAAACGCAACTGCATTTTTTTCCTTCCTTTTTTTTTTTTTTCCCCAGGAATCAATTCTCAATGGTAGACTTCAGTAAGCTCATTAGGCTCTCACTAGGCACTGACTCCATTACAGCTGCATAATTACCACAGTTCTGCCTTCATCCCCCCTCTCTGAAAGAAACACCTTCATTCTGGGCCTGACAGTGATTATTGTTATGATACATCGCATGGGAACAGAGAGCTGAAAACATACTTTACATTGCACCGCACGGTTATCTACATGCTGTGCGCTTGTGAACCAGGATTAACAGAATTTAACAGATGTATTAGAAGCAAAAAAAAAGACTCTTTCTAAATCTGAATTAGCCCCAGGTTTGCAAGTAGTGGGTGCAGACAGATTTTTTTTTTTATCTTTCCTCTGTGAAGATGATGTCCTTTCTACCACGCATAAACCACAATAGATATTTATTTGATTTGCATATGTTCCTCCACTCTTGAATATGTATATATTTGTGCGTGGTCGTAAGCTTGTGCACTTTGTGCAAATTGTGCATGTGCGAATACATAAGTGTGCAGATGGGATTCGGGTGGCTAGAGCAAGGAAGGCTGCAATGGGAATGAGAGTCATGTTTTGCCAGGGATGATTAAAAAATCAGATCTTAGGAATAAAATAAACACCATAGAAATGGCAAAGCCCACAGTGGGAGGGTGGGGCCAGGGATCATTAGGATTCGTTCCATAATGTTAACGTAAACTGGGCATTAGCTAACCACCCTGAAGGCAGAACAAGCCTTTCAGGGAGCTGATATTTCATTATTCCAGTCTGGAGGGAGTGTGCCCCACCTCCCTGACTTGATCTGTACCTGCCTCTTGGAGAGCTGGAGACTCCCTGTGGGAGCGCAGCCCACTCCGAGCTCCTCGTTGGACTCTGGAGTAGAAAATGACATTTCTCAACCAACCCACACGTGAGGGTGAGTCAACAAGCATGTAGCACTTGAGTCCTGTAGACACTACCTTCTCTGAGCATGTAATATTTAATATCACTGCTTGCTCCCTCTCCGGACTGCTTGCTATGAATACAAACACAGAATGGGAAGTGTAGATCTGATCACCTTTAGCTATGAATTTGCAGAAGTGAGCTGCGAAAAAGGTGCGTCGCTGATGTAGCACCTGAGCAAAACAGCAGGAAATGAACCCGACCCCAAAATGTCAACACATCTGTGCCTGTCTTGCACACATGCTGCTTTGAGATCAGCTCACACACTTAGGGTTGCATTGTACAGTCTTTCAGTTTGGTTTTTTGTGTGCATTTCCTGAAGTGAGCTGTTTACATGGCAGCCCCCGGCCACCCCAAGAGCGCAGGAACCGGCCATGATAACAGCTGTAACAACAAGAGTATATGATCTAATAGGAGCCCAGTTGTTCAGAGGTGAATATATTTCTTGAGGGGATGATTAAATGAGAACATTGCAGAGGAGGTGATAGATGAAAAGAGAGAGGGAGAGAGATAGAAATGTGCCGGGAAGGAGTGGGAAGGAAGGCAAGCAAGATAGTGGTTGTGAGGGAGGGAGAAAAGGCAGGACGAAGTGAAAATTAGCATGTGGGAGTAGTAGAGCTGAAATAAAGAAACAGAGAGAGTGTGAGGCAGCTTTAAAGTAATAGACATATCATAGAGGATGAGGGAGGGAGAGAGGAAAGGAGAAGAGGAGGGGTGTGATTGCTGGGCAGAGAAGGTACAAGAATATTAGCTGTTTCATTACACAGAGCAAGAGAGCCTGAATCTTTCCACACAGAAAGGTGTAAGTATCTTCCATTAGAGAGCTCAAAATACCCGCCGAACAGAGCTCTCCGTTTGGCCTTAATTTTCCCTCCTATTCACCGTGAAATGAAGGGTCATAGGACAGTGATGAGCAGTCCTGCCTGTGTGTGTGTGTGTCTGTTTGTCCTTGTGAGTGTGTTTGTGTTCAGCTGTCATGTTTGCATTGCTCTGTCTGTGTGAAGGATGAGGTGTTTGCAGGCAAGGTACAAAAGAATCCGCATTTGTCTGATACACAACTATCATGTTCCTTGGTTAACACAGCAGAGATCCTGCAGTGAAAGGGGGAGAGGGAAGGCGTGGTTGTTGCCATCTCTCTATCTGTGTGTGTATGTGTGTGTGTGTGTTTGTATTTCACTGTAGCTGCAGAAGAGAGAGAGAGGGAGAGCCGCAGGTGACTTCATCACTCAGAGAGACGGGTGGGTTTCGTCAGTGTGACGGCCTCGTCAGCGGCCCATATTAAACACATTAAACACTGGGCCGAGCTCCTCATTAATCAGCCCAGAGGGATGACAGCCAACTCTGCTATCGGCACCGTACATCCACGCATGCCCAGGGCTGTCCGGGCCCACAGGTAATATACCTCTTCCGCAGATAACACCATGATAGATCGACTGCAGCCTCTCTGATTGGGCCTCGCCGGTGTAATACCACCTTGTCTCGGCTTTATCGGAGGAGCCCATTGAGCAGTCGTGGCAGATCAGCTTTTCGAGAGCTCCATGATTCAACTGATTCCTGACTGAGAGGGAGCGTCGCCGTGTTCGTGTCACCTGATATAGTGTCAGACCTATGGGGAGAGACAGGTATTTTGAGGGTACCGGTCCAATCATAATTGTCATCTCTACCCTCCATCTACCCCCTCTTGGGGAGAATAATGACATCCTGTATGCAACCTGTCATATTAATTTTAACTGTGTTATTTACCCTTCAAGAGACCCTCTACTAGCTTGAGAGGTGTGATTGATTAATTCTCACAGTTCCCCACAGTACATGTGATACGAGGTATTTTTGATTTCACTAGCGTGTGTGTAGACCTTTGACACGTAAGATGAGGTTTTATTTTGAAACCGAACCTGTGAAAAAGAAAATCACAGAAAGTATTTGTTGTCTGTTCTGGCAATAAAACCTAAAATAAAAAAAATAAAAAAAAGTTAACTTCTGAGAAGTGTCATTATCAGGCTTCTCCCAAAGCAATTTTTTCAGAATTTAATTGATTTCTAATTACACCGCCTACCTGAAGGGTGGCTCTTAATCATCCGTGGTCACTAATATGAGTCTTGTTCTTTGTGTGTGCTCATATAGATGTATTTACATACACACACACACACACACACACACACACACACACACACACACACACACACACACACACACGTGGATCGGCCTCAAAAGCTGACACCTCATCCATAACCAACCGTCCTCCATTTTGTCCCCCCACCCCCCAAACTCCTTGCATCCCCTCCACCATCTTTTGGCAAAAGCGAGGCAGATAGTGAGCGATCTACAAACGGGCCAGTAATTGCTTCAGTTAGTTCGGTTTGATTAATGTTGCTTCGTTAAGGGAGGAAAGGGGGGTGGCCGCGTGCGCCGGTGATGTGCAGTTCAATCAAGTGGAATACAGAGCGCCGCCGACCGACGACGTCCAACGGGAGGGGGGGGGGGGGGGGTAGAGATAGGAGGGTTCGGTGCACGCCACTAGGTGTCTCTCTTCAGATGGACTGCAGAGTGCGAGCTTGGAACAGGCGGAGGTGCTGAGGGGCTGAGAGAGGTCAGACCCGGAGAAGAGGGTGGAGAGGTGAGGGGGAGAAAGAGGCGAGGGCAACTCTACCAGGGCCTCCGCTTCTCTTTTGTGCCCTTGTCTGCACACACAGACGTGACTACTTTCTTTGCCGCCTCGAGAGCCGCCAAGGCTCAGGCTCTGGCTGTCGAGCTGCGCTTGTTGTTGTCTCTGACTAATTCCTCAGGTGCACTCTGCTCACCAATTTGCCTCCACTCATTTGTGATGTAAACTGCAGCTCGCGGTTGCCTAGACATTCTGCACCGATAAAAACGCTCCTGAAATCCTGAAACCAGTGAGTGAAATGTCTCTTTTTCATGTATTCATTTACCCTCGCCGCACCTTGTATTCATTATTTATCTTTCGTTTTCGCCTCCCTGGGCCTTTCGTTCTGCCAGATGCTCATTCTGTGTCTCCTCCTTTCTGGTTTTGTTGAGATAGGCTTCTCTGCATTTCCATTCCTTTGTCCTTCAACCTCTTCAAGAGGAACTCACACATTTCCTCCTTGCTCTTTATTGTCTGCCCTCCTATTCCCTTGTATCAACTGCAATCCCGCGCTACAGAGGTTATATCATTTTGTATTGGGAGGGTCAGAAGTGCAGCAGTATGTTCGCCTACGGGCAGCTTATCTCGGCAACGCCATAAGACTCGATTCCAGCAAATCCCACTGAAACTGCATAACATATTCAAGCCTGGGCGGAATACTCGGAGAATGAATACCGAGTGAAAACTACTGCAAGCCACAAAAAAAATAAAAAAATCTCCTCGTAGACAAACATCATTTTTATTCCCTCACGTCGGCGTGACAGCGTGCAGGCGTCGGCAGCCGTTCTCCAGAGTGCGCGCGGATGTGGCCGGGCAGCAGGCTTCACGGTGCCACAGCCCGTCTGCCTGCGCCACAGACACGGAGCCGCTATAATTACTTCCATTATCACCGTCGCACAACACAGAGCAACAGGGACGGCAAGCAGGCGAGAATTGAGGGGACTTACCAAAAAGGAAAAAAAGAAAAAAGAAAGAAAAAAAAAGGAGAAACACGTGAAATCTACCTCCAATTTGCGCAGATTGAGGGAGAGAATGAGGGAGTCGTAGAGACAGGCAGGGTGGCGAGAGGCGAGGAGGATGAAAAAAAGGCAGATGAGGACGAGGAGGAAGAAGAAAAGAAAACTATTCTGGGAAAGCTGCTTCTGCTGCAGTTATGTTTACACTGTTTATTTTTTCATGTTTGCAAAGAGAGGAGAGCTGTGCAATCAGTTTCTCTCCCCGGCTTATAATCAGCAGGCATATCAGTAAACACTGTTAATGGGGGTGGACACTCGCTCCCTTCTCACCCAAGACCCCTGCAGTAGCTAATTGGGATAAATGCAACTCCACGCTTCATTTACCCTCACCCTCTCTATCCCTTCCTGTCTTTCTCTCCCTCTCACGTTTTCTTCCTCCACCGTCGCTCCTCCGTTCACCTCCCGTTTCCCCTTCCTCTCCGTCTTCTGTTGCTCTCGCTTGTTAATGGCTTCCTCGGCTCATTGGTACCCCAGATGTTTTTTATAATCAAAACAGGCGAAACGCCAGAGTGGACATGGCAACCACCACGGGTGATTGAAATGAGCTGTGTACTGTGTTTAACATGGGCACGAGACGGCGTGATGCGGCGTGCGGCGAATTAGATGTGAGCCAGCGTTGATACAAATCACTTGCGCTCTGCGATTGTTGTAAGTTACCCCGCAACAAAGACGTGCCGAAAGTTCCCGCGTCTGCGCATACTTTATGCACCTCAGAGTAAAGAAATGACTCGTTGATTCAATATTATTTATTATGATTTATTATTTGGCGGCTGCCTCCCGCCCATGCTCTGCTTATATATGATGGTGTAATGTATTCATGGGTCTTGCTGCACCATCATTGCTTTTGTGATGTAATCTCTTTTCCCGTGGCTTGGACCCCACCTGTGGGAGAAGGAGAGAGAGCTGTAAGTGCTTGTGTGATGTAAAATGCCTAATTTGGGGTGTGATTGATGGTTTAATATTGCAGCCTGCAACCTTGCTGCCCCCACCTACCCAATGAAGCTGCAGGCAGGCGCGAAAGCGTAGCAGTGTGTGTGTATAATGTCACTTTCTATTCTCACATTCAAACCCAGCTGGTGGAATTAAACCAATCTGAGTTTGTTTGTTTTGCTCTGTGTGTGTGTGTGTGCGTGCGTCTTCCCGTTTGTGTGTGTGTGCACATTGTGGGCGTTCAGGAGCCTTTTTTTCTATCGCAGCACAGCTAAAATCTACTTAGATATATTGACTGTGGTCCAGAGTCAGTGGTCAGTTATTGCAGCCATTTCTATTTTCCTCATTTTGCCCAATCTTCCTTCATCTCTCCTGTCACCTCCATTTTCCCCGGGATACAGTGCGAATTCTCGGTGTCACTCATTACCATTCCCTTAATGTCATGAATACCCTCAACCCCTCTGCTGTGCCTCTCCCCCCTGTGTCTCGCCTTTTCTCTACTCTGCTCGTGTCTCTCTCTGCACATTTTGTGCGATGTGTGTTAAATTACAATCCTGCAGATTTTTCATGCAGATTACAAATGTGCCAATCCAACACACTGGACCTGTGTTGTGTTTCTTATTTTTTATTTGACAAATCAGATTGACAGTGGGTCGTTTGTTCACATAATGTTAAATCAGCCCATTGTGTAGGGTAGCGTCTCACAGGTTCTTGGGTTAGTATGCATGTTCCTGTTACTAAAGAACTGGACATATTCTGCTGTAATTTTTTGGCAATATCCTGTGTTATTATGCTTTGTTTTGGTGTGTTTACATTTTCTTTTTACCATAATCATGCTGTTTCCCTAATGTTAAAGATGGAACAATCAGATTCTTTTTTGGGAAAAACTGCTAAATAACATCCTGTTGATATGTACACTAGATCAGAAAGTCCTCATATGGATCATTTTGGCAATGATTTGATTTTTTTTTCTTTTCATCTGTTGCACAGATTGCATATCAGCTGGATGTGCATTGTTCTAAAACAGTCTCAAAACAATTTTGCAAAAACTGTCCGGACCAATAAAATGTAAATTTTCTGTTAACACGACTGCTTCGAACCATTTTTCCACACCTAGAGGAGAGGTTGCACAGTGAGGGTAACAGATTTTGAGCTCAGTCAACTCCAGGTTTTTGCTGTGTAATAGCTCAAGAGTAAGAGACTAAAGCTGGAACTACTGCATTCCTGTGGGTGACGACCCACTACAAGATGTCCGCTGATAACTATTTTGTATGGCTTGTGAATTAATTGGCTCTAAAGGCGCGGTGGAATAGCAGGCAGTGCAGGATTGGCCATCAATGTGAGAACAAATGAGGGTTAAAAGTTACAAAAAAAAAAATTAACTACGGCACCAGATGTGGAAGAATATCTGTGCAGGAGATGATCATTAAGTTTCTGGGATTCCTGTTTTGCGTGACCTTTGCCATCGAAAACAAAACTGAAGTGCTGCTTGGCACAAAGTCATGCAAATTCCTCGAGCCAGTGGTGGGTTGCTTATTTACTCAATGCTTGCTAACAAGCAAAGTTTGTGCAAGTTCCTACGTTCTGACACGCCCACAGCGACAAGCGCGAGGTGGCGAGAAGGTGTTGACACTCATTGACTGTTCACAGCCATGCAAATCGTGTACAGATAATGTAATTGGGCGCCTCCGAGAGCCTCGAAACTCCCACATTGGTCGGCCGCCTGGTCAAACCCGCGTCCGAGTCCTACCTGACTTTCACTTCACGTGAAGATGGACACCACCCGAGGGGCAGATAAACCAAAACAAACAAAAAAAAAGAAGTGACACTCGCTGGCAGTTTCTTAACTTTTTTTTTTTAGTTCGACTTCTAAAAGTGCCTTCAGACCCTTCAGAATGTGTTTATCACCGCATCGCTGTTTCCGTCATCTGTATTCTATACAATTCTCGGTGGAGAAATGAATCACGGTTGTATGCCTCTGAGTCATCTAGCCGTGCAGAAACTATGGTGTCATTATGTTGATATTTTGTCTACTACTAGCCATAAGGAACAACTGCTCACAGTGATATGCATAATGTCAGGCGCCGTGGACAAGCGGCTAAGAAATACACTGAGAAGTACTCTTTCTGAATTCAAAATGCAGACACGCGCACACACACACACACACACACACACACACACACACACACACACACACACACCACATGTGCATGCGTGTGGACACAGTCTCAAATGGTTGTTGTGCTAATATGTTTTTAATGTCTTTGGGATGCAGTCGACATCTCTAATTTGTTTATGTCTAAGCTGTGTGCTTATGTGGATGGGGGACATCAAAGCAGTAAAAATAGCATTTCTCATTAACCAGCCTTTCCCTCTCATTTATTTTCCTCATGCTCACTTGCCAGTTTGTCCACACAAGTGTTTCTTTTTTTTTTTACTTCTTTTTTTTTCCCAGGCACGGCTTGCAAAGTTGTGAAGAGTTGCCGGAGAAAAGATAATGGGCTGATGCGTGGTGTTCGTTTACTGCTTCATTCGCCGCCGTCTTCAGCGGGCCTTTCCTGAGGAAATCATCGGCGTTTGAATTATCGACTTTAAAAAAGCCCGTGACAAATCGCGTTACATAACGTGAATGAAACAGCCAGTTTAGCTGTTCAAAGTGTCACTTTTGGGGGCTTTCTATGAATAATGTTTGAGACCAAACGGAAATAACAGATAAACAAGCCTGGTTTTCAATGACATCTTCTTTTTAAGCTCATTTACAACATTGACTCCAGTGGCTTTTACACTTTTAGACTAACTCAAATAAGCTCAGTATATGTATTTAAGTAAAAGAAAACCAAAAAAAAAAACATAGCAGTGGACTAATGAGCTTAATTTAAAACAAAACATTTTCTTTGCTTCGATTGCCAAAGCACATTAAGGCTTCAGTTATGTCTCTTGGAAAGATCATAAAGCAGTCGTTTGAGGAGATTGGCCGCTAAATAGTTCTGAGATGAGACAAATGTTCAGGTTCCTCTCAGTGGAGGTTACTGGACGCTGAACTGGACTGTGACTCATAATGTGAGAGAGAGCGATTTGGCAACGTCTCACTCTGAAATGTGTCTCCGTCTCTTGACCGGTTTAAACCTCTGGCGTCGCATTACGTTTGATAAATCCGCCATCGCATCTTCCTCTCGCCGTCTTGCGCCAACACCACGACGTGGGTGTTTGTGTGTCAGGGATTAATCCTCCAACGTGGTCCTGAGTCTCTCAATAATGCACTGTGGAGAATAGATCTTCTTTACATATTCCTATACGACATATCTTTCTCTTATTACCATAATACTGCGACGCTTCAAATAGACTGCCCACAATTTTGTGAACTAATCATATTATACAAAATGGCTTTCCTATAGCTGGAGTTATAATAGAATTACAAATATTAGCTTTTTTGTCAAACGGCGTGGCGCATCTGCAACTGATTTATGTGTGTTTCACCTCCACAAGCTTTTACATTATTGGTATTTATTCAGTTCATTATGACATTTTTTTTTTCGTCACTTCTTCTCCCGGGATTGTTGAGAGGAGACTTCGGGCTTCTGGCCACGTTGTTGCAGGGTGTGGTGTCGCACTGAAGATGATTTCACATTTTAATTGGTTTCGGTTCCAGATCCTCATCTGAAACGTGTTTTCAGGAACATCTGGTGCTACTGAAATGCCACTGTGGAAAACAGTGTCCCCCATTGAGTAAATACTAAAAAAAAATGAAATTCAGATTTAATGAATTAATGTTGTTATTACAAACAGGCAGTTATGTTTTAGTAAAACTGTGTGTAATCAAGAATTTATGCAAACATTTTAGTAGTAGGAAATAAAATAAAGCAGTTTTTTGTTGCCAGTGATAGAAAAGCTTTTTTGTCACTCTGCTCATTACTGATTCAGCCTGCTTGTGCAAGTTACTATCAGTGTGGTCAAATGTTGTCGCTGGAAAATATTCAGTTCTGAAAGATGTGATCTTGGCTCAAATTTCTGATTTGGATTGGATTTGGTTTCCATAGTAATGGCCACAGACTTGTCCGTCCATTGAACAGTGCCAGTGGACATGCATTTTTATGACTGCTCAAGCCGTTCTGTCTAGTTTTGCATCTCCCCGCCTGTCTGAACATTACATTCAAGCAAAACTGCGGCTCACTCTGATCGCATGCTTCGCCCCGTGGCAGGTTGCAATCACTTTTACTGATGTGCCTCTAAAACGCGAGCGTGAGACAAAGGGCCTAACACAGATGTTGAAACACAACAGGATAATGCTAATCACTCCGAGCCATAACAGAATACATTATTCTTAGCCACTTCATGTTGCTGTGGAAACTGTTTAAGAGTCAGTAGGTCTGCCAAGGGTGTGCAGATAAACATGTCACTGTGTGCGCGTGTGTGACTGAGTGTGTGACTGAGTGTGTGACTGTGTGTGTGTGTGACTGTGTGTGTGTGTGTGTGTGTGTGTGGCTTGGCATGCTATGTGTTATATCAATTGAAACGTGGCGTGGTACCCGGCAGCGGTGCATGTTTGACGGGTTAATTTGAAAATCAGATGTACAGATTCAAGGAGATTCATGGCGGGCGGGGAAGAAATGAAAAAGCAAAGGCGGGGAGGGAAAAAGAAACAGACACATGATGAGGATGAAAGAGTGGCAAGGGACCGACAGTGAGAGGAGCGAGGCTGGGAGTCTGGATGGCGACGGAAGAGTGAGGGGACAGAGACGGATAAATGGCCGAGGAGAGAAAGCTCGAGATAAAGAGAGATTTTTAGTTGCAGCACGTATGGCACAATAAATATAGATTGTTATGGGGGCGTGTATTAAAAAGCTCTCCGCGAGGTGCGATGAATTAGCTCTATTAATGAAAGTGTGAGCCACTGTGTGGTCACAGATCCAGGACGTACGTACATGCACACACACACACACACACACACGCAGACACACACTGTGCTCCCACTCCAGGCTCATATCATTACCCATCATTACACCCCCCATTTGGCATCAGCCGGCCAGATCGATCACGGCCGATAACTCTGTCTCACTCCAGGCCGGCCTATCTATCTCTATCTCACCCCCCTCTCCTCATATCTAACTTTCCCTGTATCTCTCTTTTTCACACCATATCTCCTCTCTCCCTGTCTCAACCCCCTCACACAACTCTCTCCTGCCCACAAACTGTATCAGTTTCAAAATTACTTAAATCGTCCGCCTACCTTATCCTCCCTTGCTTTTTAGCTCTCCAAAGTATCTCTTCATCTCCTGTCAACTAAATCTCGCTATCTAACGCTCACTAATCTCCCGCTCACTCCTCTCCAGGTTTCCGTACTGTATTTCCCTAACTCATACCTCAGGCCTTCTTTTTTTTTGTCGTCACTGTGACAGGCATATCAATCACCTCGTATTTTCATTTGTTGCTGACCTGCTTTCAGCTTCACTATAATACGCCTTTTCTTCTTCCGCCGTACCCTCCCACAGCCTTTCATCTCTCCCTTCGTCTCTGTCACCCATCTTGCTCTCGCTCAGGCAGCCGCCCAGTCACACCAGCTGTGTCTTTGCACATGACTCACCGTTGCTTCCTCTCTTCTTGAACAGTGCTCCTCTCCTCCTCCTCTTCATCCTCCTCCTTCTCCACCAGCTCCTTACCCCCCCCTCCTCCCTCCCTCCTGCTGCTGCTGCTCAATGTACCCCCTTGCTCTCCTCGTCTGCAGAGAAAGTGGTGCTTACGTCGAAACTTGAAGGCTCAAGGCTGAGCTTAACAGCCACTTGGACGAGTTCTGGATATTTTGTGTATATGTGTGTGTGTGTGTGTGTGTGTGTGTGTGTGTGCAAACTGCTTGTGCATAAAAATACAAGAAAGCAATTGAAAAGAACGCTCGAATACCTGAAAAACGAGGACTGAATCCATTCATATTGATCTCATTTGAAGGGTTAATAACATGGCCTGAAAAGGAGGGGCGCGATGAGTTGCTTTTCTCTCCCCCATCTCCTTCACTGTCCCTCTCTTTACTTACGTCTCTTGATCTAATGATGCTCTTGCTTGTGTATGTTCCACATTGATTCTAATTCAATTTGGATAGAACGGGTCTTTCAGACAATTGTCTGCAGCGAGGGCCCCAGATGGATTTTCAGCTTCTTCTGTAGGGATAAGAGATTAATGGAAGGAAGGCCACACTGGACAGAGGAGAACAACAATCAATTCCTCAATAATTCCATATTTACACATTCTCATATGAAGAGAGTAATAAAGAAGGAGGGAAGAGCGGAGCATGTGCCACATTGTTGTTGCGGAGATTGGAGCACCTCCCTGTCCTGAGAGGGAACAAAAAAAAAAACAGTATTGCAGGATGGAGGAAATGAATGCAACATTGTCACAACAAGTTGAGTGCGTGGTTTTGTTTTAATGGTGAAAAAAACTGGTCCTGTTGCATAAAACATGGGCAAAGGGCTTCTGATAAATTGATATTCACGGACGATTCAATCTGAAACAGTAATAACTTCAGAGCAGTTGAGTGTTAGCTTTGTTTCTAACCTAAATATATGACTTTTTTTGTAATAAGACGGACAACACATTTTCACCAGCCATAGTCACGACTGCGCTTTCATTCGATCACTGTCACACGGCCTTTGTGCTCCATATTCGCTTTGACACTGGCTGTTTTTAAAGCCACTGTTGTGACACCCGTGCTACAGAGAGCTGCGCACGTGCACGCGCCTCCCGTGCACAAGTGCGCACAATCGCGTTAGCATGCAATTGCGCGTGTCCCGAGGCGTATCACCATACTGCACCCGTCTCACGTCAAAACACTGGTGACTTGCCAGACGTGAGCTGTGTTTTGATTTCATACGAAGCGGCCCGGAGCATTACTGGGGACACGGTTCAGAATCCCCCGGCCCGATGATATCCCTCCCCTCGCTCGTCCGCAGTGGCTGTTGATTCCTGGCTTTCCAGCTCTTTGAGCATTTGGCTGAGACGGTCTCCGGAGGCCGGGGCCGTAAGCCCCAGACTCGCTCCCTGCAGGCCGTCTCACTGACAGGAGATCAGGCTTCACCAGTATGTGTGAGAGGTACAGTGGGATCTGAGGGATGGATCTTATTTCAGCTGATCCAGCACACTGAGGTGGTTGCCAGAGACTCGAAAAAACTTACTTTGTGCATCTTTATGTGTGGGGGTGTGAATGCGAAGACACGTGTGTGTGTGTGTGTGTGTGTAGTTGCCTGTGATGTGAGTGGGTTTTAGACAAAGACAGCAGTGAAAGACAGTTGAGACAGCACGTGTGTCCATGTGTGTGTATGTTTGTGTGTGTGTGTGTGTGTGTGTGTATGTGAGAGAAAGAGAGATGGAAAATATGTTTGCCCTGTTCACACCGATCTGTTTGTGTGGGAGTGCATTAACATCTATGTGGGCTGGAAGGGAGGCTGAATATGCAAAACAGTTGGAACAAAGGCTAATAACTCTGGAGCTGCTGTGCAAAAAAAAGAAGAAGAAGAAAAAAAAAAGATCGTACATTTCCTTGACTTTAGTGGAAGCCAGACAGGTTTTTGTATCGTTTGGAGGAAGAACACAGGTTTCTGTCATCCCCTCAGTAGTTAGGAGCTCTTATTTGAACCGTGGTGAGAGATTTTCAGTCTCGGTGGCAAACTGACAGGGCTGAATCTGAATTTATTTAGCCTTCGCCGCTTTCGCATTCAGTCTCATTGGACTCCTGTACAGCACTTGAGAAATAAGTTTGCCTGAGATACTGATGCATTGTGTTTGGCTGGAAATCTGATGTAATAGCGATAAATAAAAGGTCCGTAATGAGAATGTCGGGGAACAAGGACACGGGATGGAGGTAATAACGCTAATAATTGGAAGGAATCTGAGAGTGCGATTTAAAAAATGTGGGCACTAATTATTAACTCGAGAGAGCAAATTAAGTAATTCGGAGGTACAAATTATTAAATTGAGGGAATGAAAAAGGATATTGAGCGCACAAATTAGTGCATGTGCTGGGAGAGGATTTGTACTTTAATGGCACAATGTGCTAATTTCATTGAAGCAATTCAGGAAAAAAAATTCATTTGACTGCCTACCCGACTCCTGAGTAAACAGAGCATCGCGCCACCGTATTGTTTTCACTGTCACTTTTGAAATAGCTTTTATTATTACCGAAAATATTTCCTCAGCCGTTCAGCTGAGGAATGTTAAAGGCACCGGTGCCATTTTTGTACGAGCGCGAGCTAAAAATGTCACGGTTATGTTGCACATTGTAAGAGCGTGTGAACGGGAGGGGAACCTGCTCGTCTGTTGCTCTCATGTTTGCTGGAAAACACACACAGCGGGGTGTAATAATGCGCATCTGTGTGCGCGTGCACGCTCTTCTTTTATTTCACCAGTGGAGGGTTGCTGGCAGTAAAGGGATTTGAAAAGTGCGATTTTGAACTTCTTCATGTTAGAAGTCAGTTTGATCAATGTCTGCTGCAGCTCTCGCTTGCCTCGGGGCACAGTGAACCACTGATAAATGAATTCCTCTGTGTGAGTCCGTGGACTGATGTGTAGGTGTACGGTGAGGTAAAAAAAAAAAAAAGAACAAAAGCAAATCACAGAGTCTAAAAGTGTGTGTCTGCATGTGTGCGTTTACATACGATATCTGCATAGTGTTTGTTTTTGTACGTAGGAAAGGTGTGGGTGTAGCTGCGAGCTTCCGCATCCATTTGTGCGCAGAGTCCTCTGATTGAATCATATTCAAAGCCTCTAATTAGGATCATCTTACTCGTAGGCTCATGGCAGCTAACAAAGACACCAATGCGTCTCTGGACTTTATCAGCCAGTCCAGCCATGGAGTCGGGCTGGCAGTCAGGCCTCAGTGCCCAGCCTGGCCCTGGAGCCCGACAGCCTGCAGAGGAACCCATGTGCAGAAAACCTTTTAGAGCTTCAGCAATCCGATTAAGGCTGCTTTTTTTTTTTCTTTTTTTTTTTTGTCTGCACCACTGTTGATGCTGAGATAAGTGTTCTAGTGGGCTCCTCAGATCAACTCTAAAAGCACTATTTCATTAAACCGGGAACTCAAATTTCTGAGTGAATCATTTTGGGTTTCTTGGTACATTTTGAAGGAGGGGGATCACACGCTCACTGACATTCAACAAGACGTCAAGACGTGAAATAACGACGTCGGATGAAAGCCAGGGAAACTGTAGGCTGACAGTGAGCCATAGTGGATGAATGGACGCGACAGAGATCTTATTTTTTTAAGGCATTTGATTTACAGAAATAGATAGGATGTATGAACTGTGTGCGCTCACTGCGTGTTTACGATTGTGGTTTTTCAAAGACAGGTAACTTGAAAAGCCTCCATATTTATCTCTAAGTGTTCTGGCAGAGCGTCAGTGGGATGATGGATGATGTCTTCATCGGTGGCCAATTCTCTGAAGTTGTGGTTTGAGCGCTGGACTGAAAAACAAGATTACATTTAATGGACATTCACTCCCATCCAGAATTAACTGCAGGCTAAACACATACAGCTGCACGTAACATGGCATCCAACAAACCAAATCTCCGTTCAGAGAAACTGCTGAGAAACACGCAGCTAAATACAATTATTTACAATTTTTTTCAATAAAGTCTGGAGTGAATATTGTTTTATTGTTTTATGGAGCGATGAGAGGCACATGTTGGACTGTCAGCTGACTGGAATAAAAGCTACCTTATCAATGAACATTTTTCAAGTCGTTTTTCAAGGCTGTGCAGACGAATGCTTATCAGAGTGTGTGTGCAAATGTCAGAGTGTGTGTGTGCATGTACAATACAAGCACAAATTAAAACACGATTGCCACCTTGTTGTCTCGGTTTGAACTGAGGTGCAATGCAATATTACTTTCAAAAGACGGGCCGTGTAAAAGGAGCATCTTGAAGAACGATTATGTTACAGAAAATACTTAATAACTATCAAATGAAAAAGCAATAATGGATCTACTAGTGATTACTGGACTCTAAAGATAACTACTTAATAAACACGCTCTACATGTGCTTCTCCTTGTACTCTCTGAACGAGAATTAACATTCCAACATAATCTGGTTTGCTTTGTTCCCCATTCTTCATTTTCCATAGTGGTGCTATCAATCGATGCACACACAAGCGTGTGAGAATGTGGATCGACTTAGAAATAAGGTTTCCAGCCAGTTAAGACACTAAATAGGTATGCGGAGTCGGGTGCGGTGCTTCCCTATCTCCATCAGAGGGGTGACCTTTAGCATGGCCTGTTCCTGTATGGTTTTCCTCAGGGTGCGAGGATGTGGGCAGAGCTCTGCTATATACAGTAGGAGTACTCAGCAGGATCAATAGCTCTCTCTAAAGCTGCTCCCAGACACACCTGCTGTACCCCGGGTGGCCTTTGTGACACGGAGATAAAGAGAAAACACTCCCCAGGCTGTTAGTGTCTGCCCATCTCTCCAGGTCCCTCCTCCTCCTCCTCCTCCTCCTCCTCTTCCTCCTCCTCTTCCTCCTCCTCAGCCTCCTCAGGAAGACGGATAAATCAAACTCACATGACAGCGGGGAAAGTATTGCTAATATTTTCACGATCGGCAACAATATTGTCGTGACTTAACCTTTTCTTCAAGGCGAGAGGAGGAGGAGAAGAAGAAGAAGGCAAAAAAATCCCCTCACATCCATCCACGCTGGGCTGTGCTGAGACAGCTGAAAGAGCTGGAGGGCGGGGTCCATGTATATTTACTAACTCGCTGCTCCATTAATCAAAAGACACAGCATGTTGGCTCCACCTGTCTGTCAGTGTCCTCTCACATTCCCCGGCCACTTTCTCTCCCCCTGCGACTCCACGCGCCCCTATGCTTTATATGTGCATGTTTATGGAGCTCGCTCCTCTTTGTCTACACCGACTCTTTTCTGTCCCTGGTCTTTTGTTGCTGACTCTAATCTTCCACCTTTCGTTGTCTTTTTTTTATCTTCCCCTTTCCCATTCTTGTCTGACTCCTGTATGCAATATCCCAATGCTCCTGCTGGAACAGGAGTAGTGTGTAGTATGAGTGTGCTGTCCAAGCAGGTTAGAGAGGGTAATTTGAGCCTCTGAGGGTGCCTTGGGGCTTGGATCTAGTTTTGGACGGTGTGCTGACAGTCAGCAATCCAGCACTGATCACACCAAAGTCGCACAGATCGGTAAGATGTGTAAAAGCCTGGTGGGGAGAGGGGCAAGTGTAAATGAGTTAAGGAGAGAGTGCAGCGAGAGAGGTGATGGTAGTTTTATCCACACAGACGGAGTCGACAGAGATGTCACTTTCCACCCGGGGACACGCTGAGGTCCATTCGCACGATGGGAGAGCAGAGTGACGCGGTGGATCGATGAATAGCCTCACAGTAAGAAGGTCGCGGGTCCAAATCTTGGTAGCTCAGCCTGGAGTTTAAGTGTTCTCCAGGTACACTGAAGTTATCCCACAGTTCAAAAACATGCATGTTAGGTTCGATTAGAGACTCTAAATTGTCCCTGGGTGTGAATGTGTACTGTCCAGGGTGTATTCACTGAATGTGAGCATCAGCAGACTCGAAAATCCTCAGGTACAAAGCAGTTAAGACAACAGATGGGTGAATGGATGGAGGATAGGGGAGCACAGTTTCTGTCCGAGTCCACATGTGCATGTTCTTTGTGCCACATTTGTGTGCAGGGGCTGAAGTGTGACCGTTTTCTTCTTTCCAGGGTTTCAATGTGTTTGAAAAGAGAAAGATCTGAGTTTTAACAGAACAATATACTCAATTGAGCAGCACACAAATACACCAAGAAAGAAAAAGTTGGAGCTGAAGTTGGAGTTTGAGTGGAGTAGACAAGCGTCTGGTATAGAAGCAGTTTTAATATGTTAGCCTGTCTCCCTGCTGGCCTCCCCTCCCCCTTTCAGGGACGGCACTAATGCCATTAAGTGTGGGACAGATCTGTTCCATGTCTGCAGGCCTGCCAGTCTACTGGTCTGCCCCGAGACCACTCTCCATCTAATCCTATCCTCTCTCTCCCTCTATCCTCCGCCTCCCCTCCACGCCAGAGACAGGAAGAGGCGGCTGGGAGAAAAATCTAATAAATAAATGAGAGGATGCAAGAGGAAAAAAAAATATATAAATTAAGTTCTCCGTTCTCGTAAATCATGTTGCCAACTTCCAGTAGACAGGAGGGCGGAGCTTAGGCGAGAGTGATAGGGAGACCATAGGAGTAAAGAGGGAGGGAGAGGCAGAGAGAGTATGAGAGGGAGAGGGATTGTGAGAGGGAGAGAAAGAGGGAGAGAATGCGGGAAGCGTTTCTGTTCCACCCTCAACCTAGGCTCGGCTCTGGAGACTGCGCGGCGAGGTGTTTTTAATTGATTTTTGATTAGATAGACATGAAGAGGGGGGGGTTGTCCATTAGCATGAAGGGAATGAACCTCTGAGAGGAAGTGAGTGAGAGAGTAAGGTACAGTGAAATAGAGAGAGAGAGAGAGAGAGAGAGAGAGAGAGAGAGAGAGAGAGAAAATGAAATAAAGAATTGCCAAAGACACTCTGAAGCAAATGATAAGTAAATAAGCGCATATGCATATTTCATATGCGTCAATGGGATAGAACATTTTCCTTGAATAGCAGCTGAAGTGTAGCTCAATAGACGAAATTATTTGCTTTAATTATATCTTATTGCCCAAAGGTTTAAGGTTTGCAATGATTAAAGGACTATTCTCAAACCTGCATCCCAGCTGCCCAGGTAGACCTTTGTCTCTCATGTCTCTCTATGTACAGTATTTGAGCCCAGACAGCCTCAACACACACTTCTGCCTCTCCTACCTTTTAAATATTGAGGAAAAGTTGGCTATTTAAGTTCAAGTTCACAGAGGCGGCTCCATGACTCCTGGTGTCTGAAAGCTTCATATATAGAATTACATTAAACGTGTTGAGACAGAGCAGAATTGACAGGCTGTTGGCCTGTAAGCCCGGCTAACTATGCTATCATTTCTTCGGCTGTGTGAGATGAAACAGGAGGACAATCCGATGGCCTTGTCTCATCAGCTATTCCAGATAGTAAGACGAGCACCTCCAAGCAACTTAAAAAATACAAAAATTTGATTCCAAAACATCGTGTAAGAACCCATAGCAGTTAGCGTGGATAGCACAGGGACGACTCAAAGCAAGCCCACGCTTCAAACAAGACATAGCAAAAAAAGAATCTGTAAATATCAAAACGCAACCATCTTCAGTTCAACAGACTCAGGGGTGCGACGCTATAGCCGGTGGCTAACGCTAGCTTGCGTACTAACATCTGCTGCTTTGCTTGACACACGCAGTCTGTGCCGGAGGTTGAAAAGTTTCAGCGAATTAAACCACCATTTTGATAACACTTGTGGGTTTTTTTTTTTTACTTTTTGATGAAGATGGTGCAAATTAGGGGGAGAGCTGGGGGCAACACACACACACACACACGCACACACCTGCAACTCCTCAGCAAGCTAACATGCGTAGCTCTGCTGCAGTGTGGGGAAACTACATCATTACTGCAATTACATTGGACTGACTTCTTTGCAGGTTGTTTGGGCTCAAGAGAGAATTCTAGAGGATTACAACTTCAAATCTCACATCCAGTTTTCAGCGGTATGAAACAGAGTGCTTGATTGCGAGCTGCTGAGTGAATTGTTTCTAATAAGAACATAGAGTGTATAATCTGTCCTCCATTTTACACGTGTCCATTTGGAGTGAGCACTCGACTGCTGTTGGCAAACTGCGAGAGCCCACACTTGTGAAAGCGAAGATTATTAAGACTGTCTCCTTCGATCTCGTAGTTAGCCCTCTGTCGGTCTCAGGGCAGTTATCCGCTGTTATTTGGAGATCGAATTAGCCGAGCTCGCCCTAAATAAAATATAAACTGTTCCACAGTTTCAATAAACGACTCCAAACATGTTTGGTGTCATCACGCTCTAAGTGTCCCCTCATGGCAACTGCGATCAGCACAAGCACACTCTGCTAACTATTAAGGTTATAAAGCTAAAACCCAATCTCACTGCGCCATACGAACGATCCAGTGTCGGGAGGGTTACGTTGAAAAAGTATCTCACTCACAGATTATAACTTTACAGATAGGAAACTCATGATTGTTTTTCGTGATTGTCATTTATTCTCTATGTCACCAGACAATAACACGGAAGGTCAAAACACTGTTTTGAGCAGAGTTAATAAACATGTGAGCAAGATAAATCCCTTTAGGTGATGATATCAATAATGTAGCTGCATCCTGATTACCCTCTATTTAAATTGTACATATTAATACATACAGTAACTTTTTACAAGGACACACTTGTCCATTTATAAAAATTGTCTTTATTTATTCATGTTTGTGACCCAGTCTTTAAGCTTTATCTCTGAGGGATTTAACCATGAGTGTACTGTATGTTATAAATCTGACCAGCCTGTGTATTTCTGTGCAGGTGGTCCTGCAGTGGTTTCCAATTAAATACAGTCCGTTATCCCTCTATTTTTCTCAGTCTACCAAAGGTCAACACAGTGGCGAGAGTTATTTCTACCCACATGAAATTTTGCATTAAAATGATAATTACCTTAGAATTAATTAGCAATATGTATTTTTTTTTATTTATTACATTAGTGGTAATGTAAAATGACCTTATTTCCCCTCGGTAATCAGGCAGTAATTTTATTTTACCTTGAGACCACTGGCCCCGTGCTCGCACATGCAACAATTTTACACTGATGTGATGAAAACCAAACGGGAATTCACTGCAATTACCAGAAATCTCATATATGAGAACTGTGTTGCCATAAAGGAGAAAAAAAAAATTCTCGCACAGAGAAAGACACTGACAAATGACCTCTCACATATTGATTGCTGTTCAAGCAGTGCCTCACGCACAGCATAATAACGACAGCGAGCACAGTAGCATTGATATTTGTTGTGTGTGTGCGTGTTTTTTTATTATTATTATTATATATTTTTTGTATTTCCTTTTTGTCCTCAGGTTTGGTTTTAATGGCTGAGCAAACCAAGGAGAGAAACACAACACGGCATTCTCCGACCATAAATTAGATTTGCACCTCCAGCAAACTTTAACTTTGCTACTCAGTAACTTGTCTCGGTTCTCATAAGTTTTCTGGTCTCCAGACGCCCCTCTGTCTCCCCCCGCCCCTCCCCCCTTTGCTCTCATCCTTCTGGTCAGTGAAACCGGTCCCAGCTGCACTTAAACAGAAACCCAGAGCTGCGGACGTAGACACATTCACACACTCCCACTCCCTCACCGATTCTCTCCGAGGCACATAGGGTTAGAGTAATATCCAAAGTGCAGGTGGGACCTCGCTTTCGTAGCGGGGCTGAACAAAGCAGGCCGAGAGCGTGAGCCAAGTAATGGAGTGATGATCACTGCAACGATAGAACAATCAAAGTGGGGAGGCCGGTGGTGGTGGGGGCACTCAGGGACTTGGGGAACTTGCACACTAATTGTATCTTATGACTAATTGGTAAATTAGTGAAACCTATTTCAAGGCGCCAGGCTTAGCTTTGGGGGACACCCACAGCTCATTATAGACTCATATTCTGGGCAGAGGAGGAGAAAAATAAAGGAAATTATACAATTGCTCAGGTGAGAATGGCAATTAAGCAAGTGCTTAAGAAGAGAAGGAAATGAAGCCTCATACACGCATAATTTACTATAGTCTCTTGTGTCTGGCTTTAAATCACCGCTGATCCAGGGCACGTATTTATGGTGGTGTGGAGAGGAAAAAAGAGCGTCGTTTGTGTTTTTGTTTGCATACTTATGCACACATTTGCATGCGCATGTTGGGAGCCGCAAACAAGTATGTTGCTCTGTGGTGCATGGATGTAAATGTGTGGAAGTGCATAATAACTCGGCTCAACCACTTGATTTGGTTGCTCGGCAGATTTTAATCAATTACTTAAATGCAAATAGCAGAATTCTTTAATGATGACTCTGCAAGGTCTGTAAATCTGGCCTCTCACTGAAGCCATAATAAACCTTCCCTGAACTGTATTTCTTCACATTAGTATTATGAATTTGAACAGTTTAGAGATGATTCTTAGAAGCATTTTGCCTCAGGAGGAAAGACAATGTCATCAAAGGCCATTATGTCCTGCAGGATTTTCAAGAACGGAAGAGGACAACTTTGTCAAGAGAGATACAGTGCCTAATATAATTCACTGGAGATATGGGTGTATTTTTAGAATCAGGCCAGTCAGATTCATAGGAAATAAAGCAAATGTAGATGTTGCGTCTCAATGAGATATTCCATGAAACTGTAGAGATGAGAACACTGGTTTAACTGGTTTCCCAGATTGAAGAGCCCGGAGTTTGTTCTCTCAAATATTGATTCACCTGTCGAAGATCACACAAATTATGCAAATTCTGTTTAAGGGAAGATTTTTCACCGCTTCAGAGTGTATGTGCCCCGGAGAAAACTGAGAGCCGAGTTAATATCCAAAAATACCTACAGAAGTATGAGGATCTAACAGTTCAGCTCTCGGGAAGTGAATGTTAGAACCGTTGGGAAGCAGATGGAGCAATTACGAGGCGAGATACTGTGTGTGTGTAATGAAGTCACCTATGTTTCATTCTCTGCCTTTCACGCAGTGTGTGCTCAGAGGCAGCAGTGAGGAGACAAAGGGTTAGTTCTCAACCTTCGATCCCGTTCGTCACCTCCCTCCTCCCCCTCCGTAGTTCCCCCACAACGTGCTAACACGTCGTATTGAGTGTTTCTTCAGCTGGCCCTTCCTCCTCTTATGCTTTTGTTCCCTCTCTTCATCACCATTTGGAGGACATTTAAGATATTTCCACAAGGACACCATCGATCCCGTTGAAGCCCCATCCCCACCTCCAAACACCTCATCCACCCACCCCAACCAATTTGCCAGCAGTAAAACTAATATTGTCTTTAATCAGATGCAATTAGGCCTGCAAGTTAAGATCTCCTCCCAATTAAAACTCATTAGGCCCCTAATGTCATTAGGGGAGCCTTGAGTAACCACTGCTTGCAGAGACAGGCCTCTTGTCACAAACAACGGTGCCGCTCTCTAACGCACAGTGGAGGAGGTTCGGGTTTGGAAAAAATGTTTAAGTCAGGCGGAATCTGAAACGAGAGAAAAGCAAAAGTTCAGCCGAACATCTGTGAGAATAATATACAATGGAGATGTCGGCTGCTGCAGCAGAGAGAGAAGCTTTAAAGTTATTTCGTTGTTTGAAGGGAGAATGTTTGGTTGTAACACTGCAGCATAATCACAGCTGTCTGGCCCCATTCTCTATATACCACTCGTACTAAAATGTTATGTCACTTTTTAAAGTAAATGAACTGGTTCAGTTATAGTGCTTTTAGTCTTTGCCCATTCATTCACGGATGACACACTATCAGGGGCACTCTGAGGTCAGCATCTTGCTCAAGGATACTCTGACATGCATTTTCTTACGTCTCCAATTATATTAATGGCTTTCTGAGCTGTATTGTTTGAGCCGTTGTCATGTGTTTTGTGTTGTTGCTTGGAACAGAACGGCAGTCGTCATAATATTTCTACAGCATTGACGGAGTGTTTGGTGATTATATCACCGTTAGTGATTTTTAATGTTTTATTTGACACCATTAGTCTTGAAGTCGTGCTGCTGTAAATGATGATAATAAAGTACAGATGCGTACGATACGGAGACACAGCCAAGCAGCACAACAGAATTAAGCCAAGGTGAACGCAAATGAGGCTTTATTACAGGAAGGTCAGTTTTAAATGACACCGGGGACACTTTGAGCAGGATCATTTCCAGCATTGTACGATGACGCACGCCTGTAATTTTGCTGGTTTTGGGGAGCTGCCACGACTGCAGTTAATGAAGCAAAATTGAAGCCAGCAGTTGTTAAGTAATAACCATCACCTGCGTTGTTTGTATTCCACAGTCGCGCATGTTTGCACATTAACTGTATATTGAATTTATCTACTGTACGAATCCAGTCAAACAACAAACAATCAATAACGCGGCACAGCGCGGCTGTTGCACGGCTGCAAACAGAGGCAGCAGCAAGGTCAGATTTTAAATTTTCATTACCAGCTGCAGAAATAAGAAATAAAAGGATTACCGCGTACAAAACCTAATAAAACAAACAAACAAAAAAAAAAAACGACAGATGCGCAACAAAATGAAAATATATGAAATAACTGCTTTTCTGTTCTGCCTGTACTACCCAACATTAAGCTGTAAAAAAAAAGGAAAAACAAAAAAAAACAACACAAAAGAAAATAAACAAAAAAAAAAACGCTGAACGAATCCAGACAGTAAAACCGCTGAAGGTATATTGAATTTGCGAGTCTCTCTCTGTCGTGCTCAAAAGCAGTTCATCATTGATTCCTGAGCCCACTGCTGGAGAGTTGTTCTGAAGCCTTGAGACAGCAGCACATTGAAGTTAATGTGCTAACGGCACACAGACACGCCGCTCTCGGTGGATAGAAATTCACACCATTTCAACACTCCCTTTGAAAGCACTCATAGAACACAATTTTCCTCGGGCGTATAAATACATCTTAAAGCACGTCATTATTTAATTCTGCAAACTTTAAACTACCCAAGCAGGAATCTCTTCTGCATGCGCCGTATGTTTATAATAAAGCAGTGGTGTCTGCATGGTAGATATGACATTTATAAACACAGGAGTTTCAGTTCTGTGTGTAGGAGCCTGTAAAATGTCTGTGTGACACCAATCAGCAGTAATTACCGTAGGGGTTTGAGTTTTCATCCCGCCTCTAATTGGCCTTTGCTGTCAATCAACAAGTGATTTCTGCTCACAATTGAACTAAGGGGAATGATAGAAGCAGCGATGGCGGGATAATTGAAAATAATTGAGCAAATTGCAGATTTGAGAAGTTGGCTTCATCAGCACTGCGGGGGCGGAATATGAGCATGTGGAGAGCGGAGAGGTGAACGGAGGAAAAGCCAGATCTTAATGATAATGAACAAAACACTCGCCTCCATTTTGCCTCCACCCCTGAGGATGTGCTTATCGGAATAATCAGCCCGTGCGTGTCTCGGTGTCACATGCATGGGAGAAGACGAGCACCTTTGATCTCAGGATCCTCGGCTTCAGCAGCTATTCACCAGCCTGAGGGCTTACATCCTGGCCCCTGTCTGAAAAGCCTCTCAAGCACAGAGGAAACGTACCTCTGTTGTGCATCTGTGTCGGAGTTTCTGCATATAATTAAACGTGTGAATTCGGCACCGGGCATGTGTGAGCCTGAGAATGAGAGAGTGTCCATATGTGGAACACTTTCACACGTTAATCTGATTTAATGACTCTGAGAAGTGCACAGTATCACAGTTGTAAACGCACAGCCATGGCTGCAATGTATATGTTTATGTATATGTAATGTTTATTCCCATATAAACTTTATTTGGGCCTTAGTTGTGCAGCAGCATAAATCATACCTCGGTATAAATCTAAATTTTCTATCGTGGGTGGATTTGTGTATCCGATAAAGAGGCGATACTGACAAGCTATAGGGACTAAAGGCGGTCCCTCACTTTCACTTGTTTGTCGTCTCTTCCTTTTCTTCCTCCTACTCTCGCCCATCCTCAAGAGCTGCTTACCTTCCACAGCTTTGGAAAAAAAAAACAACAAAAAAAACATCTCGCCTGCAATTTACATTTCCATATGCTGCCAGTGGCGCCAGGGAGAGTGGATAATTGGGTTGAAAGTGGTGACGGTGAGA
This sequence comes from Karalla daura, assembly GCA_029224185.1. NCBI lineage: Eukaryota > Metazoa > Chordata > Actinopteri > Chaetodontiformes > Leiognathidae > Karalla > Karalla daura. Next base: position 8,114,343 of record CM055203.1, on the reverse strand, counting down.
GCAGGATAGAAAGGGATACAGAGAAGGCCAGCTGAAAAAAAAAAAAAAACAAGCCATTACAGGATGGTTTTCTTTTTTTTCCCCTCCTTCACTCGTCATTTTGCCATGCTGCTCTTAACCACTTGTGTAGCTGAAAAGATTTACCTTGGCCTCCCATTCTCTCTCACTCCAGCAGAATCACTCTATACTCGCCTCCCCCAGAGCCTCGCTCTGCTCCTGCCTCATCCATATTCATCCCGCGTCTCTCTCTCTCTCTCTCTCTCTCTCTCTCTCTCTCCTGCTCTCTCTCTCTCTCTCTCTCTCTCTCTCTCTCTCTCTCCTGCTCTCTCTCCCTCCCTGTCTGTCTCTTTAACTCTCTCTCTCTCTCTCTCTCCCTGTCTCTCCTGCTCTCTCACTGTGTCACCCACAGCATGGCGTTAATACACCAATTAGTACTAAAAGCAGATAATGGACTATGTCATATTGCAAAAGGGAAAGAGAGACACCGAGACACAGTGAGGGGAAAAAAGAGAAAAAGAGAGCAAGATTGAGAGGGTGAATGAGAAAGGGAGAGCAGAAGAGAATGAGAGAGACAGACAGACAGAGAGAGAGAGAGAGAGAGAGAGAAAGAAAGAGGAGGGGGTGGTAGTGGTGGTGGTGTCTTTATGGATGTGGTCTCTGAAAATGCTGAAATGCTGCGTTTGCTGTGAACATCCATCCAATGGAAAGAGCATGATGGGAAGAGCGCTCTAGCGGTCACAGGGTTGCTATATAAAAGCTGAGGTGTTACACCAACGCATTTCTGGCTCCAAGTACTGATGTCTGTTTGGCTTTGTTGGACTTTTAAACCCTTTTCATTGGTTTCTTCCCCTTTTGCAACTGGAAATGTAATACAGTTTCCTTTCCTGCCACTGTGTTCACGTGTACGCCTACAGGCCTTCCACTCCACTCTATATATACGAGGCATGCTCCAGTGATGGTGGCTCTGTAGTAGAATGTTTTTATTTTCTACATAAATAGGATATTGATTTTATTCATGTTCAGCACGTAGCAACGTGATGAAAACAAATGCAGATATTTTGTTGATTAATGAACCGCCGGTACAGTACAAAGTGCATCCTGTGGCTCTGATTTATACTTTGCTCTTTAAAATATCAGCGTTTCATTCATTGTAACAAAAAATGCAATTTTTATGCGGTTCCACTGAATATTTCATACTGCACATTGGAAAACGTGTTGGTATTTTCCTAACAAGCCTTGTAACAAGAAAAATACGATTTTGTGTTTTGCGGTAAAGGAGATAATTTGCCAATCACTGCAAAACAAGAAGCTGCATAACTGTGAAAATAGAAGCTCTTTGCAAATAGGGCAAGGTGTTATGTAAATAATGTTGCTGCATAAACATGAGCTCTGACTAGGAAAAATTGGCATTAATCAAACATGAGCTATAACAAATTAAAATATGCCAGCTGTATGAGTCCATTTTCTCCTTCCCTTTTAGCAGGAAACAAGAAATATCCAGGCAAGCAGCACCGATGATGCTTTGCAGATAAAGTCAATCTTATCATCCAGGACATCTCTGTATTGAGAATATAAATGCAACATGGAACACAAGTGAACAAAAAGAATTATTATTAACAATGGCTGAAAATTTCACAGTCATGGTCGAGCCTGAATGAATATATTCAGCGTATGAACGTCCCCACGCACAAGTACAAAACCACTACAAAGCGGCACAGTGGAAAGCTCTTATCTTGGATTTCCTCTCCTATCCTTTTCTTTTTCTTTTTTTTTTTTACCCCATCTCCGGTATATTTTAGCCACTGCATCACACTTATCTGGATCATTTTATTTGGGGGAAAGCAGCAAAGTAATTACGATGTGGTGTCTGAAATTGAAGTCTATTTTGAATATAGCTGGACTCTTGATCAGTATCCCATCCCGAAAAATAGAACAGTTTCCTGTGTGTTTCTCAGATGCATCTGTTTGAGAGCCTCTCCAGACAATGCAGCCGTGCTGAATACTAAAATAAGGACTTGATGTCATCTTTTGCATTAACTTTGAAAGTACAAAATACTTTACCATCGATCTTGACCTCCTGCGAAATGACAATCACAGTCATCCTCTTGGAAGGATTTCCAGCTCTGAATAAACTTGCGTTGAGCATCTGCAGAGCTTTACATAGAAGTCTTGTTATGTTTCCTTTACCCCATTAGACTTTCTAAGGCGATATTATTCATGAGTAAGTGATCAAGCAGGGAGGGCTGCGGCATTTGTGAAAAAGAGGCCGCTGCTTGTGTTTGGCACGCCAATCAGTGCTTAATCGTGTGTAGTCACTGTTGTTGTTGCTAAGAAACCGGGATGTGATGAACAACTGCTCAGAAAGCATCAACTGATTCTCTAAATCTGTCCACATTCGCTGCTCGAGCAGTCCATTTCGTACAGTAGGTGATGTGGTTTGCCTGCAATCACCTCTGATTATACCAAGCCGTGTGACTTTGCATGAATAACATCTCATCTTGAGGGGAAAAAAAAAGAAACGCCTGATAGAGTGTGTGACTGCCATGAAGCACAAACCATATTATGCTAGCTGTTTATTGGCGCAATGAGTCAGCCAGCCCATGAAGGTCAATTGACTGGATTTGAGAGCAGTATAACAGAGTAGGTGCCGTGTGACAGAAGGCTAAGTGGCAAAGGCGTGTAGGGGCCCATTCACTAGAGCCCAATATTAGCTATCATAATAGAAAGTGACAAAGGCATTTTCCGAGGGGAGAGAAAAATTGCAACATGCTCTGTGCACTGGTGAAATTATTGCATGTGATATGGAAGTTGAATGATTTCATCTGGCAGCATAGCCTACCCCTTGTCCACCAGGAGACCACCATTATTAGGACTTTTGTCAAGGATGAGCAAAAAGAGAGGAAGTTAAGCAAAATGTGGTTAAAATTGAATATGCTATGTTCGGTGGCCTGTGGCCTCACAGAAAGGAGGTCCTTGGTTTGAATCCTGGTTAAACCGATAAGCTTTCTACAGCGATGGACAATTGAAAGCCACAATGGCCAAGTACAGCCAAAAACATACAAACCCATTAAAAAATGAAAATAAAAATGCTGAAAACATACCCAAACACTCAAAACCAAAGAACAAATGCAAAAGAGAAATGCTGTATGTTTACTAGAAAATGCAGTAGCCATCCAGGCCTCTAGGGAGATCAGACTTAAGGGATGGCCCACATTCTCTTCATACATCTATGGTGTCTAATGTGTATTTCTGTCTTATGTACAATTGGTTTTTGGGACTCTTCCTGTGCCTGTGCAGAGTTTAAAGTGGTACCAAGTTCGAACTCTCTATGATGTCACCCAATGGTTTGTGAAGAGCTGTTTTTGAGGATTCACACTCACACTTTGCCTCACATGGTCGCCATCTTGAATCTTTGCAGCCAGATGAAACCCTATTTGGATGAGCCCCAGCCCTCCGTGACCACGCCCATTAGTTTGTGATGGGTCCCTGCTTATTCAATTTTTTAAGATCTAAAATCCAATTGATCATGGAATTATGTACAAATTAGCCAAAGATCACACGCTGCCATGAGAAACTTCAGCTGTTGAAATCAGTCTGAGTTGTGAAAAAAAATTGCTTTGCATAATTAGCAGATCTTGGTGGCATTAGAAGTAAAGCTGTTGGCTTCACTTTTCAGGCTGGGAGACTACATTTTTTTAATATACAATTTATGTGTGGTACTCCCTCCTCTCACAGTCCAAGAACATGCATATTTAGGTTGAGATCCCTACATAAAGGGGAAAATTAAAATGATGGAAATCTGCCTTTACGTCCAACTGTGAAACTTTCGTCAGGATGGTGTGTGTTTTTGTGTTCTGGCCAGTTTTATTTCATGATGTCCTTAAACTCTGTGTTACTGAAGCATGGATGGATGCAGTACACAGGTGTACAGTGTGTACCTAAACAGAGCCAGGTTTAATTATTTCTCAGTCACAAGGTCTGAAGTCACTCATTCTAAACTCACTTCTCATTTTAATCAGAAATGTTTGCTTTATTCACCTATGGCTGTTTATCTCTATCTAAAAGCAATTTCACAGTATAATTTAGCCTCTTTAACTCTCAGCCAGAAATATCCACTTTAGTTGCACCCAAGCTCTTACGTAACTCTCCAGGTTTATTTTTCTTTGTACAGTACATTTTGCTGTTCATATGCAGTAATTTGTTGTTGACTACTGACAGCATTTTCTGATTTATAGAGTGATTTTAAAAGAAAGATGGCCAAACTTCCCTCAGGCAAAAAACCTCTGACACTCTCGCACAACAAAATGAAAGTATAATTCTGACCCTGGCTTTTTCTGAGGTTCAAATGTCTGTATTTGGAAAATGTATGCAAATTCAGATATATTTAATGAAATTATACCTCATTTGCATTCCTAGGCGTACAAATTACATCAAAACTTTAATACTGAAGTGAAGGTAATCACCCGATGAGGTCTATTAGATAAAATGTTCCTCTTCTCTTCTCAAGAGACTCACCTCACAACATTTACAGTACGCGTTTGCGAATGTGTAGATGTCGATGTGAGTATTTCTGTAAATGTCAGTAAGCACTGGTGCTCCATATGCACTCAATATACTGAACCTACTCATCTAAATGTATGCGATACTGTAACATTTTATCATAACTGCATATTGCTCCCTCCCGTTGCTGCACATTCCTCTGTGCCGAGATGTTGATGCACAGTAGTGTAGCGCCATATATGATAAAGCATAATAGTGTACGTGACTTATATATGATATGATGTGATACTATATATAACATTAACGATGCGGTGGAAACACAGGATTTGCAGTATTGCCTCAGCAGTACAGTTTATCATGTAATATGGTGCAGCAAGTAGACCTGAGGTAAACCTTTTTACATGTCCAACAACTGGTTATACACTTAAAAAAAAAGAAAAGAAAGCTAAAATGAAAAATGAAAAAACTCTGTGAATGAGTGAAGAATTGCTATGTAATTTGCTCGACAGGCATACTTGTGCTAGTCTGCAGTCCCACATAGAATAAGGCTAAAGTGGCTCATGGCCAGTTTTCTATTTATATCTGCAGGAGAGAGGCCTGACTACTTTAACATAGTGCATGATGGTTGTTGAACAATTAGGTGTGTTTCCAGTGTGAAGATTTCCAGATCTTACCCTCTATTCCCACAGAGCATGTTGCTAAACCACGTTTTAGTAAGAGATTTGATCTTTTTCGTTGCTTTGTATTCTTTGGCCGCACCTGTCAGCTTCCTGAAGAGCACCTGAAATCCCAATTTATGTCTCTCCTTCAGTCCTCGTCTGTCAGTGGAAGTACCAGAACAATAATCTTTAGAAAAATCCATTTGTGCATGTGGGCAGAGACAGCAGACTGCTGTCGTCTAAGGATTTCATCCCTTTTGAGAATTATTGCTTTGACATTAGTCAGACACATTGTCTTTAGTGCTGTTGAACTAATGAAAAAATATAAAAGCCCGCTGAGATGCATTTAAATTCAAGTTGGTGCACTTCAGTGGAGAATCATCAGGTCTCATAATACAGATGAGTTGTAGATGTAAGGCTCCTTATGATTCCCTGATCGTGTCATGACTTTGTTTAGGAATTCACTGGGCACAGGATATGAAAAGTGATGCGATCATTTAAATAAGTCTTTGTCCATCAATTACCTTTCTCGAGTCCACTGCAGGACACACACACACACACACACACACACACACACACACACACATACCATTCACTCTTACACTCACAACTAGGGGCAGTTTAGAGTCTCCAGTCGACCTAAACATGCAGGTTTTTGGACTGTGGGAGAAAACCAAGAGAAACCAAGAGAAACCAAGAGAAAACTGGAAGAAGATGCGAACCTGACACAGACACGCCCTCAGTCTGACCAGGAACTTGAACCAGCGACCGTCTTCCTGCACAGCCCTTCAGTCTTTATCGCTGACTTAAAAATCTCAAACAAACTTTCCCGACGCAGACGGTTTCGACTCTGTCATCACATCACGCTGAATGGGTCTGAACTCCTACATAAGAAAATTCAATCACGTTGATTGCATTCTGTCTCGTCGATAAAGCAACTTTGTCTCTTATGAAATGGATACTTTTTTCTGGAAACTTGAAGACTGTTTTCAGTGAAACACCTCCTTGACATTGATGTAGCCGAGGCTCAAGAGTAGCTGGAACAACTGCCCTAGCGCCCTGGATTCAATAAGAAAAATAAGCAAAAGCAGAAAAAAAAGTATAATTAGAATCAACATTAGGGGCAACATGGTTGATCTGTGGATAACATTGTCACCTCACAGCAAAAATGTTGGACCCCAAAGCAATGTTCTCTTTGTGTGAGTGTGTGTGTGTGTTTTCTCTCAGTCCGAAACATCCATGCTCAGACTACCTGGAGACTCCTTAGGTGATTTGTGTATACTGTGTGTCTTGTTATGGACTGGTGTCCTGCCCAGGGTGTATCCCCTGCCTTCACCCTGTGTGTGCTGCAAATAGGCTCCACCAGATCCCTGAGACACTGCTGGGTACAACTAAAAGGATAATGGATCCATGGAATTCACTTTAGACAGAATTAGCTGAGAGGGGAGACAACCGTGGGCCACATGGCGGCACTTTGATTACTGTTTGTGCCCCACAGCACAGGAAGGATGCTAGTTGCTGGTTCACATCCCTGTCCACGTGTGTGTGGGTTTATTCCAGGAACTCATGTTCTCTCCCACAAAAAAAAAGAAAAGAAAATGCATGTTTAGGTCAACATGCCTCCAGGTGCGTTTTCCCTGCTTTTGCCTTATGTGCCCTTGAGATAGACACCAGCAGCCCCCCGTGACACCATTAAATTCAAAGTGGGTACGATAATGGATGTCTAGAATCCACAGTAGACACATTAGACAGCCGCTTTTGAGCTCTGAATCAAGTTTTCAGTCTTTTTTCCCGTGCAACAGTGAAATAAATAATTAAAAAAGAACCTACGTTCAGCCACAAATGACCATTTCAAGGACCTCTGATGCTTCCTGAACCCCACCTTGGGGAAACCACGTGGACAGCTTTAAAGACATAAAAAAAGAGAGATAGAGGTAGCCTTATACAGAGGATGCAATTTAAGCAGTGGGCGGGCAGAAGTGGCACATTTTTCCTGCCTGAAGTCAGCGTTGGTTATAAAAACTGTCTTGACACTGTCTTTAGGCGACCAAACTGTATGTGAAAGGCAATGATGAATGCACCCGAGCTGTAATAGGCCCTGATGATGCAGAGCTGCAATGTGAATGGTCCTGATGAGAGTGTGTGTGCGTATGGTGTGTGTGTGCTCGTGTGTGCGCTGCCTGGCGACGGACCGGGATCTGCACGGTGCGTCAGGACGCACAGGATCCGCGCAGATGGCCCAGCGCAGACTAAAACCCCGCTAAAATCCACGCAGTGCGAGCTGTTTTCCGAGACCAAACCTTCAGTTTGAAAGGAAGAAAAAGGAGAGGAAGAAGAGGAGAAGCTGTGAACTGTGTGTGCTGTGCGGACACACCAGGGCAGGAGTCCGATGCGTCTTTCTTATCACAGTACGCAGGCGTTTTTTTGCGACGGTGGCACATTCGCTCACACGCTCTGAGCGGCGACGGACGTAACGGCGCAACTTCAGTTTTATTGTAGTGTTTTTCTTATCCGTGCTCAACCATCCCACCAAGTCCTAGTAACCTCGCTGTTTCGCGTAGCAAAGGGGACACGATGTCGTCGCTGCTTTTTATTTTGAAGGGTCTCACGCATGTTCGTGAGAACCTGCTCCGTCCGTGAGGATTTCTCCCCATCGTTATCATCACCACCACCACCACCATCTCCGCGATCACCCGTTTATTTTTCCGTAGTCGGGGGGGATTTTTCTTCTCCTACCCCCTTTCCCCTCCCGTCGGTTTGTCTTTAAGATAGCAGGCTATTAATTTTTAATTCTCATGCATCCGCACGAAGACGGGACCGGAGAGAGGAAACCGAGCAAGGAGGCGAAGTGAGAATGAATGAGACGCACTGAGCAATTAAGGAAAAGGGAGATTGGAGGAATCAAGGTAAGGAAAACCGTGCACATGTTTTATTTCACCTTATGTTGTGTCGTGGGTGATCTGTGTGGCACCAGTACAGCGACAGTAACAGTAGCATGCAGTGTGCATCATAATGCCAGCATCGGGGCTGCAAGGTGAGACGAGGTGTCGAGGCGTGTAAGCAGATTTATTTATCGATATTTGCTGCTTTGACAGAGACGCAGCTCGTGTTTACGGTGCGTCAGCTCAGCCTCTAATTCATTAGGTGCCTGTTTGCGGGGCCTGTATGCATTGCACCGTGGCCTGCCCCAGGAACAGGCAGTTTTAATTAATAGGAACAGGAGTCTGTGCTTGTCTAATACAAATAAATAAAATGGGAAGGGACATTTCCCATTCAGTGAATAACTGATGACTTGGAAACAAACAAACAAACAAACAAAACTTATCACGAATGGCCATAAAAGCAAGATGATAAAGTGATGCTCTCCTGTTTGGCTTCATCAAAAGTCTAAAACGTCCTGGGATGTCAGCTGTGTGGTTGCAGCCAGCATCCATCTTACTGTTTCTCTCTTGCAAGAGAAAAATAAATGAAGTACCTCATTGAGCGTAAGAGGAATAAATGCATCAGAGCCAAGAGTGCAGCCTCAGAGTGAACTACTCTGCCCAATCCCCCATGTCCCAGACTACGCCATTAATCCTGGACCTCCTCAAATCATTACCTATAGCCCAGCTGCTCTCTCAGGGGTCTGGGGAGCACCCCCACACAGGAGTCCTTCTTGAAATTTCTAAAGGGGGTCCCCAAGAAAATGAGATGTAGGTTTCATTCCCCTTCTGGAATCCCAATCACTGCATGCATATGACCACCACGATAGTGTCTTAAATAATGTATTTCTCACCCTCGGTGCAGCATAAAATACTGCACACATGTGACCCCTGCAATGTTGAAGGGAGAGAGAGGAGGGGGTTCACATAATGAAAACTGAGACTCTGTTATATTGTTATGCTGAACTAATTCCCAATTTAATAATAAAGCATCTAATAAAAAGGCATCAGCAGCTACCTTGTAGTTACGGTGGGAGAAATTAAACCTTTTGTCTTTGTGTTTTATTATGATAAAATTGAACCTGAGGAGGCAGACAGGGTAAGACCCACCGAAAACAGTTATTTTCTGCTGGTAAGCCGTTTCCTCATTTCACTAGGGTGCATTGTGTTTGTCCTGCCAATTCTTGGGGAAAAATTGGCATGTCTACTATTCTGAAGGGGCTGAATGAAATTCAAATTCTTCAGGTGGTAAAACAGCAATATTGCAACTGTCTGATTGCGTTATCTGGGTATTCAAGAAGCCAGACTTGGAATTGGTTTACTGCCAAACACTCTCCCCGGGAAGAGACAGAAGGATTTATTTCCCCCTTGTCTGTGTGTCACATCACCATCAGAAAAATTATTCTCGGCTTTCAATGGGTGAATAATAGTCATACATTAGCATGGCATTAATGATCGTCAGACTTTTAATAAGTCACTAATCATAATTAGATTTATTTCAGGGGGAGTATTTCAGTCGGTGTTCAACATTTTTTTGGCGGGGTGGGGGGGCTGGTTGCCTTTGCAGTGCTGTGGTCAGGATTCAACAGCTACTGCTCTGTTTGAGGCTGTAGTTGTGGAGGAAATGCGGTACATAGAGCTTTGTGTTCGGCCTTTTCTGCAGAACAACCAAATTATTGTGATTTATCAAACGCATAAATACGGACGATACACGTGTGCCCATAGCGATTACTTGCTTGTGCTTTACTGTATAATATATGAGTCTATACATGCACACACCCACTCATATGCAGTATATGCACACATGCACACACATCTGCGCGCACGTGCACACACACACACACATACACACACACACACACCAGCTGGTTTTATGAATAAGGATAGCAGTGCTCAGGCCCCAAAGTGAGGATGCTTATGTTTCCTTTGCGTCTTTGTTGCTTACTCCTTTGTACAATATGTATGTACCCCCTGTAGGTCTTTGACAAGGCTGCTGGTATGAATATGTTAATAGAAAATAAGCAGAAAATACAGCACTGATATGAATTTCAGAAAATGACCTATGATGTTTCACACCCCCGGGACAGCTGGATGTAGTGCATCTGCTGCCGGTTCAAAGAATAATTCGAGAGCAGCATTCACTGGCGTTTAAGAGATACTGAAAGCTTTTGGTTTCACGATAACACACTCCACAATGGCTGTGTTTTTCCCCAGCATGCCTATTAATTACTGCCAGGGACACGTATTGAATGCTACGTGTCAATAAAGGATTGTTAGTTTCGACACAGCACGGAGATTTGTCCTTAACCTGGACTCTGTCATCTTTTTTTAGTACATAGGATGCTGAGAGATGAAAAGGAGGACTAAAACATTATTCCACAGTTGACAATGGGCTTTGGGGGTAACAAATAACATCATTCAAAAGGCAGAGAAAAACAGACTACATGCTGTGCTGCGGCTATAAGAATTCAGTATTATATTTTGTATTTTGAGATTAAAACTGTTCATTTTTCTGGTTTTGTTCGCATGACAAACAGTTGACAATTGTTACCTCATCGTGTTTTGTGACTGAAAAACATGTAGAATAAAGGAAGATCTAGACTAAAACATTGCATGAAATAAAATGACAACTTGGTTCAATAATTTAACATAACTTTGAGCAACTTGTCAATCTAGTCTAGATTTCTCTGAAATTCTGCAACGCAGTAATGTCAAGTCATGTGTATCCAATTAAGTCTTAGAAGCTTTTATAACAACGCAGTTTGAATTATATCACTTTTTAAAATTCCCATTACATCTTTGGATAATTTTTTTAAGAAAAACATGTCAGAGTAGGTCTCGCTAACTGAGACTCGTTGAAAGTATTGATTGTGCATCCGTTTTTATTCGATTTTCAAATTTTCAACTCTAGATTATCGCACCGGCTATATTGAGCGCATGCCTTTCCGATGTGGTCACACACACACACACACACACACATACACACACACACACACACACACACACACACACACACACACACACACACACACACACACACTCACTCTTAAACGTACACGTGCTGCCACTGCTAAGTTTGCTGAAGCTCGAGGAGAGAATGATTGGTGAATTCTCGGTGCCAGCACAGAGCGGAGCACTCGTACGCCGGTGCTGCAGTATATTATGATGACAAACTTAATCTCGTCGTTGCCTTTTGATGATGAAAGGCTCCCAGATATGATATCCGATTAGGGCTACAAGCCTTGCAAGCTTGTCTGCTCGTCCCCCGGCTTCTCGTCGTCCACTGTACAGACAAATTTATTTTGAATAATCACGTTTCCTGGGGCCCGTATTGATTTATTGTAATTTGACAGATTATTTGCAATTACAATCCACTCAAAACAACCATTTGTGAGATTGAATTGAAACGGGTTGTCAATTTCTGACCTTTTTTTTTTTTTCTCCCCCCCCCCTCCAAAATGCCATTTTGACATTGCACTCAAAACGGTGTTGATAATCGCACTACTAGTTGCGACCTTTACCGCAACAATTTTGGAATGGCATTTGCCATCCCGTCATTACATATTTGCTGACATTTGCAACAAAGTGGATACGTCAACGGCTCGGGCTGTTATCGAAATGTGTTGACGATTCAAATAGTCTATCGCGGTTTAATTTCGGCGGCCGATCACGAGTTCTCTTTAACCTGTTCCGCGTCATTAGGGCGGGAGTGTGAGCAGTGAGAGATGTGGCAGCGCTACGATGCATACAGTACATTTTCTCTCACTGAGAGGCTGCTGCCATGTGCCCATTTGCCTCCTGTGCAGAGGCGAAGGGAAATCTTTTATGCCCTTTTCAGCTATGTCAGAACACTTCGTCTCTGTGGGGCAGTTTTTCACCGGACTGACCTAGAAACTCTTTATTGTGAGCAGTGGCGGCTAGCCTTCCCTCGCTGTTTCCGCTCGCAGGCTGCACTGTTTACCTGGCAGTGGCAGCTCGGTGGTTGTCACCAGCCTGATAAGACCCGTTCTGACAGGAAAACCATTATGATTATAATGACAGTTATTGTGGTTCAGTGTTTTACCACTGCCGACAAAACATGCTGAAAATGGTTTTAAACAGCTGTTGTTGGGCTAATTATTGCAATCAAAAATACCCTATTATGTTTTCTAAGGCTGCTCATAATGTGTTGGCTGTTTTCCTCTTAAATGCTAGATTACGTTTTGGGAGCATGAATATTTCATAATGGACTGAAAAGAGCGGGATAAGGAGGGGACAAGAGGGGAAGAAAATAGAGCAGGACCAGGAGTACAGAGTGTAATAGCAGAGGGGGGGACAGGTGCATAATGGGAAACGAGCATAAATTGTCTTTGCTGTGCTGCCAAGGTGTAAAGGCAATGGGAGGTGTGCGTCCATTTTGAGGCTTGTGGCCTTTGTGCCGCAGAGTTTGCAGTGAGCGTGGACCCGGCTACATTTGGAGAAAGAGCGGAGGCTTATAGGAACCTTACCACACGCTAATTCAATCCAATCGCTGGCAGCACGTGCAGGCGCCGCCATGGCGAAAATGAGCAGGAGCAACGAGAGCACATGAACGGAAAAAATCGATGAGGACTCTTTTTCATAAATGGAGTGGGTGTTAAATTAGCTGGATGGGCCCATGTAGCAACACATTGGATTGAGTGCCTGGTGTATTTGGGTTGTGTCTATCGACTGAGCGAGACGACTTGGTCTGCAACAGTGAAAAGACCCAGTGATGCTCAATCAATGTGACCAATCAGCCTCACCAGCAGTTCATTCGGTTTTAGACGGATTTGTCGGGTGTGTGTGTGTGTGTGGGGGGGGGGGGGTTGCCGGGGTCTGAATTGGCATTTTACAAACGCAGCTGCAGTTTCAGCCACCAAATTCCAACCGCTGCTTGTAACGTGCGCCTCTGATTGCCCTTTTGAGCCTGCCTGATTTTCCTATTCATGATCTTAAAAGAAAACTCAAATACCACTTATCAGCTCAGTGTTTGTGCGTTTTCCTCTCGTAACATGTATTTAATGGGTTTTCAAGCCACTTTGCCAAGATACGATTTTGAAGTCATTTGAGAACAATGATCAAAAATCGATACAACCTTGCCCTTATTGCTTAGCACTCTAGTTAATCGGCCACTGTATGGCAGCTCCAGCCACAGGTTGTATAATGGAAGATGTCCTCTCAACACCTTTGAGATTGATTCTACGTCTGCTGCACCTATAGCAAAGAGGAAGTATGTATAGAAGACAACATAAACAAGCATCCAGTGGCACTAGAAAAACAAGGGCAACGACATTTGTACAAGATAATGATTGCTTTGTCACAAATCGATTGCTTATTGTACACAAAATTAGAATCTGAAGAGCTGAGAGAGGGATAATCTCAGCAAAGAAGCATCGCAGGCAAAGAGAAAGATGGAGAGACGGTCCACAGGGCCATCTCAGTTAAACGCCTTGTCCTCAGGTAATTGGAGCAGCTTTTCACGTCCAATCTGTCCATCTAGGAAAAGGAGGAGCACACAGATGAAAGGAAACAGGGATCAATTGACCTAATGGTTTGTCCAATCAATCCTTATATTTTTCTGATAGCTTGACGGAGGGTTGAGCGGGCTGCGGGCGCTGGATGAGCCCCTCTAATTGGCTCGGCCGGAGCGGGCAGAGCTGAGTGGTAATGGCAGGAGGAGTTGCCGCCGCTCCTCACACCTGGCACTCTCACTCTGCCGGCGTCAATACTGACACCTTTGTCCTCATTACCTCCAGCTTAGTGCCATGTACGCACCCTTCATCTGCCGCAGCAAGACTCCAATGTTCCTTCATTACACCTCTGTTTACACGATCCGCTTCTCGCTCTCTGCCACTGCTGACCCCTCGCACTCAATGACTAATACGGGACTTTCTCAACAGCGGCTAAGCTATCAACGCGTCCGTCCAGGCGGCAGAATCAGAAGGGACGTGTGTATAAACAGGAACTCCGTCTGTGAGCGTGTGTCTGGTCCTCACGAGCAGCCACGCTCACCCGAGACTTACCTGAGCCGTTCCACAGAGGACGCCACCGGTGGGTTTGTATTTGTGTCAGCTGAGCTCCCCTCGGAGTAAGACGGCGTTGGACCGGTGTGAGCATGTTGGTGTTTGTGCGCCTGTGTGTGTGTGTGTGTGTGTGTGTGTGTGTGTGTGTGTGTGTGTGTGTGTGTGTGTGTCCATGCTGGGAGCTGTGAGAAGAGGCAACACCGAGAAAACAACACGGGACCGAAGGAAGCTGTTTGTTTGCATCTCTGCCAAGATGGGAGTTGGAGGGAAGCCGGAGGAGGGAGGAGGGAGAGAAGGAGAAGGAGAAGGAGAGGGGGGGGGCGAACACACGCACACAGACAGAGGTGTGAAAGGCCACATATATTCATAAACAGCTGCAGAAACACCTAGAGCATAATACGTACAGTAGGCAGATGCCAGATGAGACAGGTGATGGAAAAAGTCCATAAACACCAAGAGCAATGAACTTAAAAGGAGGGAGAAAGAGAGCGAGAGTAAGAGAGTGAGAGAGAGAGAGAGAGAGAGAGAGAGAGAGAGAGAGAGAGAGAGAGAGAGAGAGAGAGAGAGAGCATCCGGAGTGGATTAATTAAGGATTATAATTATGTTGGGACTATGCATGTCTCACCTGAGACTGCCCTGTGCTGCTCCTCTCCAATCCTCATGCCCTCTGCTCCTCTGCACATATGGACACAAACCACTGGAAAATACTCCCCACTCTTGTGGTATCATGGGCTCACCTCTCTGACACCATGCAGAAGAATGAATGAATACAGCAGAGCATTAACCTTTTCGCTCTAGTTTCCTCTTTTTTTTTTTTCCAAATGGCAGTCACGGCATAAATGTGCCGAGTTACTCAGAGATTAATAAGGCTCTCCTCTTAGCTGTAGTGGTGGCTCAGGATCAGACACCTTTTCATATCCTTGGTATTTGGTTGGGAAATGAAATTAGGCATCTGTAAACACAACTAATTGGCATAAAACATCCCTTTTTTCCTAAAAAATTTCTGTGCAAATCTGCTTTTATGAAATTTGGTAGGGGATAGTGGAGCAAACATGGATGTATTATCACCTTGTTAAGAGGATGGTGAACATGTTTGCAAACAGTCTTGTTTATACGATGTGTCAACACAGTCCACAGCTGTCAGTCCAGTATTCACTCCGTTTTCAAGGTTTAGTTTCAGTCATTGCCAGCTACTGAAATATTTCTCTATGCTCCTTTATGTATTATTATTATCATCAGATCAAGGGTCATCATTAATTCAGTCTGCGTTTTTACCGTAAACTCTTGAATCAAGACAATGAGCTAAAAGACACCAAACGTTCTTCTAGGAATCTGAATGAAATGCAACTTAATCATACAGTTATGAGTAAACTGGAGAAAACTGGTGAGGAGGATGACGTAAGTCATGTTGTAAATTTAGACTTGGTGCAAGTTTTTGGGTCCAGAAGGTTTACTAGACTTGGATCAAATTATTCAAGCACAGGTACCAATTTCAGGTCAAAATATTGCTAAATTTGGCTGAATTACCAAAGCCAGATTTGGTACTAAATGAAGAGCCATTTGGGAGTTAAAAGAGCCAGGTCGTATTGCTGAGCTGAGCCAAATGATCTGGCTCACCAAAAAGAGCCGGAATTCCCATCAGTAATTCCTGGTGCTGACGGGATCTGCACAGTCAAGTGGTTGTTCTCTTTGGGGTTTTTCACTGTGTGTGGCACCTTTCGTTTTACTCTTGGTGCAATCCAAAGTGTGTAATGTCTGATGTTGTTTGTTAGATTAGCTTTGCCACTCAGTGTTTTGCATGCTCTCTATGGGTCTTTATATCCCTGATTTTCCACTCTTAATTGGCTCCTGTCCTGTGATGGACTGGTGACCTGCCCATATTGCTTTCCCTCCTAGTTGAGACAACTGCTTTAGTACACTGGATTTGAAGTGTAAAAATAAGCAAAAACATGCAAAAATTTACAGCTGCAAAAGCAATGAAAGCGAATCCTGGTCGTGCAGTTTGCACAGTCATCCCGGTTTTCTCTCACAGTTGGAAAAATATGCACGTTTAGGTCGATTGAGACTCTAAAATCACACCTCCAGGGGTGATGTGAAAATGAATGATGTGTGTGATGAACTAGTGACCTGTCCATGGTGTATTCACTGCTTTCGTCCTATGTGCGCTGTTAAGACACAAAGTGAGTAAGATGATGGATGAGTAGATGGAAATAAGATTGGAATATGTTTCAAACTTCATCCATAATGGACATAGGAATGTCAGATCTGTCGCCTTTGATTCCTTTTAATCCCAACATTACTCAGTATGCATTGTATTCATTAAGCTTAAGGTGCTTTATCAAAGGTCATATCAAGTAGGTACCTTTATCCATAAGATAAGATGAAACCAGATAAGATGAGACTTTACTTGTCTCACAGTGGGGAAATTCGCAGTATCATGCACACTGTCTATGACCTATAATAGTTTACAATCCAAGTGGCTGAAAGATTTCTCGGTTGTCTGATTCTAGGGACACCTTCATGCTCTCGCAGAGTTCAAATTTACTAAATATAGGCGCTAAAGGGATTTTTTTCCTTATCTCTGATTTTCTCCTTACATTACAAAGATAGAATTGAGGTTGTGATGTCCCTTTTCTTCAAGGGGAAACAGCCCTGCTTTTTTATCTAGCGAGGCTGCAAAATGGTGAAAACAACCAGCGCCCAGGTGTGGATTTAACAGTATCAGTGTGAGGTAAGATGCTTCTAAAAATGCCACAGCATGCTCAGCAAACCTTCCCTGGTTACATGGAAGTTTGTTTTTTTTTTTCTTTGTTGGGTTTCTTTCTAAAAACTACAGTGCAGTGCGGCAATTTTTAGCCACGGAGTGTTTTGTTACTTCCATTTGAAACGGGGACAAAAAGTGGGCAATGTTATATGGAAAAAGAGATCAAAATGATGGATGCCGTGAAAGGCGATAGGTGGGTGTTTTTTTTTTTTCTCTAATAAAATACACGGGTCTTGTCTGTCAGGATGAATGCACTTATAATCGAATAATGATTACGATCACACCACTCGTGTTCCCATCTTCGAGTGCTATTAGGGTATGAACACGAACCGCACGTCGTACGTCATCTGACCACAAAAGACAGTTTGCCAGACCACGGTTTAGCCTCTGGTCACCTCACAACCCCAAGTGAACAAAAACACACACACACACACACACACACACACACACACACACACACACACACACACACACACACACAGTAAAGTGACCACTAAAAGCACACACACACACACACACACACACGTGCATGGACACACACACGCAGTTGCTGCAGCCTCTGACGTGAGGCATTTAGGGAACAGAATGGAAAAGGATTTAATTGAGTCTTTGATCATTATAGAATTACCATGTGCCTTCTTGGCACCCTGGTTATTGTTTCATGGATTAATCGTTTTCATTCCACAAATTGTGGAATCCACATAGCAAATCAGTGTGCTGCCTGCTTGACATAGATATGCAGTTGGAGCAAGGGAATTTTAATGTGTTCTTGCCCTCCAATTGGCTTTAGCCGTCCATGCGACTTGATTTATTTGAAAGATTGGTTTTATTGATTTACTGAATTAATGTGGTGCCAGTTTAATCAGTGTGCTATGGAACTACGCGGAATTTGACATCTCTGTGAACTCAGATGAATTGAGTGTACAATATTGATCTGGTTATCCACAGTATTTATTCAGCTATTTGTCTAAGAGCTGATTAATTCAGTGTGTACAAAGTAATGTAGGTAGGTGTTTATGAGGCAGGGCGAGTGTTTATGTTTGTGTGTCTCTTGCCCCTGCCTCTGTGCATTTGCCATAACTTGCAACTGCATCTATTGTGGACTGTAGATTTCACCTGCAGATTTTGGGCAGAAGTGGCAGAATTTACAGTTTGTATCTTGTCTTTTCTCTACATAAGTCGAGTGTATTTTCTTAAAGGACTTTGTGTGAGGGTGCAGCATATTTGAAGACACATTTTGTCCAGTCAGTGACGTAACAAGGGCATTTCTGTGTGGAGTTTGCACAGGTTTTCTCTCTCTGGTTTCTTTTGGCAGTCCAAAAACATGCATCTTTCGATCAGTTGGAGACTCGGTTATGTGTGTGTGTGTGTGTGTGTGTGTGTGTGTTGGGACCAGTCCAGGCTGTATCCCCTGCCTTTGCCCTTTGTGTGTTGGGATAGGCGTCCCCAGATCCCCGCGACACCATTAAAGTACAAAGTGGGTGCGATAATGGATGGATGCACACAAACGCACAAAGTATCGAGTGCCGCGCTTGGATGTGTGCAGCCTGTGAAGTCTGGTCTTGTAACAGAGTAATATGTGTTGTAATTACTGACCAGATCCGTCGAGCTGGAGCAGCGCTCAGTACCGGTGCGGTGATTGAGCAGTATCTGTCAAGCAGGGCCAGGAGGAGGGAGAGCACTCCTCCAATTAGAGCGAACTCAGGATGGATACGGATGCTTTCTGACAGCTGTCTCGTCTGATTCAGCCTCATGTGGAAGAACAACATTTGTTTGGAGATGTTTAGGCTCATTATGGATAAAAGCAAACGATTCCCTCGTATCTCCCCAGCCCCCCCTCCAACCGCACCCCTAGTTCTGTGTGTAATGGAGGACCACCGATGTTGATATTACATACAGACGATGAGACTTTGTCTGCATTCACGGAGCGGGTCCCATTCACGAGACGTTGTGTAGCCCTAGCTGTAATCCTGCAAGGCTGCTTGAGTACACAAAAGGTAAAAACAATGGACTTGAGATGAATTGAGAGATCACCAGTGAAGAAAACGATGAATTTCTGAGTCTTGGCAGGGAATTCTGCAGTCGCAGCCTGATACGATATGCGAGCTATTGCAGATTCTAGCAGCAGCTTGTTACCACAGGGTAAACTCCACCATGTTATGGAATAGCTCGCAGTTATGAACTCCTGCACCATGTGATTATTTAATTGCATGACATGGACTGCGGCTCAGGTCATAATTACCATGCCAAGTTTAAACAAATGCAAAGGGCAGCGCCCGGCGCACAGTGGCATTTCTGCAGTGCATTATATCATACTGTATAATTCATAAGACGAATTACTTAAGTTATTCACATAAAGATGAATAGAATATGTCGATTTCATTTTTTAAATTTGTATAAAAATACTGGAAGGGAAGCTGTAACCTTGGGAAGCATTCATACAGATTTCCTCTCTCATACCACAAAACTACTTCACACTCAGAGGTCACACCGACACCCGTAACCTGTTCCTAACCAGATTATGGCAGTTCTCAAATGGTTGTAGCTGTCATGTGAGTGTGCTAATTGGATTATGTTAGTTAAATTAAAACCAGAATTGAAGAAAGGATAACTCAATTTCCTGACCCAGGGATCAATCTATACTGTATCCTGAAATGCACCTCCGTTCTGATTTGTTTAGATGTTTTGATTCTGTCCCCAGGTTTTGTTCCTGAGGTGGTGGGAGACAGAGCAACAAAACACAAATTTTTCGGGAGCGACAGCAAAACTGGCTTTCATGTTACAAATAACTCCACAAGTGACAGACTTGTTAAGCGGCTCTGTAACTTGATCGTCGAGACAAGAGCATAGACAAGTAGGATCCTTTGTGGCTCTGGAAAAATGTTTTGCTCGGCTGCTTCACATCAAACAACAAAGGCCAGCGAGTAAAAGGAGTCACTGTAAACCACAATAGTGCAATTGCCTCGAGGTGGTCATTTCCAGTAAACAGGTTACACTGAATATTTAAACGAACTGTTTCATGCAGATCTACTGCTCCTCGGTGTCTGCAAATCTTCCAGGCTGCATATTAGACGTCCTCCTTCCTTAAACCAGGTCGTTTTTATTCCTCTGAACTAACAGTTTCCGCGTTAACATCATTTCCTAGGCTCTTTCTGTTCCTCTCTAAAACAATTTACCCTGCCCTCGGAAGGCTCTATTTGTCAACTAGTCGAAATAATTACGGTGCCGTAGCCCACATACGTACCTGTTTGCTCACCCACCGTTTGCACTTTGCAGATCTAAACGTCCATGTGTTCACAGCTTCTCCTAATGTGTCCCTGTTTACGCTTGCCTGCCCCTGCAGCCTGCACTAACACGCACCTGCATGGACTTCCCTTCCGCTGCAAGTGTAGTAACGTTTGCCCTACACTCACCTTCTCTCCTGCTCAGGTGCCCCCCTTTCCTCACCCTCCGATGGGAGCAGATATGGATGGAAATACAAATGACCCCTGATGAACCAAGATATTGAGCTGTTCTAAAGCTTGAGGCTTTAGACAATATCCCTTCCCTGCTCCGATGTACCGGTGAAGGAGGGGCCGGGGTTTCTCGCTGCTATCGGGTGTTATGGGATTTATGACCCCCGTCCCCAGTAGCTATCTCTCCCTCTTCTGGCACTCCTCCCACTGGCTGGAATTAGCAGGCGAGGAAAACAAACAAATTACAAGGAAACAAACACAACAGCTAATAAGCATGTAGTGACATGAGGAGAATTGTTTCAGCAGGATGCAGGCTGAGAGAAGGAGAGGCTGAGGGAAGGATAGGGTATAATCTTCTCTGCCTCTCCCCTGTCTTCCCTTTCTACATTTCCCTCTAATTTCCTTGTGCCCCGCAGTCCCCTCCACCCTCTGTGGCTCGCCAGTGGGGCTCTCGGCGGAGATCATCTCCGAGCACGGGCAGTGCGAGACAGATGGGCGGATGATGGATCTGACGTGATAGACAGCGGGGTGATGGATGGCTGGCTGGCTGATAGGGGATTAATGCAGTGCTGAGACCGCTGCAGCACAGCCGATGGCTTAGTGATAGATAGATAAAACTGACGAGCAAATAAACAAGAGACCGCTAATCCACGCCCCTTTGATGGACAGGAAATCAAAGTGAGGGAAATGAACCACTGAGGTGGACCTTGATATTGCCATCGTCGCAGGGTGTACAGCTTTCAAGGGAGGGGACTCAAGGTGAGATGAGGTACCGTGCTGAGGAGGAGGAGTGAAGGAGGAGCAGTGAGTTGTGGTGCGCAGGCATGGGTCAGAGACAGCACACTGAGCTGGGCGGTGCACTTGATATGCTAGACGAAAGTATCAGAATCAGAATTCAACATTTTTTTCATCGCATACAGGTTATTACAGTGGAATTCTTATGCAACCTTAGTTGTTACATAAAGTACAAAATGGATAGAAAATGCAAAAATAATAAGTTTACATAAACTACAATGACCAGTTTTTCATTATGAAATTTTATGATGGGACATCATAAACATCAGAAAACTTGAGTTGACATGTAGAATTATTTATTATAAGCATGTTATTTCATTACGATTATCATCATTATTATTTCATTGCTAAGTTACAGCCATAGGCTGCACATCTTTGATCAGGCTGGAGAGGAATAATCACAAGTGTAATATGGGTAATTTCACAAAATGCAGTTCAGATGTAGAAAATGACGCATTCAAAGCATTAGTGTATGCCGTAATAACTTGTCTGTCATATCAAAAATTTCATGGAAAATCATTTCAAGGAAGATAATGCGTATGAGCCCTACACAAAGAGCTGCAAAAGATGACGAATCCTTCCTTACATATTGAAATGTGAACAGTTTTAAAAGCACAGGTGCAAATAAGCAAACTACTTAGTATAAATAAGGACAGGACGCTGAAAAATTCACACATTGGATGCATGTAATGTATCCTGGTGGACGACACTGAGGGCCGTTGGGATGCTATTTGGAGTGACAGCCAACAGTTTTACTGCGGGGGAGAGAGTGGGCAGAGCAGCAAAGTGGTTGTAGTAGGATGTGATGGGATGATTAGGCAGCAGAGAGTGTGCTGGTTGGGGGATTGAAGATAGGAGGAACTGTTTTGTCTGTTGTTTTTTTTTTTTAATGCACTTCCCTCAGTGCAACAGCTTAACCTTCCGCGTAATGCTAGAAAATAAAGGTTTTTCGGCCTCTATGTTTATGCAATTCAGCCAACTGTCGAGTGGGACAGGGAAAATAAAAAAAGAAAAAAGATGAGCTCGGGGAGTGGAGGACATGCCCAGTGAGAGTTCCTCTGAAAATAGGGAGCAAGCTGCCTATCCCTGCATTATTAGCGAGTGCTAAGCTTTGTCTCTGTTCACCGTTTCAGGGGACCCCAGGGGTTCTGGCATCGATCTGGTGCGCTCAGAATGCACTCCGGTGTCACCTATTTAAACACAGTGAGCCGCTAGCCAACAGAGACAAGCCTTTATTTATCAAGCCTCTGATTTTGGCTGCACGGATGACAACCTGATTAGCACTTAAAGGAGCTCTTAAATCTTTTATTGGAATGGGTGGAGGCAATCTATACGGAGAGGGAGATGCATCCTAAGCCGGAGAGAGTTATGGAGGATGAACAGAGAGGCGAGGTGAGGCACGGTGTCATCCAGGGGGTTAATGAAGGGGAAGGACGGGACTGGGTGCATAGCGTGTGACACAGACGACAAGATGGGAAGGAGAAAGGGGGAGAAAGTGCGAGACGAGGAACAATGGGTGAGAAGTGGGAGTGGATGAGAGGAAGCATGTGACCGAGGAGCGGTGGCAGGGATCTGGGGACCAGAGGAGAGTAGCCTGGACGGCGTACAAATGTTGAACCAGTGGCTGAGAATATTGTGATCAAGTGAATGCCTGAGCAAATAGCTGAACAAACTAGGGGATGACGAGTGTGTCTGTGTGTGTGTATGTGTGTGTGTGGGTGTGCAGATAGCGTAGGCGTCGATGCGCGTGTGCAAATGTGGGCGAATGAATGAGTGAGGCGTGCTGGAAGAGACTAAGTGAGCGAGTAATGGGGGTTAGTGATGGGTGTGTTGACAGAAAGTGTCAGCTTTAACCACGCTGACCCGCGAATACAGGCTGCATGCACAAGTGGCTGAATTTGAGTGCCAGCTTGGACGTGTACTGAGTGTAAAATTGGATGCGAATTTTGAGCTGGACGTGAAATGAATGCAAATTTTAAAAGTAGGTGGATGGTGTTTGCGCGTCTAACCCCCATGTGTCAGTCTCCTGACGCTCCCATGTAGCTACAGCCGAACGTCGCGTTTCACATCCTTTGTAATTGCAGTGGGAGCACGTTGTCTTTCAGAGACCTGGACCTTTATCTTTTTCCCTTTTGCCATTACTACGGTAAGGTATTCAGTTCGGGTCGACCCTACGACACAACAATCCCGACCTTTTTGGCACGCTGTAACTGGCCGCCATTTTGTAATATATGGGTACGTTTACACTCGTTGGGAGTGGAACCTTAAAAGATGCCAGTGCTCGATGAGAAAAGCTGTTACTAGGGAGCAGCAAGATCATTTATTCTTTTACTCTCTTTCCCTTTTGGATCCAATTCACTTCGGAGAAGCCAAGAAGCGATTTTATACATTTGTTTACGTGAGGGACACTGGCAGCCTGCTGAAGCAGGGGCCGTTTGTGATAAATCTGTTGCCTGTCGTGCAACTTGTGCTGCACTAAAATCTTTCTCCCCTCTCACCTCGACTCTGTCAGTAGTGGGGAAACAATGCAGGCCGTGAAATGTCAGGAGAATTGTCATGGCATAAATGCACACACTTACTGTCCCCTCATCTCTCCCAGGCTTTCTCCCACTTCCACCTCTCTCTCTCTCTCTCTCTCTCTCTCTCTGTCTCTCTCTCTCTCTCGCCTTCTTGTCTGGCGTGGCTCTGTCTCATGCCCTCTCCACCACCCTTGGCTGCAGCATGCTTGTCTGACCCTGTCCTAGTCTCCTTCAGGGCCTGTCTCTTGGTGATCACGCTCCATTATTTATGCTGTATCGCGTTTCGCCATCGGGTCCCGCAATGGAACAATTGAGACAGATTTCCTTGACTGTCACAATAGCAGTGACACTCGGCAGAGGTTGGAAATGGGATTAGCCTTAAATGGAATTTAATTTTCAGCGTTGTTGTCTCCGAAGCCTGCTTACCACCCAGACACCGTGACATGCTTTGGTGACATGTTCACGATTGTCTGTTATATATGTGTGCGTGTATGTGTGTGTTTCTGGGAAAGATAGATAGAGAGCGAGAGAGAGAGAGAGAGAGAGAGAGATCACCACTGTGACAAACAATGGCAAGTGTAGCATTTATAATGCGATGCACATGTGCAACAGTCCTGGCATGCAATTGTACTCAGCTCTTGTCTGACTACATGATACAGTTGGTGATGGGCAGTGCTTTTACCCCCTAATTTTGGTGACTGGAAAAATGCGGAGAGTCCGCACAGCCAAAGCAAAGAACAAAAGACTTTGCTGAACAATGAGTTGGCAAAAAAAAAATTATACAGTCAATCAATTCTGTGACAGCTGTAACAGCTGACACGTCTTTGACATGAAACATATAAGCGAATGAATGAGTAAATAGATCAATGAATAAGTGCTGTCGAAGTGTGAATCAATGTTTATGGATCGGCATCCAAAGACCCGCTGTGCTGCAGATGAAATGAACGTGCTGGTTGTGTGAGCGTGAGTGTTGGTGTCAGTGTGTGTGCGTGAGTGTTGGTGTCACTTCCCGTGTGTGCTCGTCAGCGAGATGGGACGCGAGGTCGGTTTAGAAGCTGCTGCGCCGCTTTGAAGCTGTCTTCGGCTGTATAGGTGTGTAAGTGCATGTGTGATGTGTTCGTCCTTGGGAGCTGAGAAGTGTGTGCCAGTGTGTGTGTGTGTGTGTGTGTGTGTTCAGTTTTTGTGCTTGTTTGCTGAATTGCAGTGGAGCCCCGTTGTTTCTGATGAATTCTGTTTGGGGTTTTTCTGACTTCCCCCGCTCTCTTTTTTTTCGCTTAACGTGAACGTGATCAATACTTGAATTAATGTGTAAGTGAAGAGTCAAAACATGTCGCACTCGCCTTGGCAGAGGCTGCCACCCCCCCAACCACCCCCCACCCCCACTGCTCCATCAGCCTCCCACCCAGCTGGGCTGAGAGAAGTCAGGGAGGAATGAAGAGAAAGACAGAGCAACAGAGCGTGTGGAGGGGAAGAAGTAAGTGTTCGTTTATAATGAACACATTATGGGGGTGAATTAGAAAGCATTCTGCTTTCAGAATCTCTCTTTTTCTTGCTGCAGTATTAATTTTAATAATTATCAGTCAAGAGGTAATTATGTCTTGCTGCATGGGTGATGCCTCTTGTCAAGAAAGGCAGTCGAGTGGTGAATGATGTGTGCGCTCAAGTGTTGTGGTTGTGTTCAGTGTAAGGTATGAGGAGCAATGACTACAGAACAGCTAGACAGGCCACAGGTGTGGGAGTCGGCTCAGGGGAGGTGTGTGTGTGTGTGTGTCTGAGAGAGGGAGAGGTAGTGTTTTTGTGTTGTGTTTGCGTGCGAGTGACAGGGTGTGGGGCTCAAGAGGCAGAACGGTGATTTGTTAGTATTGTATTCCTGTAATCTGCTCAGATCAGATCAACCAGAGCCAATAATGCAACACTGAGCCAAATACCACACTGCTCTTTCCTCATCTCTCACTTCTCTCTCACAGTCTCTCTGTGCCACCCCCGCCCTCGCCCTCGCCCCCTCCCTCCCCTCCTTCCCCCTTTCCACCCCCACCCCCACCCCCACCCCCAACCCTCTCTCTGCCTTTTCCCTTCTCACTGCAGTGGGAGCAGGTTTTGCTGCAGAGGGGGAAAAGATGGAGTAAAGATGGAGAGAGAAAGAGAAAGACAGACTCGAAAGAGTCAGGAAGATGGATGGTGTGAAATGTTGATAGGACTGGGAGAGAAAGAGACAGAGAGAGAGAGCCTCAGAGAACAGAGGAGGAGATGGAAGGTGGACGGGATTGAACAGTAAACGATTACTGCTGTGCTTGTGTGTGCTCCTGGTAGAGCCTGATACCGAATCAAACAGTGCTCTCTCTCTCTTTCTCTCTTTTTCTCTCTCTCTCTCTGTCTCACTCTATTGACACACATACACACACTCACACACACCGGCCACAAGCATTTGAGTTTGTTTTTGGCCAGTGCTGGGTGGTGCTTGGCAGAAGAAATTAAGCCTAACAACCGTGGCATCTGTCTCAGCAGCAGGAGAGTCCCGCCTCCCCACCCACACATGACCTGCCCTGCTTTCATTCACTGAGCCGCCTGCTGCCAGCCTCAGGATGGGCCGCTGCCTCCGCCACTGCGCGCCACCCCCCTCCATCCCGGCCTCTCCGCGCTGCCAACCACTCTGTGCCCGCGCCCATGTTTCCCCCCTCGAGCAACAACCAGGAGCCCGGCGATATGGCTGCTTCAAATATTCATAACGGCCACGCTGCAACACGGAGCGCTCTCTCCGCTCCGTCTTGCAGCCTCTCCATTTTAAGAGGCAATTCTCATGTCGTTGCCGCTGTTAGCCTGAACAAGGTTTCTGTGCTCTGAGTCAACTGCTCTGTGGTCAGTGTGTACGTAACAGCGAGCGCTGTCAGTATTAAGCGGCGCTTCGGTGTGGCCTCCCGACTGATTGTGCGTGAAAGCTAAATATAAACACTCATTCTTTCTCTTTGCCGCCATGCAGCGTGCTCCTTCCATCCTCTCCCAACCCTTCCCCCTCCTCTCATCCGCGACTGAGCCCAACCACCAGCCTGCTGAAGGGGTTGTGCTGCTTTACAGTAAACCCATTGAGACCCATGTAAGAGCAAACTAGCACACATGCAAAAGAGACACCAGTGCTATACTTAGACGGGCGCGGGCTCACCGCAGGCGCACACACAGGGCTGGTGCGTAGTACGTGCAGAGACTGTTGTGCACAGAAATGTATCTGGACTTCTCTGTGCGCACACAGAGTGGTGTGAGAGGTGGCTTCCGGGGAGAGAAGTTCTACTATGTGTCTCCCAGGCAGCCAGAGGCTGGAAAAACATCCGTGTGGAGCAGCAGCAGCAGTAGAAGCCTCAGTTTCTCACTAATGCCCACTCCACCCTTCCTATTCGCTCGCATCCCCTCGTGTCCAACCACCTACTCACTCCCTACGTCTCACATCCCTCCGTCTTGGTCTCTCCCTCCTGCCTTCTTTAATGAAGTCTACCCCCCACTTGCTTTACCCTTCCCTCTCAATCTCCCTTTCATTGATCTACCTCCTCTTCCTTTACTCACTCACTATGTGTTGTCTCCAATTCTCTTTTACGCTCCATCTCTGGCCCCCTTTCTTTCATTCTCACTCCCTTCTCTTCTCATCATGCAGACCGCCTGCTAGCCGTAGGTCCAGCTGCTTATCCTCCATATTCGCTCGTTGCATCTCCAGATTATTTCTCTGGGGGACTCCTATGTGCACTCTCCACCATACCACGTTATCTAGCTCATCAAGTGTGTTGGAGTGGATCAGTATGGGTGGGGGTTGAGGCTGGATGCTCTGGCTTGTGGCAAACAGGTGGCCCATAGGGACAAGCGCACACAGCAATGAGTTTGAAGGCATGGGGAGGATGGAAGCGTTTCTATAGCAATTGCTTCGGAGCTGGCATGGTTTCTAAATAACAAGCGACAATTATTTGTTAAGGCTTAGCATCAACATGAAGTTGTGAAGCTACGCAGTGGGTACACCAACTGTTAGCGAGCTACAAGATGGATGAGGTGGCTGCTGGAACAAATGTTGCAGCTGGGTCTCCAGGCATGAGCCTGAATAATGCGCAGCTTAGCAGTTAAAGAGACATGTTGCCACGTTTAAGGTGATTTCCAATCAGTATTGATGGAAAATCTAGTCAATTGAAGTAATAAATTCTTTTTTATTTGCATTTATCATGTTGATGGATCCTTCTTGCCCACATGGATCCTGTGCCTGTTCATCCTACACCTTGTTATTTTTTGGCTTCAGTGTCTCTCAATATTAGGCTGCAGCACTAGGCCAACATCTCTTTAGCCTGTGGGAGTACCGCCCTGGCCTTCAGCTCTTACATTCCTGTTCAAAATACAGCATTGTGACCAAAATACATCCCCTGTTCGCCTGACCCCTCAACCCTTGCAGTCATGGCTGTCTTTACCACTTTATCTTTGGCACCATGAAGAAGATACAAGCACATCACCAAGCTTGTAAAACCTTCATGCGTTACAATGCAAACACGCATGTCATTTTACACATCAAATGTCAGCGCTGCTTCCAGATCTGATGTCACTTTATATGTCAGTGCGCCAGGCGCTTAACAACACTTCCATCGTTCCCCCTTTATGTTCTGCAGCTTGCTTTTATGTGATTTTTATGTGAAGTCCGCTGTGTGAGATTCAGTGGCATTGTGGTGCACCATGCGCCACGCGTTCCAGCTCTAAGAATGTATGTGGGAGAAACTAAGGAGGCATATAAAGCTGTGAAATATGCAAATTGCACATTCTAAATCCAGTCTTTGGTTTGTTCTGGACTCTATAGATACCTAGAGATGCAACATGGTGGCCGGAGAAGAGGACCCACTTCCTCTGTAGACATAAAGAGCTCATTCTAAGGTAAAATCACAAGGATTATTATATTGTATGCTGTACTGGATACTCTATAGATGAATGAAAATTTTGAATATTATATTACATTTCTTCCATACCCTGCCAATGGATCATCCTAAAATCACACACTGGACCTTAAACTGCACTGGGGCACCCACACATTGGCATTGATAATTGTTGGTTAGCCGGCTTTTAACAGCTGGGGCACTGTTTAATGTTCCTGTCAGGGAGGGTTTATCATGTAACCTGTTTCTCCCGTCTTCTGTCCCCACACCTGCTAAATGGCAAGCCATCTTCTTAAGAGAGAGGGAGAGAGCGAGAGATAGAGAGAAAGCATGGAAAAGAGAGCAGTGCAGCACAGAGCCCTTATTAAAGCTGTCCTCCAAGGCTGCCCTCTGACTGATTCCCCCTGTAAATCTCCCCTTTAATTGGAGAGGGCACAAGAAAAGAGGTGCTGCCTCAATCACAAATGTATTCTGTGTCTCTAAGGATGGATTGGAGATGGGGGAGAGACGGGCAGAGAAGGCAGACAGACAGAGAGAGAAAGAGAGAGAGAGAGGTTCTCAGAACGTGTGGGTGGAGACCAAACAAAAGTCAGAGATGTAAACATGATGAGGGTTTGAGAAGCAAAATGACATATTTACATTCGCCTGGGAAGTGGGAGGCAGGAGGTGAGAAGATGAAAACGTAGCACGGTAATGGAGAGAGACGGGCAGAGAGGTGCGCCAAGGGTGATGCAAGGATAGAAAGGGAAGGACAATGGGTGAGGACGAGAAAGTAATGGAGGGAGACAAATAGAAATGGCTGGCAGTGAAAGAAAGGGAAGGTGTATGTGTGTGTGTGTCTGTGTGTGTGCCTGTGTGTGTGTGTGTGTGTGTGTGTGTGTGTGTGTGTGTGTGTGAGAAAGAGAAAGAGGGAGAGGCAGAGGAGAGACAGGCTGATTTCACCAGAGTTGCAGCCTGAGTGTCCTCCCTTAATGGGGTTGCCATGACAACAGTGTATAAGAGAGTCAGGCTCCAGCAGAGTGTGTGGTATGTGGATGTGTGTGCGTGCGCGTGTGTGTGTGAATTTGTGTGCGTGCTCTGCTCCTCAAGTGATTGATCGTCTGTGAGACAATATACAGTACAATACCGTAACACAAGTGCACCTTGGGCATTTTTTATGAAAAAAAGGTGGGAAGGAGTTTATTTCCTGTTTGCTGTTTGTTTGGTCGCGTGTCCTTGTATGAATGACGAAGGGAGGGATGATGGTGGGAGGGAAAAGGAGCAGCTTCTGTGTCTGTGTCATTGCCCTTCCTGCCGGAGCCAAGTGGGTGTGCAGTAGCCGATGTGTACTGGCCGTGTCCCTTGTACGGCGGGCAGCCATGTTGAATGAGGTTAGGTGATGTCATGCCAGTCAGGTGACGTGGTTCGGAGGGGCCCAGCTGTCACGGAGCAGAGGCAGTCCCACTGGAGCGCCAATCTGTCATCATTATATTAATGACACGCATAGCACTGCTTGCAATGTCATCTCTTGTGTGTGCCAAAGCTAACGAGCAGCGCCCTAATTGTAAAATTAATTGAAAAACATTTTGATTAAAGACCACCCTCCATACTCCGGCCCTCCTCCATCTTCATCAGCTCCACGTTCACTCCACGTTCCCATCTTTCCGCTCCCTCTTGGTCGTACTGAGTTTTGCTCCCAGGCCCGACATCTCTCACACCCGCATGTTGTTCTCACTTTCTTTTCAGCGTCTCCTCCCACTTTCGCATCCCTGACCTTCCCACGTTTCCTTCATTGCTCTGTTTCTCCCTCAACCTTCTCCAACATGCCAACAACCTCCGGAGCCCATCATTTTCTCCTCCCCTCAACATACTTTCCCTACTATCTGTCACTCTCGCCTTTCGTTAGGCAAATTACAACTCTTTTATGTGCTCGATCTCCCTCCTCATCCCTCCTCCCTCCCTCCCCTCGTCTTTGTCTTTTCCCATCAGGCTCCCCTCTGTGCTGCTGTCTCTCTTGTCTTTTCTCCTCACGTCTCCATTACTGGCTGCTTTACGCCCACAGTATGTCTGTGGACGTGTTTGCATGCACTGCTGGAGTAATATGGGGAATGGAGTTAGTAAGGCGCTCATTTGTACCCAGCTTTGTTGCTTTCCTGCATCCTCCACTCCCCCACCTCCCTCCCTCCCTCAGCCCTGTATAGCCTCAGAGTCCAGCCCATCTCTCGTCTCTGACTCTCATTCACTCACTTCTATTTCCCCTTGCCTTCTCCTCGGTAAAGCTTCAGAGCCAGAGGGAAAGAGGTAGAAGTGATACGGTCAGTGTACATCTTTCTTCTCCAGCCTCGCCTCTCATCTCGCCTCTTCTTCTGCTGCTCTCACTCACCATCTCTCCCCCTGTGTGGACCGAGGTCCAGTTTATCATTCTGCAACAGACTCCACGGCAAGATTTCTGCCTTTTGTGCAATGCGTGTGCTCACACGGTTCGTGATTTCTTGCACGTCATAATCTAATTAAGAAGATGACACATTGCAGGTCCCTGTGTGTGCCTGAAATGTGAGGTGTGAACAAGTAAGAGTACATATAGGTGGAGATAATGGTGGCACCAGGCCTCATTAATGTCACCCGTTGCTATAATGATACAGACAAGGTGGAGACATCGATCATCAGCTAATGATCAATAAAGGGCTGCATTGATTGGGGCAACAGTTTGTCACCGTGCCGATCGATGTCCCAGCAGGACGCTGGGCTCCCAGGGGAGGGTGTTACTGTCTCACCGCAGGCTCCTATCTTCATTTATTCAAGAGGAAACACAGGCACAAACAAGTGCCACTCTGATAAATGATTGTTTCGCGCATAATTAGCTAAACATAGCTCTTAGTCAATGCGAAAACGGTTTCGTGAATTAAATCTTCCTTTTTGAATAATAAGCCGTAAACACGGGTATTGAACTGCTTGGGACGATCCCCAAATTCGTCATGTTATCCTCTATAGATAAGTTGAGAGAGGATGAAAACATTAGGAGAGAATACAAAGGATGATATTAGGAGCCCGGCTTGAGTTTGGCCTCCTTTCCTGACTCCCTTTCGTGACTCCACTGTTGTTGGCCATTTTTACAGGACACAGACTGTTTCTGAGAATAGCTGGCAGGGAAAGAAAAGACGGCAAAGTGACTGTAACACACCGGGTGGAGTGTTGCCATAGAAACACAGCGTCACAGCTCCTAAGCAGATAGCACATTCAGTGCCATTCCCTTCATTGAGATTCCCACATCCGAGGATGGAGCGGGAACAGGTGTGATCAACAGCTTTCTTAAATATCAGAGGGGATGGGTGAGGGAGTGTTTCACACCGGGAGGCATGGTGTCTCTCTGAATTTAGAGCAAAACTTGTTGGATTGTAATGACGACCTTGGGGAAGGAGGAAGAGGTCTGAAGTTTTCCTCACACGCATTGAAATTCGAGGCAAGGTGGCGTAGATGTGTTTTGGGACACATTGTGGGAGTTAGCGCTGCCGATTTATCACTATCTGCATATAGCTACTTAAAATCAAAACACTGTAATTACAAGTGCTTGTTCACTGTGGGCATAATTTCAATTCTGTTTTTTTTCTCCTACAAGCTCCCATTTCCTCTTTTATAGTCTGGAGAAAAAGAGGAGATGGCACTGTTGGACAAGATGTTGAATGTGTCTGTGTGGGGCTGGCCCAAAGGCAGATCACCAAACAGCTGTGTGTTAGTGCCAGTGAGTAGACATTTGGTCCACTCGACCCGTAATGCTGG
The DNA here is from genome assembly GCA_029224185.1 of Karalla daura. NCBI lineage: Eukaryota > Metazoa > Chordata > Actinopteri > Chaetodontiformes > Leiognathidae > Karalla > Karalla daura. The sequence continues at coordinate 8,082,065 of CM055203.1, read as the reverse complement.
CACAGAGGGTGGGGGACGGTGTCCAAGTCCTTCTCTCAAATCCTTGGTCCATCCATCCATCCCCTCTCATTGTCCCCGGGGCAGCGGGCGGCCCCAGCTAAATACTGATCTGCCTGAACGGGCACAGGTGCAGCAGGGGGTCTGTCCCACTGCCAAATGTTGTGCTTCTGTTTCCCTTGGGCTTATGGCTTATAAGAGGGTTGTGCAGCGCTCTCTTTCGCTTCTGCAGGGATTGAAAAAGCAGCAGGAAGTGTTTGATCAGCCTGCCGATACAACAGGAAGCATGAGAAAGAGAGAGGGAGGGAGAGAGAGAGAGAGAGAGCGAGACTAAAGTGCATAAAGAAAATAGAAGATATTGAAGCTGCCGCGAAGAGAAATTCTGATGAGGATTTTACAGTGTTGGAATAAGTGATATGTCTGTTTTGTGGGGGAGGGAGTGGGAGTGGGATGGGTAGTGCAGGTTTTGGGCTCACCAGAAATTGGAGTGGAGGTCTGGCTGCACGGACAGACACTGCAGTATGCCTGCAGCTGTCCTGGGGGAAGTGTGTTTGGTGCAGATGTGTGTGCCAGGGGTATCTTTAGAGAGCTGTACTGCAGGCATCCCTTTGGGTATTCAGGAGGGAGAGAGGGAATAGAGGGGTGCTCCGGTTTCACGTCTCAATCAGGGAAGCTTCAGGAGTGGCTCCTCTCAAGGCTCAAGTGCAAGCTAATGTCTATTTGTAGTGTGTTGAAAGGAGAACGCCTGCATTTAAGGGCTACTCAATTGCTCCACATAGCACGGCTGAGCAAAAGTAGATACATGTGTACAGTAAGAGCCCTGAGATACCTGGAGACTGACGTATAGCATGGCAAATCTCTCTCTCCTCCTTTCAATGCCCTTGCTTTCTCATTTGCTTTATGTCTCCCAGGACAGTGCTCAGAAATGTTGAAATGGGGCCTAACCCATGAAGCAAAGAGGGAGAGTCGTTTAAGCTAAGTTAAACAAGGGCACTTAGATTTTAAAGGGCCATAATCTTCAAAAAGGGACGCTTTAAAATCAATTGACAAGACATATTATAGGTAAAGACAGATTTAGCGGTATGTGTAGTTGTTGGGGGTTAAGCAACTTATTTTTATGAATGAGCGTGTTTAATTAAATGTCATTGATACTTGTTCCATACGCACATCTTTGATTATGTGCATGTGTCCACGTCTGCGATTGTTGGCGGCAGTGTGTGTGTGTGTGTGTGTTCGGCAGCGCAGGTGGGCTGGATCAGTATCCAGAGCAGCACTGAGCCAGTGATTCAGTCCGCGCAGTTTGGGCCAGGATCCAATCAGGGCAGCCATCTGGTGACCAATCAGGGCCCTGCCTGTGATGTCACAGCAACAGGGCTCTGGGTTTCATGGGAGCTGGGGAGGGGTAAACGCCATGAATCACATTGGACCTCTGTGCTGGTCGGGCCGCACTAGTTGGGCCGAGGAGCAGACTTCCAGGCCAGAGCTCTGTGAGCGCTGATGATGAAGCGTGAGGGGGGCGAACTGTGCCGCTGACCGGGACGCCGGGTCACTGAGACCAGGCTGTTGTCGTTTGTGTGCTTGTAAATGTGGGAAGTGTTGTGTTTGTGCCTCTTTGCTGACAGGCAGGGATTGTTGGCCCCGCAACACAAGCTCCTTCTTTATTCATGGCTGAGCTCTCCAGTACAAATATCTTTGCTTCTGTTGATGATTCGAGGAGAAAAGAAAAAAAACAGGAAAAAATTGGCATTTCCGTCTTTGTTTCACTTTCGGAGACGATGGCAGTGACACTGAGGCCCACGCAATTAGGGCAATGTACTCCATCTGGTGTGACTGACAGCTCTGTTAATTCTAATGTGATTAATATTTCAAAGCTCTCTCTCTCTCTCTCCCTCTCTCCTCTGTGTGAACGTCTCCATAACTTTAAACAGCCTCAAAGAGCACAGGCTGTGGTTGCCCGGTGACTCACCCTGACCAGGTCCTGCAGTGAAAATAGTTCCAGCTTTCACACCACTCGCGGTTAGCAGGCCAGAGGGGTGGCGGATGGCTGGGTGACAGAGAGAAGTAAAGTCTCGGGAGAATGGCTGTCACTACCAAAAGGCTCTCTGCAGGGCATCAGAGGGGAAACAGGACAGGCTGCCAAGACAGTCTCAGTGAAAGTTGACCTTAAAAAGCTTCACAGCACCAGATATTGCTGTAACACTCAGGTCTCTGAATATTTCATCAGCCCTTAAGCGAACTGTACAATATAGCAGGGCTGGTGGTACAGCTATAGTAAGTGGTGCAGTGCTACACTGCGAGGTTTCATATGTTGTCTCAGGTTATACTGAAAAGGGGTTTACATATATAGTCTGGAGTAGCCTACAGTATTAATGCAAATCCCCTTGTTTGGATGTACAGTGGCGTGGACGGGAGGAGGGGGGATGGACTGTTGCGATTACTAAAACCAGTTAAATCCACCCTGCCTCCCTATGGTGCTTATCTGATCAGTGGAAGCAACCAGCTAGCCCCTCAGCGTGGGATTTAATATCAAACGCAGGACATAAGCCGCGTTCAATAGGCATGACAAGGATAAACATCAGTAGGAACACGCCACATATTGCCCACTCTGCCTTTTTGCATATAAGGGCAGCGGGGGTGAGACGAGCGTGGCTCGGTCAGACCTCAGCCAATACGTAGGTAAGCAGGGGAGAGCCCGCACGCTGGACCCCGGCTTCTGCTGAACCTCACGCGGCGAGTGTGAGTGCAACAAATAGGGAAGGGTAAAAAAAAAAAAAAATTAGGAAAAGATAGTGAAAGAAGAGTGAGAGGTGGAGGCAGTCATGCAGAGAGAGGCCCAGCGTGGAGGTGCCGGGGGTGGGAGGTGCGTGAGCTGGTGGGACTGTAGTATACGTGTGTGTAAGTGTGTGTGTGTACACTCTTGTTTGTGTGTGTGCCCACTCTGCTGCCATGGTGACTTCAGGTGTTATCTTCTTAGCCTCCAGACGTGACAGTGAGATAATTAGGAATGTTAACACTCACCGGAGCTTGTACTTCTATGAATACTGTTCCTCTGGCTTTCTCTTTCTCTCTCTCTCTCTCTCTCTCTCTCTCTCTCTCTCCTTCTCTCATTTGCTCTTTCTTCTGTCTATCTCTCATAAACATTCACACACACACACATACACACGCACACTGTTGAATTCTATTATCTCCCATAGCCCGTGTTATGAATGACACACTTAAAGGCTGGAATGACTTGGCCATGCAGCAGTGGATCACAATTAACGTCAACGCCGGCATCTGTGGAAATAATTGTCATAGCTCAATTTTAATATGCTGATGACCCGTTTTTCTTACTTTTAATAAGAAATGCTTTTTTTCTTCCTCCGTATCCACGTCTATGTGCGCGCAGGATAATTCATTTTGTTGCCGCGTTGATAGCGCTCTAGAATCGTGAGATTTAGATGTTAATTACGGTATTTTCAAATAGGAAAGGTGAAAAATGAATGAAAGATGTGAAATTAATTACACATTTTACAATCACAGTTGGATTAATCATGCTGCAGGAACAAAATTAACGATGGAAAATAGCGATTGCATCCTAATTCCTCGAATAGAAACAGACAGGAGACGTCTATTTTCGAGGCAGTCAACAAACAGAGCACGGTTTACTGAAGCAGTAGGAGGACACTGTTGAAATTCTGACAAATGTCTTGGCTCAAGGAAAAGGGAGTGAGATACAGAGGAAGACATGCTCACTGGAGTGTTTCACACAGAAAAATGAAAAGTGACAGAAAGCTGACGGAGGGATGACAACCTTGTTTGTCCTTTACTGGATGATCAACATGTGTTGCGCGGATATGGGTCCCGGAGGTGGACACGGGGCGGCTGATACGGAGGGTTTCCACGCTCCGATGGGATTCCCCTGCCTTTAAATTAGCATCCCAACTCTCCTTACTCAGCTAGCGGAGGCGCAGGCTGCGGAGCATTGTGTGTGAACGCTGGCGATAATGAAACCGCACACTGTCGACATCATTAAAGATAATCTTGGCTCATTTTGTGCTGGGACACATAATCCTAAAATGCTGTGAACAACAGGAAGAGCTAATTTCACCAGAGCAGGGCACACAAACACCGCCCTGCCGCTATCTAGCCGGCTCCCACCGCTGTCCGCACCTCTCGTGCTTTTGTTGGAGGGGATAAACAGGTCTTATAGGTTCGGTTCGCGAGAAACGGATCCCCGGGTCAAGGCAAAGGCTTGTCTGAAGGCGTCTCCAGCGTGTGTCTAATTGAGCGCTGTGTAGTTAATTGTTTGTGTGTGGGAGGGGAGAAATCAATCTGTTTTCTCACTGCCGTGACTTCTAGGCCCTGGGGTGAGAGACTGGAGCTGGCAGACACCAGACACAGACACACACACACACACACGCATGTACACGTGCAGCTCTGCCAAAAAAACCCCCAAACCATGCCATGCAAGCGGAAACTTGCACATGCAGACCCATTCCCTCCCTCTACTGGCACACACACACACAGACGCATGCTCCCTTCTCGGAGGAAGAGGATGTGCATGAGGGGTTATTGAGTCAGGGTAAAGTCAGATCCATCTATCGATCGGCTGCTTGCTGAGAGAGGAGTCAGGAACGTGAGATCTGCGCAGGTCAGAGGGCCAAGAGACAGGGGATGAGAGACAGTAAAAGAGAGAGAGAGGGCGAAACCCACCCCCACCCCCCTCCCCCGACACAGCCAGACACACACCCTTCCTCCCTTTTGAATGCAGGACCAGCATCCTGCTTTTGACTCACAAAGTCAGAGGAAGCTCCACTCGCTCAGCTCCACAAACACTAAAATCAGATTTCTTCAATTTGTAACTTGGGTCAGTGCCAGATACCGGATCAATGGGAGAGAAAGAGACGTCCTAATGGCAGCTAATTGTTATCCTTATCTTTTGATCCATCGCTATAGAGAATTTCATACTTCATGTATATTTTATGTAATTAATCTACAGTGAGCCACCTTGTCAATTAACATATAAATGCCTTCTACAAATAATAAATTCATTTGCATATTCAGCTAATCAGCTCATTTGCATGTGTTTAGTTATCTTTAAGGGTGTTTCAATTTATGACTGAGTGCTGCTGTCAGTAAATGCCTATTTGCATTTCAAATCTGTCACTGTGTGGAATAAAACAGTGTGTTCCTGCGACGCTACGGTCGCTCCCACAGAGCAAGAACGGTTGTGCTAGTTTATTGGGGAATGTGCAGCAAAGAGGAAAAAAAACGAAAGAAAGAAAAAAACATAAAGTGTCACCTGAATAATTTACTTTTACTTTCAATGGGATCAGAGCGCCAACTCACTTCAGATCTCATTTGAGCCACCAAAGCTTTTCTCCCATTGGCTGACAGCAGTTGTCGGGATGCCCGCGAGCACCCTGCCGATTGGCTAAGAGTTGTTTATTTTCACCCAGTCAAAAACTCCTCCATTATTAATGGGAAATGAGGCAAACTGGGATCTGATGATGAGATGTGAAAACAGGATGAGAACTGCAGAGGGATAGCGGGGAGGGATGTGAGTACCGAGAAGAGAAGGTGGTGGTTGTGGAGGGTGGTGTTATGGTGGTGGTTGGGTGGAGGGCTTGAACAGAGATATGGGGGGGGGGGAGGGGGGGGGGGGGGGGGGGGTGGTAAGCTGGATGAGTACAAATAGTACTATCCTTCGCTTGGATTGCAGCAGCGGGCGCCATGAGATGTCTGTTGATTCATCTCCCTTTATGCGCTTGGTTCCCTTTTCTCTGCTGAAGCTTTTTCTCCGCCTTTACAAAGGCAGACGGAGGGAGTGATTCAGTGACCAGACGCCCGAGACTCCCGCAACGGAGGGGGAGAAAGGTCGCATGAAACAGGAGGCTCCATGGAGACCACGGACCAGAACGAAATGTGTCGATGTACTGATGTACTCGGGCCTCTGGGGACCAGACAAGATGGAGGGAAAAATGAGAATTTGAAAAGAAAAAGACAGTGTGGGTAGAAGTTGAGTTGCCTGTACATGTGTGTAGTGCACATCAGAAAGTGGGTGTCTGTCTCCAGGGGTTATCATTACACCACTGTGTGTATCAACGCATAAATATATACATCTGTTCACACTGAATGCGCAGTATCTTTTGTATGTTTTCTCAGTGTGTACATGTGTGCACACTCGCTTAGTGTATACCACACAGTCTGCACAGACCCTCTGGATCCTCTCCATGCACTAATGGGTGTTCACCTGGTGTGGCTCCCGGCAAAGCGTTTCCAGCACCGTGCTGTTGGTAATTAACAGAGGCAGGCAGTGGAAAGCGGCACCTGTTAGAGCCTGACTGACTGAGGCCCTGAGCTCTGGGCTGTGGGCTGTGTCTCCCACCGCTCCTCTCTAATAATCAGACCACCGCTGCCTATCCCTCCCCTGGGACCTCACAGCATGAACGCACGCGCTTGTGTTTTTATGCCATTACGATGTGTGTATGACTCAAAGCAAGTGAAAAGAGGTGGATTAAAACCCGAGTGAGCGAGGGCGAAGGAGGAGAGATTCTACGATCATTTTCGGCTGTAAGAGTAGCTTCGTACTTGTGTTTGCTCTAAGTGTTATTTGTTCCAGCAGATGTGCACGGCAGTGTCAGACGGTTATCTTTTCCAAGACAACTGAGCTCTAGACGATTGCACCGGCTGCCGTGTGATGATTAAGCTATCACTGCGACTTGATTTCACCTTTCTGGTGTGAACATGTCAACTGTGTCTTTCTGGTCAGACTCATTTATATGAACAAGAGCAATTCCGCTGTCTACGATACCCTTATGGCAACACGAGGGATTTGTGGTTAGCACAGCAAAAAGGATCTGGGTTCAACCCCTAGGTCAAGGGTTTCTGGGTATTTTGGTTTCACCCACAATCCAGAAACATCCATTTTTAGATGGACTGGATAAATGGCCCATAGGTGAGTGACTGGTGTGTGTGTGTGTGTGTTACTTGTGATGGACTGGCATGCTGTCGGGGGTGTATTCCCTGCATTCGCCATATGTTTGTCGGAAATAGGCTCCTGCAAGCCCCAGTGACAAGGGTTAGGCAGAAAGAGGGTAAGATAATGGATGGCAGGATTCAGTTGCATGAAAACATGCTTATACAGCACATAGACTGTCTAGTCAGTGTGTCTGCATGCATGAAATATGTGTATCGGTGCTGGTGTGTGTTGATGTGTGTGTGTGTGTTACGAATGAAGACAAAAGAAGGAAGCAGAGGAGGTGAGTGACAGCCATGTTTTAGAATTGGGGCATGTCAGCCAGGCCTGCTGTGTCAGAATCTCCTGATGCCCACTCTGCCCATCGTAAAGCTGGATAACCTTGGCAGGCAGATTGGGGTCACTACTATCAAATTAGATACATCACTCTCTCTCACACACACACACACACACACACACATACATACAAACACATACACACACACGCATACACACACACTAGTGCCCAACACAAATCACCCAGACATGTGCGTTTAGGAAAAGGTAGACATGTTTACGTCCACGCAAACAGGCAAACTTCAGCTCTATGTGTTCCTGCAAAGCACAACAAAATCATCTGGATCAGTCCCGACAGATACTGAGGGTCAAGGAAAATACACTTAAAGCTGGAGTTTGCTAAAATCCCCCTAAATTGGGTTTTCTGCTGCCCAACTGTCATGATTAAAGAAATGCGCTGCGTTGATAAAAGACCAGATACGCTCGTCTTAATTCTAATTACTGTGCGCTCACATTAAAGGCTAGAAGCTCTTGAAGCACCCAGAATGCAAAGCGTTCTCCGCCTGCGTGTGGCTCATTTACATGCTGGTGTGAAGTTCTGATGTTATTGCTCATAAACATCACCCTCACACTGTTGAGTCAGAAAGCCTGAAAACAAACACTTGGAACTTGGAAATTTAATCAAAACTACGATGTTGTCAAAAGGATTTCTACCAATAAAAAGGCTGCTTCTTTATCAGCTGACTGCCAAGACCTGGAACTGAACGTTCTCATAAACACTGAACGCGCCGCAGCACAACAACAATGTCGGCTTCGTAATCAAGGAGCAGCCTGCAGCGCACTTTTCAGACCAAAAGCGCTGAATGGCGTGAGGTATGTTTAAGAGGAGGGGAGGGGGGCAACTCAGTCAACTGGATTAAACGCAAAACTATATTTAAGTCTTGCACTGCACTCTCTCACTCTGCTCCGTCCATCCTTTCATTATCTCACCTGCTGAGTAACCAGTGGCTTTGCACATAGAGCAAAAGCAGGGAATACACCCTGGACTCTCACACTCACAGCTAGGGGCAATTAAGAGTGTCCATTCAGCATAAATGTGCATGTTTTTGCATTATGGTGGAAATCAAAGGACCAAGTAGTACCAAGAAGTACCAAAAATTAAGCAGACAAAAGCCAAACAGACACAGGGACCTGCTTTGCTTTAAATTTGGAATATAATTGCCACTGTAAGCAGCACGTGAGGCAAACGATATTTTCTTTTCAAACCTGCTGTAGCGTCAGATGTAACACTTATATGTAAAACGCACAGTATGATGTTCCGGCGGAGGCTCCAGACTCAAACCGTCCTCACCGACGGCACGTTTACGCCCGCGCCGAGGGAGAATCTTTAAAGCGGCGAGTTGAAGATGTGAGGGAATAATTAGTCGATGGTGCCGCTGACACAAAAGATGGATACTTCCATTGTATGGGTCTCAGCAATGAGATGAAAAGAATGTCAACCTATTTTTAAATGTCACTGTCTCTTTTTGTTCTGAATCCCTGCTCCACTTTGTGCCACAGATCTAAACTGGGTCAACATCACATGTGGCGCCCCGGTGGGGCCCTCTCCGCGTGTGTACATGTGTGAGCGTGCGCATGTATGCGAACGCGAGTGGCAACGCTTTCGACGCCGCCGTCGCATCCGCCTCACCGTACGCTGACACCGGCACTTAGGAGGCGCTGTCGACTGTTTGCCTTGAGTGAATCCCAGTAGTTGCTAAACAATTACGAATTAGGGTTTTTTTTTTTCCCACACACACATAATTATTGTCTATCGCTCCCAATTAGGAGTGAGCATGCATTATCTGCAAATTGTTTAAGTCTGTTGCCATGCTCATTATTAGAGAGGAGCTGCGGGCGGGAGGTGTAAAAGGATTGTCTTCTTGTGTACGTGTGTAGATGTTTACCGACTGTAGTGTGTTTGTACACAGCGTACGATCAGTCTATGGTGTGCTGTAGCGCAACAGTCAGGCGGGGGTTGCCCTGCTGGAGCTTTCAGATTAATAGACACTGATAATAACACACACAACTCACAGCGCTTCTGTCCTTAATGAAGATGGATCTAGCCGGGCCTGGCGGTGCGCAGGCTCTGGAGGTGGCAGCCTGCCAGTCACAGCCAAGTGACATCTGGGAACAGCTCAATGCAAAGGGCGGGAGGGAGCAAGATTCACCAGAGAGTACAATTTCATAACATTATCATGTTATATCATAATCCATTGTTGGTGGCTCATAAGATTAATGTCAGGGCCGGCAGTTATCACTCTTGTTGTGCAGACTTAATGGTCACAGTGAATTATTCATTTCCTCCTATTGATTTGCGACTCATGCTGACAAAGTTGACAGCGCAGGTTGACTGATATGGAGTATATCTAATTTGACTCTGAGGTTGGGAAGCAGAGGGGGTGGTGGTGGGGAGAAAAGAAATGGAGGAGAGGAAAAAGTCAAAAGCCAGACGTGAGACGAAGTCATGTGTCTCTGTGCAGAACGAGCTGGCACAAATTGTCCTGCTCAACTTTCTGTGTCTTCTTGAGTTTTTTTCTTTTTAATTTTAAATAGATTCCTGAGAATTCAAATCAGAAAAAAATGAGGCCTCTCACCCCTGTCATTGCAATTTCCAGTGCGAATTAATGTTTTTTTTTTTCTCCTCTGGGTAGCGATTGGTGAGGAAGAGGCTGCCAAATTGGGTCAGAGGTTCCATCCCTGTAAGATATTAGAGCCCATTAGAGCCGGGCCGAAGCCACTGTTTGTGTAAGGAGACAGGTGGGTGTTGAGGTCACTTCCTCTGGCAGCTGTGGCGGGCATCACAGGGCAAGCATTGATGGTTGGTGGCATTGCCTCCTGTTGCATCAGTAATAATGAACAGTGACAAGCTCTCCGCCGCCACAATAAATCACAGGCCACACTGGAGACGCTGAGGACCGGGCCGGGGAGCGTGCTCTCTCTGACGAACAGACTGACTCTCCGGCTGGCCAGGGGCAGACTATCTCTATCACTCATTCGCAGATGTGCTGCTGTTATTACACCCGCTCAGATCCCGGCGCTTCTCTGATTAGTATGTACAGATGTCACTCAGGAATATCTGGCCCCTCACTGGCTGCTGCTTTGTAGGCAAGTGAGAGCGTTTTTTTTTGTTTTTTTTTTTACCACTACTACTACTACTGTTCCAGACATATACTGTACAGTAGTTAAAGTGTAGACTCTAGAGATGAGGAGGATTGTGGTCTGGGATGTGTGGAGAGATGCAGCCGAGGGCGGATGCTGAAGCAGGAAAGAGTGGCACAGGAGTGTCTATTGAATAAAGCGAGAGGGGCTCTCTCCCTCGCTTCCGCTTCCTTTTGCCTTTACCTCTTTGACAGCCACACTAGCCCTGTTTGATATCCCTCCGCTGTGTTCTGCAGCTCTGCAGATTCCCTTGTCTCATTTGCATTCCCTTAAAGCACACTTCCATTAAAGTCTCTCCCTGTTTTTGTCTCTTCCCTCTTTCCTTCTGTTTCTTCAAATAGGCCTTTTTTTTCCCTGGGTTGCTGTTTTGGAGGGAGCCTTATTCCCCGTCGACTACACAGCCTATCCTCGCTCTCCCTGAGTCAGTAATCAAACACATTGGCCCTAATACACAGGCCATTACAAGAGCTCTGATGTTCCATCTGCACACAGCCGGCACAATGGTGTCATTATATAAACAGCCCTGCTGCTGCAGCCGGCTAGATACTACCACACCAGCGTCCCGGCCTTAACTGACCTACCCCGGGTAAATGGAGAAGTGTTGGGATGATCTGACCTGAATGTGCTTGTGTACTCGCTGCTGGCTTAACAACATTATCCATCCTGAATAAATGCTCCAGTGTTAACAGTAGGCTATCAGTTCTCATTATGACCGGGACTGTGTGGGCTGTTGAGCATCAATGCAAATGTAATAGAATCAGGTTGTTCTGAAGGAATAATATCTAATGCTATTATGTTGTCTTTGCAAGCGATAGCCTCACCAAAAAGGATTAGGGAGATTAGCGATAGGCCCAACTGGAAGATAACAGTGAAGGGGGTGAGAGGGCGGCGGTTTACACAAGCTGGTATCATCCATGTTTTTTTGCAGTGACATTGATTCGATCTTGTTTTGGCAGCAGTTAAGTGCATGGAGGCAGGGTTGTACAGTTTGTTCAATTTTATTTAACAGTTCCAGGACATTTAATACTAAAGGAGTATATTTCCATTATGGATCGACTATACAGTAGACTTTTATTCTCACCAATACGGATTGTGATCACTCCATGATTCTCATTACTGATGCTAATAATCAGTAACTGATACCAATTTTCAACAGTTCTTATACACTCTAGAGTAAAATAAAAACAAAGTTGTAGTGAGTGAAAATGGATTAAACATTGCAGTTCTGCCTCTCATTTATCAAAACAATGTCACAGACACAAGCAGTGTGGTAATCCCAACAAAAGCAGTTCTCACTCAAACTTTTATAGTTGTTTCACTCAGCTGCATCAGTCGATTAAAAAATGAGATGATACAGAACAAAAACTAAGTTCCTCTAATGCCTCATTGAGCAGTAGACTGGCTCAAGATGTTTTGCGTTAGCATTAGCTTTAGCACTAGACGCAGCAGTTTCTTTCCATAAGTCATTTTATAGTGAAACCTCAAGTGACTCATTAGCTGAGATGTCTAGACATCTGTACCTCGGCTGAATGTTATCTTCATTAACATCACTATCAAATTTGGTGGTGTGACGTCACTTTTTTCTAATATCGGGTAGATAATAATCAGCACTGAGAAATGACGTGCATACCTAATTTCCATCCATCATCTGTAATCACACCTGCTTTGTACCTAGTGCTGTTGCTGGGATCTGCTGGTGCCTGTCTGCAACACAGATACGGCAAAGACATTAGGAACGGCAAAATAAAAGTGATATTTCTTAAAGTTTTACACAGTACAATTGCTACAGTATTTGCAGGTGTTTCCATTGAAGGATGTTTTATGCTCGGGCTGTAATTCTCATTAAGTCTCACAGGACTTTACTATTAGGAAGATGGACGTTCAAAACATTTTGTGTTTTCATGGTTTTGGACCATTGATTTCAATTGCCACCACTGCTTTTACAGTGACTATTTTCAGTCCTTATGTATAGCAGAGGCCACGGATTATGAGTTTTCAGATGAATAAGTCATGTGACCTCCCTGCGTCATCTCCAGTGACACGCAAATGTGAAAAGGTATTTTCCATTTACTTTTGGGACATACTTTGATATTAGCACATTTGACACACCACCTCATGAGAGTGCAAAAAAACGATATTGTAGCGATATTTGAGAGGTTTTTTGAAATGTACTTTTGCATTTCTATTATATATTGTGATATTTGGGTTTTGTGCATTTCAAGGGGGGTAATGAGAACCCAGCCACTCACACCTAGGGGCAAATTAGAGTCTTCAATCACTGATCTGCCATGTAGACCAGCATGTTCTCAGTTGTTTTAAATATTTTCTAGACAATGGAGCCAGATGGTGCCAGGCCTCGCCCTTGATGTTATTGTTAGCACAGTGATTGAAGCATGGTCTCTCTCGTAATCAGATTCCATGTGCTCGTTTGATGGGAGGTTTTTTTTGACACACCCACACCGCAAGTGTAAGTGAGTCCATTACATCCCTTTGGCTAATTTGAATAAGCGCTGAATAAAAATTCAACTGTAATACCTCGGCATCCTGCGAGGCAAGTTTGACAGTGAAAACGCAGCCTCCCACTCAGCGGAGCTCCACCGCAGATGGCGATGGTAATGATATTTCATGGTATGTCTGCTACGTTTCCAAAGGAAAAGTGGGATAATTATATTCGCTTTGGCGAGTGATTAGTTTTATGGAGGTGAAGAAGTAATTAATGAATTCTATCTCATTCTCATTTATTGTTACACTTCCTTGTATTGCTCCCTCTTGCTTAACTCCGGAGAGTACAAAAGAGTATAGAGTGTGACAAAGCTTCAGCGCTGATGAGTCAGAGGGAGAATTACTTAGAGGCCCCCAGGCGAAGCATATGTTTTGGTCTTTCTCTGCAGTCTCATCAAACTCTAATACTACATGGCTACCCGTCACTGAGACTAGCGATACTTTTCTCCGGAAGAAAGTGCCAGTCGTCAGACCTGACGGGAACCAAATCCCAGCAGCGCTGAATAAAAGAATTCACTTGTTTTCGATTTATTCCGGTTGAAGTGGATGTCGTAAGTTTATTTGAACTGAAATTTTTACTTGATTACAAATATTTAATGCAGCAGTTTGCATCGCTTTCTGATTTGTAAGTGAGATGTGATTGCCATTCAGTTTTGCACTCTCCGCTGTGGCGGTTGCTAGGAGGCAATCATTTCCTTCATAGCGGGAGCTTTGCCACTGAACCAACTATTTGTTGTTGAAGCATCTGAGGCATAAACATCAATCTAAATAGCATGGGAAATGCTGCTGCGCTTCATCTGAAGATGCAAAGACATGCATGAAGCAACACACCGTCACAAGTTATGACTGTCAAATATCTAAATCAATCACGAGTGTTTTTCAGAATAGGTGTTTGCGTGTTCCCGCTTCCTCCTTTGCCCTCCAATGCCCTGCCTGATTTTCACTTGTTCACGGGACATATCTGATCGGCAAATATATTGAAATGCTAATTAAGATTTTAGCAGTTGTAAGAGCACATTCTGTGTTCAAAGCGTCTTTGACTAGCTCTTGGTAGGAAATGTATTTTTAAAGCTGCAGCGTTTGGTCCGAAGAGTGTGATGCATCCAAAACCAGTCTGACCACAGGCTTCACACACACATGAACACACACAGTCAGCTCAGCATACTTATAATACTTGACTCCCCCACCTTGATATCAGGTTCCTGTCAGTGGGGGGAAAAAAACCAGCGGAGAAAAAGCCCGGAGCTGTAGCAGCTCAGAGAGTTGCACCAGCTTTTCTAATTATGCAGCAAAAACCGTCGACATAAACTCTTTGTTCTCTCTCCTTTTGATTCCGGCTGGGTAATGTTCCTAAACTCCTCTTTCCTCTGTACAGAAATTATGTACGCGATGGGGTAAACACGAACGTTTTCCTTGACAGAAACACTCAGCCTTTAACAGTAATGTCCACCCACCCACCCACCCCACACACACACGCACACACACACACACACACACAGACAGACACATACCTCGCATGGAAAGGACTTGTGACACCCTGTTCTTGATGAGCATGTCTGCTAAAGCCAACAGATCCTAATGATCATGGTGATTATCGTAATGATCCAATAGAAGTGGATAATGAGGTTATTTGCTTTGGATCAAGGCAGCCTGTAAATTAATAGCTGGAGAAACAGAGGGTAGCATTCCAAACAAGATGAAAGAGCTGTGCGCTTAAGTGCAACTCCGCCACCGCTTAGTTCAGACGACCACACGTCTGCTTTTTGTGTCGACGATACAACACAGCCGCCATTTGCCAAGTCTTCCACTTTCTCTGCTGCCCCTGTCACCTTTGCACCAACCATCCATCTTTCATTATCTCACCCGCTTTGCACTCAGTGGTGTTGCAGGAGCTGCGTCTCATAGGACGAAGGCCGGGGAATACAACCAGTACAAGTCTTCAGTCCATCACAGGATACACACACACACCATTTACTCTCACATTCATTCCTAGGGGCAATCTAGCATCTTCAATCGACCCAAACACGCATGTTTTTGGACTGCTGTACCCGAATACACAGGAAGAACATGCAAACTCCATATACTGTAGAAAGGTCTCCACAGGCATTTTAATCGTGGACCTTGATTTGACCCTGTCTCGCTTTGTATGGTTTTCGCTAGAGACCCTGGTTCCTGATCCCAGGCCAGCAGACTGCTGGTCCCTGATTGGTCAGGACTAGGATTTTTAAACTCTGACAACACAGCGATTTGGTTCACATGAATTACCATGGCTTCTGCAATTCCACGAGGCTCAGACTTCGCTAATGTTGCCTCAATGTTCTTTTTTGTTTATGGGTTTGTTTGGCATATGAAACATTGAAGACGTACTAGAAATAATGGAAAAAAATGTCCCTGGGACTCAAACCGTGTTGAGCCAAGCTGATCTGTGCGAAACTGTGTGCTGTGGTAAAAAAAAAAGGGGCAATCATCAGTCTATCACAGGGCACACACACACACACACACACAAACACCATTCACACCGAGGGGCAATTTAGAGTTCAGGCCAGTCGGCCGAAACATGCATGTTTTTGGACTGTGGGAGGAAAACCCTCGCAGACAAAGTGAGAACATGCAAATTCCACACAAAATCTGTCCGGCTGTGTTTCGACTTCTGAGCGACCTTCTCGCTGTGAGGCGGCAGCGCCAACCGCTGATCCACGCTGTGGCCGTTGCTTTCCGCCAGGGCCGTGAAATTGTTGTCCGTTCTCCCATTTTGTGGGCTCGGGTCTCCTAGGAATATGATGTTCTGCTCTATTAGAAGAGAAACAGTGATGATAATAATGGTGGATGTGATCAGTGCTAAAGGTCATCCTTTGGCCTCGGGCAAGTAACATCCTCCAAGTAGGGAGAGCAAAGAGGGCAAAGGCACCCATCTCACACCCTGCAAAGACTCCTAACCTCCTCCACCCAGAAGCACACTGACTCATAGACAAAGGCGGAAGAAATATTTTCTTTTTTTTTGCTATTATTTCATGCTTTCTTACTATTTCTTCAGTGCTCACTTGGCTATTTTCAGCACTTTCCACTCCCACTCTCTTATTTATTCTTGTTGTGCAGAGAGTCACTCTTCCCCTACTTCGTTTGTTCCTGACTTCCTTTCGCTCCTTCTGTTCTTTGTTTATTAGTTACTCAGGCAGCATGATGCTTCCTTCTTTTTTTAATCCTTTATTCTTTTGTGTCATGTCTTTTTTTCCTCTTAATTTTGGCCCTCCCTCTATCGCCATCGTCTGTTCTCTCTCCTGCTCCGTCACATTGAAACAGAGTGTTGCGTAAAGCTAGTTTTCTTTCGGGCGCAAAATGAAATCAATTTATCCACCCTGCACTTTTCTCCCTTTCTCTCCCTCAATCTGCCCTCCCCCCTCTCTCCTCTTCCCTCTCCCCACTCTCTTTCTGTGGCCCTCCTCATCTTCCCGAGACCACAGGAGAGCTATTGTTGAAAAGTGCAGACAGAAGGACAGTCAAAAGAAACAAGAGGAAAGACAGATTTTTCTTATTAAAACCACAAAAGTTAGAGGAAGAAAAAAACCACCAGAAAGCCTGTCACTGCACAGGAGGGGATCACTTTTTGACCATTAATAATACAGCGAGATTGCAAGGAGGGGAGGCAAGGGAGGGGGAGAAAAGGCCGTGAGAGAGAGCGGAACAGCCAAGGCTTCTACAGTACCACATCACATGTCTATTGCTATTTGTTTACTGCTTTTCCACTCTTCCTTTGTCAGTCCTGCCCTCCCTCTGAGCGTGTCCTTTTCTCTCAGTTGCTGGTCATAGAGGGTGGTCGCAAACAAACTCAAATTAAAGCTCAGACCGCACTAGAGGTTGTGTGTGTGCATGCGTGTTTGTGTGTTAGGCATACAATAGAAATGAAGCTGGTGTAAAAAAAAAAAAAAGGGAAAAAATAGAAAAATGGATGTGCTTTGTACTTTGGACTCCTTTTGGCTTTTTGGCCTGCTCACTTTTTGCCCCCCTCTCTCTGCTCTCTGTCTCACTCGAACTCTTCGATATCCAACATGCTAATCCACACGGTGACACCCAGGCAGGTTTGTGACTGTGGGCCGGGTGTTGCCACTGGGGAGGAGGGTAAATATCAGAGAAGGTCAGGAAGAGGAGGGGCAGAAAAGGTGGAGGGGAGGGAAGCCGAACCAGTCACTGTTTACATGGAAGCAATAATCAATCTTAACTGGAATAGGAGTAAATATTTAAGGCGTATTTTGATTAAGTCTTATTAGGATTGAGACATAGTATTCTGCTCTGATTTGCATTATGGAGACAGTAACGAAGAAGAAGAAGAAGATTTGGGACGAGGGTGAAATTTCAGCAATGCCTGAAATTCTGAGGCTCTGAGTGCACAAGGAATGCCTTTGAAGGCTGCAAACATTGAAATGGGGATATTTTTAAGCAGGTTGCTGAGCGAATGAAGGAGCGGGTGTACTTACGGTTGTCTGAACAAGTTTGAAACTGCTGGAAAGGTTCTGAAAAGCCTTTATTATGTTGCAAAAAACCAGGGTAACAATAGAGGCCACGGTCCTCCGACTTTCCCATATTTCAAAGTCATGAACCGCTTGATATTGAACAACATGTGTGTCGCCAGGAATGATAATGTGGCCCAGTCATTAGGCATTATTCATATAATGCTCTCAAGCGTGCAGTATATGGATGGAATATCAGCAATATCATCAACTCATGTAAATGCGATAATCCAATTACTGTCTTATTTAGAATAAGAATAGGTATTCAGGATACAAATATGTAAATGCACATGTAAATGTATCTAGTGGTGATGGAGAAAGGGGGTGTACACACCCATCTATCACTTGGCAGGAGACGTGATTGCATGTTGTTGATTTGTTGGTGATTACATGCAACATAGTTGTAAATATCAGAAATATCAGACTTTAGCTGCTTAGTAAAAAGTGCAATCAATCATAGTACTACATCATACATGCATATAATTTTGGAGCACAAAGAAAATACAAAATACATGCAAACAAGCAAGCTAAGTGGTTCTTGGCTTATGCAGAAATATCCTTTGTTTAGTACATAAAATGGGCTAGAAACAAACTATGATTTCTGTACTCGATTAATCTTTCATATACATTCTCAATGAACTGCTTAGTTGTAATTAGGCTATGATCAGCTGAAAATTAATGGCCCTTTTACAAAGACAAAGATAAGGTCTTTAAATGTTTCATTTTGTCCTCAACTCGACAACATTCAATTTTCTGTCACAAAATCTAAAAATATCCGATGTTATTCAATCAGATAATTTTGACTTAATTTCTTAAAATCATTCTCAAAAAATGTTTCAATGCTTGACTTGAATAATCAAAAATTAAAAATGGCTGTTTTTCGGTGAATAAACAGTTGATTAACCTAGGATCTTTATATGTGGGGTTAGCACATTCTCCTCATGTCTATAGGTATTCCTGCATCATTCCACAGTCCAAAAACATGCATGTTTAGGTTGAGTGGAGACTAAATTGCCCTTAGAGGTGAGTGTGAGAGTGAAAAGCGTGTGTGTGTGTCCTGTGAAGGACTGGAGACCTGTCCAATGTGTATTGTGACCATGATCAGCAGACCGTGTAACGCCTCTTGGTACCAAGTGGGTAAGATAATGGATGGATGGCCGAATAATAATGTGACTGACAAAATGGTCAGCTTGGCCTCAATCTTCCCAGTGAAAGGCATGATACTATCACCTGCTACCTGCTCAGCTGCTATCGACCTGTTTACCTGTGGAATGATCCAAACAAGTGTTTTTGAATGTTCTACAACTTTCCTAGTTTTCTTTTTCCACCCTCTCATTCTCTCCTTCCTTTTACCAAAAAATAAATAAATAAAACGCACACATAGATACACACAGATGCAGGGAAATGCGGTCCAATCTGTTTCATCAGCAAGCTCAGCAGGAGGAGTATTAGCTGTAACAATACCATCTCTAGTGTTTTTTGTCTTTCAGCCCCTGGCGGAGAGGAACCGTTTCTACTGTTGAAAAATCAGAGCTAAAGTTCCAGATTGTGATTTATTTCATTAGGCAAATGAGATGTGCGAGCCCCACAGCACTGCCGACTGAGCAGCCACTTTTCACTGTCTTACTTTATGTGTGTGTGTGTGTGTCTATATGCGAACAGACACACACACTGGCATAAACACACACGCATTTGTATTGTTTTTTTTTTCCTCCCCTAACGTTGAATATAGCTCCATTAACGGCCGCAAAACATATGTAGCATGTCTGATCCAATCATGCGTTCAAACACTGTGGAGTGATGAGCTGATAGTGGCACCAGCTGTTGCCATGCCATCCTGCACAAAATGGCCTCAGATCTCCCTGCCTGATCATTTTACCTGACCACCAGAGGGGGAGCCTCTCCTCTTCTCTCCTCTCTTCTCCTTCTCTCCTCCTCTCTTCTACTGCCCCCCCCCCCCCCCCCCCCCCCCCCCTCCTCATTTGCCTGCTCTGATACCATTTAGTATGCTGTACCAGTCGTAAGCCACTCGGCTTTGTGCAGAGTTATTATCACATATTCCAGTGATAAATGCAGAATAAATTAGTCAACACTGTCTAATTCGAATGCCATGCTGAGGGAGAGAGGGAGAGAGAGGGAGGAGGAAAGAGCGGAAAACAGAATAATTCCTCGTTTCGGACGCTCTGCATGGACTCGCTAGGGTACCACACGGATGTTTATGAGGTTCTCACCTCTGTGTTATTTCTGTCCTCTCTGCCTGCAGGATCACCCTCAGGGAGGGTGTGAGCTGAACAAGTGCCGCCCCACTCACCTGCGCCTGCTGACCACCTCTACGATTTAGCCCCGCCCCCCTCGCCCTGTCCCCCCCCTCCCCCCACTCCCTGCTCCCCCCCACCCCACCCCACCCCTCCTCCTCGCCCTGCCTCCGACATGGCTTCAACACTCTGGATCTGCTTCATCTGTGCTGTGGCGTTCAGCAGCGTCGCTCCGTCCTCGCAAGGTGCGTAAGAAAAACATCAAATCCTGCATAAAGATTTCAGTCGATATCGACGGCGCACATGTTCACTGCATGCATAATGTGTATATTTATGAACTGCTTCGCTGAGCCTGTTTGCTAAGCTGCACATGAGTGCCTGTTGGCTTTGCTGTGCCCTGGAACTGGCCTGACCACGTTATTGCAAATGAGGATCTAATATTTATAACTTAGCTACGTGATGAAGGTTAAGTGTATTGACTTGCTGACCAGGCTTGAAGCCCTGCACTTGATTAACCAAACTGTCTCTACAGGAGGCAGAAAGACACAGAGAGAGAGAGAGAGAGAGAAAGAGAGAGAGAGAGAGAGAGAGGGAGTGAGTGAGTACGGGTGAGGTCAAGAGTGTATGTGTGAATGTCAATAAAATTTCTTGTCATCTTGATGTTAGTTGGAGCGTAGCAAGAATATAAGGGGGAATCCGTGCATGTAATGGTACCATATGTGTGACCTCCTTGAATGTGCCATGTACCATAAGCTATTTCATTCTATGATTGTCTTTGCTGTCGTAGGCCTGGCAGCAGGTGACCTGGTTGGGCTGAAGTGCTGCTAGAGGGTGTGTGTGTGTGTGTCTGTCCATCCGTGTGTGTGTGTGTTAGACAACGTGCAGGAGGGATGGAGCAGGGATTGCAGGGATAGGCGACGAGGGGAAGGAGGGGCTGTAGGGTGTCCTGCTAGTGGCCTGCCACACAGACAGCAGTACACCATCTGCTGCATGCTCTCAGTCAGCTCCGTGCCAACGAGCTGCTGGGTGACGGACAGCTCGGACAGGGAGGAGGCGGGGCTTCACAGAGAGACACAGCCGCCGCTGGGTGGGAGGGGTTAGCTCGTGAAGCGGGAGGAGCTGAAGAAGCCGAGGGAGGGTGAAATTAAAAGGCGTCGGTGTGCGCCTGCGTCAGTGTCGGTTTTTAGCATTTCCTCTGTGTACGCTCTGATTGGCCAGGTGCAGTTCTAATTCGAGTTTTTTTTTTTTTTCTCTCATCTTGATTTGGCCGCTTTTTTTTTTTATTGGATTTGTGCAGCGTACGTTCTGTTCCATTGGACACATTTGGCCTCTGGCGCAATATTGCTCTGTGTTTGTCTGTGTGTGGGTGTGTGTATTTGTGTGAAAATACGCCTCCAACTATCTGTGTGACCTGGCACTTGGGGAGTATTAATAATGCATTAATAATCAATTGACTGTTATCTGTATTCAGCCCCCAAAGCGCAGGCACAACATTTGGATTGATTAAAAAGAAAGAAAATCTTTTTCTAATGGAATCCGGCACACGGGCACGTACGTAGACACATGCTGGTGTGTTTGTACGCACACCCACACCATTTCGGCGCTCGCGGTTTTGGCAGGCGAATTTCGCCTGAAATGTATTCTCGCTATTGAAGTGACTGGAGGAGGAGAGAGCGGAAAAGAGGGAAATAAAGAGAACGAGAGAGGTAGAATTTAGGGGAGGAGGGCCGGGTTCGGATGTGACGAGAGCCGCACAAATCACTCTCGGGCTAATCAGAGCTCATTTGGAAAACCTGCAGGATCATCACACATGGCTTCACAGTCTAATGTGTACCCCGGCTCCTCCTCGATGTCCCGACTAATCTCCCGTGCTTTAACCTCGCTCTACTCCTGACTGCACATTCTAATATTTACCCCTACCACTCACACATTTATTCTCCCCTGGAACCGGCTCTTTAACACAAATATTCCCGGCCAGCGTGAGCTTTGAACACATCCTTCCTCCTCGATTCCAGTCCCGCAATTCACCTGCACACCCCCCCCCCCCCCACCCCGGCCCCCCTCCCCTCGTCTCACAGTGATTATTTATCTTGTGTAACTGCTGCGCAATTCTTCCGTTCTCTTTGAGGAACGCAGCGACCGTGAGAAATACCGCCAGCCTTTTCCAAACTTATACCGGGGTAGGTACAAAAACCCCTCTGCAGCACCAGCCCCTCGCAGCAGGCTCCCCGACAGACTGACATGTGTACTCAGACAAACAGAGCGTCCCGCTGATTCCACAGAACGCTCCAGAATGCACAACCCTCGGTACGCAGCGTCGTCGCTCTGAAAGCCCATTAGGCTTGCTTAATGTGGCAGACATAGCGGGCAGCTGCGCCGTACGCGCCCAAGTCCCGGCACAGAGCTTTCATTTAGCACGGTCGCTAGAATCGGCCTGTGCGCGCACGTGGACGCGGTTTTTGAATTCACCTCGCCGGCCACGTTCTTATAAAGGCCACATGTCCACATCCTGCACATTTGCAAGTCCGTACCCTGGATGTATACTGTAAATAAGTTCCCATAGGGATGTTGTACATGCAAGAGACTCTATAGGTTAACACGCATGTATTAACATGCCCAGATGGGCATCTTTATGTGTGCATGTGTGTTTGTGTGTGTGTGTATGTACCACTCATATCAGGCCACCCGTGGCAGCTGACTGGTGGAATCTGTTTTCATCTCCCCTGTATTTAAGCCTTTGCTCTCAGATCAGTCGCGTGGAAAGGCCCCTGGTCCTTTAGTGCACACGCAGACATTTTTATCTGTCTCCCCCTCCTCTCAACGTTTCTTTTTTTTTTTCCTTCTCTGCCTTCTCCCCCTCCACGGTAGTTATTATTTAAGGGCGGGGGACTGGGCTGTTTTTACACATCTTCTCAACAAAGTGCTTTAGTCTCTTGACTGTCCTTGGATGGTGACAGAATGCTTGAATGGGGACTGATCTCGATGCAGTATTTTGCTTTCCATAATGCAGGAGTGGGTAGTTATTTTTCATGGAGGACCACATGAAGAATTCACTATGTCTTTGCGAGCCAGATGCTTTTTTATGTGACAGTTATTTCAGGTCTAACCCTAGATTTAAAATTCTGAGTAAAGATCTTAGAAAATGCTTGACCTGAAAGCACATCACTGCAGTATTGAGTTTTTTCTCTAAGAGGAAACTTTCCGTCTCCCAATACTACAGTATTAAAATAATAATTTCAAAACTGCGACTTGCTCACTAATTCATTAGAATTGATCCTCTTTCAGGCTTGTAGCAATAATATCTCCGGAGGAGGCAATAAAGCGATATTGCCACTAACCTTGCTATGTGCATTTGGCTTTTTGTTGTCGCATAATTTGCTAAACCTTATATTGTATTTCTATAAAGTGTCTTTTGCAAACTCTTGGATCGACACTTTTGGAGCTAAGTCAGAAAAACTGAGCATACCTGACTCATGCCTGGAATCAGCAGATCAGAATCAGATCACGCTAAACCAATCAATTACATTCAGACCAATCCCTGAGGTGATACTGCATTCTTCTATACTTTATCTTACCTGCTTTTGGACCCAGTGGTATTGTGGAGGTCTGACGGTGCACATAGGGTGAAGACAGTGAACACACCCTGGACACGTTACCAGTCTATCACAGGACACATGCACACAACATTCACTGTCAGTGCAGGTGCATTGAAAATTGACCTCTAAAAATATTCGGCTGAAATTGGCCCAAAAAAATACATTCCCAGTGTTAGGAGCCCCACACACGATCAGACCCCACTAGTGACTCTTTTTAATAAATCTTGTGACTTTCTCTGGTGTTACTGGAGACTTGGAGACTTGACACGAAAGCTCGTGTCACTCTTAATCTTCTCAACGAGGAGCAGGTGCTGCTATGGGCCCCCTCCTCCGTCCCAAAGCGCTCACATCTTTCAACAGGCAGGTATAGTCCTGCAAGCTATTCTTAACTACTTACAGGTTTGGTTTTTCATATTTTACATCTAAACTCACATTTAAGGGCAGTTTTGAGTCACAGTCAGGTGATTACCTCAAATGAGGAAGCATGTATGTTTTTGGATTGCTGTGGAAACCAGACAATCTGGAGACAACAACTGTAATGGTGCACACAGGGAGCCCATTCACATACTGCACAGAAATTGCATTTGGTTTGACCATGATACAAACCTTGTTGCTATGAGGCAACAGCACTGACTACTGAGCCACTGTCTGGGTCACTGTATTCATTTGTCTCTTCATAATCATCCTCCGATAGTTTATAACTGAAGTAGCCTTGGAAGTATTTTTATGTGCTGTGATAAATGCCCCGATTTAATTTGACATATATAATAGCTGCAGAATCACAGACAGACAGATGACTTAGAGCAGACTTTAATAGCTTGAATTCAGCGCCACACAGACAACTTGCTTTCACAAATCTCTAATAGCTCCGTATTTTGTAGACTGCAGACGGCCGTCAGAACTGGCTGGCTATGTATGTGTTTATAGAGACAAGTAAGCACTCTCATTTTGTCTGAGAATGACCTTTGAATATGCTTCGCCCTGTTTTTTTTCCTGCCATAAAGCTGAAATCCACAGGCCCGGCTGACACTAATTGCTAATCAAGCGGCTTGTGAATCTAGCAGCGCATCATCTGGAATTTGCAATAAAGAAACGCTGTAAACCCCTTTTTCATGTTTCCTCCCTCTTTGCCTCTGTGTGTATTTCCGAGCCTTCATTGCCTCTCCATCTTATTAGCAATAGTCTGTGCTTCACACTTCTCTCCAAACGCTCGCCTCGTATTTTTATCCAATGCTCTCTCTCTCTCTCTCCCCTAACACCTCAGCTATTACTCCCGCTCTCTGCGTCGTGATGTCCTCCCCCCACCCTCTTTTTACTGGCCTACCTTCTCTCTCTCTCTCTCTCTCTCTCTTTCTTGGACCCTTTTCCTCATACCCATTCCTCCCCCCTCCTCTTCATCCTTACCTCACATCCTCTGCCCACCCCTGGCGAATATCTCTCTCTCTTCTCCCCTCTCACTCTTTTCCTATCATTGTCATTCCCTCCGTTTCCCTTTCCCTTTCGCTCTCTTTTGCCTCCTTCTGTCTCTCTCTTGTGTGGTACATCCCTTGCTCCCTGCCTGGTGCTGGGGGTTGCTATGTTCTTCAAAGCCCTTGGCTGAGAGCAGTAGATCACAGAGAGGCCTGTGTGAGTGAAAGGTTAATGGATGGCCTTTGAACATATATTGGTAGTCGGGGGCGGGCGGGAGGAGGAGGTAGAGGCCGGGGCGGAGTGGCGGTGTGTTCTTTCAAACCTCACTTTGAAGATGACGCACGCCGCTCTCATGTGTCTGTGCCCGTATGTACAGGGCGCCGTGGCGTTTTTTTGTTTATTTGTCCGCTCCGAGGATGCACGTGTGCGTGGCCATTTTGTTTGTGTGTTTGTGTTTGCTTGTCGTTGTGCGTGTCGGGATGTGTTAGCTTGTGTACATTGATTTGTGTACTGCAAACAAGTTCCTACATAAAGGATTGGGGACTGTGTTCCTGTTTGTGCACTCGTGTGATAGCCGCCTCTTTTCTCTCAGGGCCCGAGCCGCGTAACTTTCAGACTTTGTAGCTGCGGAGGACTGTGCACGAGCGGGCCTGAGCGTGTGGCTTGTGAGTGTGTGGACGCACTGGTGTGTGTGTGTGTGTGTGTGTGTGTGTCAAGCGTGTCATGTGCTTGAGAATGCGTGCACTTGCCTCGTGTGTTTTGTGGGCTGCAGATTGATAATTACCAGCAGCGGCTTACGGCCGGCAGCCAAGGGCAGAGAGAGGGGAGAGGGAAATAGATGAGTGGAGGTTCTTGGGGAAAAAAAAATTATATGGGGGGAGGAAGAAGGAGAAACGGATGGCAAGGGAAGAGGGTAAAAACTAGGAGGTGAAGGGTCGGGACTAGAGGGAGGAATGAAGACATGGAGAGGGTGCGGGGAGGGTGAAGAGGACGAGTGGGGAGGGTAAATGAGAGCGTTTCCGGGTGGATGAAATTGGATGAGGGATCGAGGGATGGTGCTGAGGTGAAAAAAAAAAAAAACAGTGAGGAGGCAACACACCAGATATGGTCATTGCAATGTAGGTGAGCAAGACGGAACAGGGGGGATAAAAGGGATTTAAGTAGCGTTTTACAGCCAAATACATCTTTGATTGATAGATTTGAATCTTAAAACAGTGCACACTGTGGATTCAAACAGATATAGCTGCTCATAAACATGGCCCATAAAAACAGACACAGACACACACCATGTCCGCTCGGCCAAGCCTTTGGCTTAGCGTATAAGGAGGTTAATTAAGTGTCTAATGCAGCGGCAGGGCTGGGCTTTGGCACTCATCTTTCCTAACAAGTCTCTGGATGCGACTTGCGACTCGTCCAAATGCACACGCTCATCTCTCTGACAGCAGACCTTGCATGGCGCTCACTTGCCATGAACCCCCCCTTCGCTTTATCTCTCACTCTCCTCATCACCTCTTTCTCCACTGTCTCTCAATTCCTCCCTCACTCTACCCTCTCTCTCTCTGCTTCTCTGTCTCCCTCCAAACTTCAGTCCTGTGGCTGTTTTCCTTGCATCACCTGCAGTTTCACTCGCACTGCTGTGTTTATGTGAATCTAGGTCTGACTCAGTGTCTGCTGGCCTCCCCTTCGTATTATGCTCTGGAAACAGAGAACAGAATAGAGCTGTGTTGGGCCTGTAGCACAGCTCCCTTCCCTGGGGAGATGGAGGATATTTTACACCGGGTGAATCTCCTACTTTTTAGGCAGGCTGATTTTTATTTTGGGCTATGCCGTTTCCCCCCGCTGAGGCACTTTTATTGCATAATTAGGCGCCAGGGCCAGCAATGAAGTGGTTTGACAGTATGAGCACGTCCTGTCTCGCCTCCCTCCTCAAGTTTGTGTGTGTGTGCATGAGCGCGTGTGTGCATGTGTGCGTGTCTCAGTGGCTTTTTAACCGCCTGTCTTAATCTGCTATGCCTGCTAGTTCCCCCCACAGCAAAGTTTGTCAACACACACTGAGAGATCTCGAGGTTGAGGATGGAGGAGGGTTAGGGCTTGTGTGTGTCTGTGTGAAAGAATCTTGGTGTGTGTGTGTGTGTGTACGTGTCTGTTTGCATCATTACCAATGCATGACTATGTGTTGCATGAGGGTGTGTGTGTATGTGTGTGTGTGTGTCCCATTTCCAGCGGGGGCATGTTTAATTCTCTTATGAATGATGTAATGTTATGGGCTGTGCTGTAATTCAGTTCAGTTCGAGGACCGAGCGAGGCTGTCTGTGCTGTGCTGAGCGGATCGGAACAATAGGAGGTCCTCTCTCCCACAAATCTGTCTGCCTCCCTCCTATTATGTCGCTGACCTTGTGCCTCCACAAAGAACAGTCATCATGTTCATCTTCTGCCAGCATCTCGTTTGATGGTTTCTCCCCTTTTCTTTTCTATCCATCCACCCTGTCTAATTTTCCCCACCGTTCCATTTGTCCCTCCCTGTGTGTGTGTGTGTGTGTGTGTACGCCTGACTCTGTGTCCATCACAGTGGATGTGTGTCATTTTGGCGCTGCTTTGTGTTCTAACCGTATAGCGCGGCTGGTGACTCCCTGTACAGTCGCCCCTCATCTCATCTCCACCGTCTCCCTCCGCCTGTAGGAGACAGTCGGAGGAGTCGGTGGAGATGAGATAGCATCCTAGCTTTGAGGCCAGCGTTACTCCATCCGATTCACACACACAAACACCAAACACGCACACACCCACGTACACGCACTGTCCCACAAGCAGCCCCCACCCACTGCACCCTCATGTTAGGCCTTTAGGTTTGTCTCCGGATGTCACTTTGTCACAACTCCTCAGCTTGAAGTCTGCCTGGATGTGACAGTTCTGGCCGTGTCGCCTCAGCTTGTCTGAGCTGACAGGCCATGCTCCAGCGAGTCATTACACTAACTCACAGTGCTAAGTGAGTCGCTAAGATACAGCGCTAAGCTGATAAAGCACTGGAGAAATCGGTCGGGATGATTCTCGGCTAGAGAGGGATTCCCATCACTGAGACCTCTTAGTTCTGTCCAATGACTGTAAAATTACTTGTTCCCCTTTGCCAGCTTTACCAAAAAAAACCCCCAAAACAACAAAAAAAAACCAACCTGAAAATCATGAGGGAGCTGCCTCCTTTTGCCCCGAGATAAATTTTAACACTTATGTCGATGTATGCGGCATTTTTAATATGCCACTGCAATCTCTGGGCAAAAAGGCCATTCTCACCTATTAGCCTTAATGCTGCTTAAAATTAATTTTAAAAGACGGGCGATACTACAAGGATCCCAGCTCATCAGCAGTATGCCCAGTTTCTCAACTACCAATACTGCTTAGCGAAAATGCTCCCTGGCACTATGCTTCATTGCAATGCTAATGAGTGGCATTAGGTGATGACTGCTGGAACAGACAGAGAGGCTAAGAGGGGCTGATCACATTTCGGCCGCTGAAAGACAGTCAGCCATCCGGCTAAGTCAAGTCAGCCTCAGAGCCCTACAACTATTATCTCCCATTGTAACTGAATTGGAAAGTTGCTATCACAGACTCTGGCTACCTGCAAGGCCAAGCCTCCTCACTCTATTATTCCAAAGAAAACACACTATGGAGCAGCTGTGGTAACACAGTCCAAGGTCAAACTATCAGAGATGTTGAAATCAAAGTGCTTTTTTTATGTTTGAAAGCACAGCGTTGATGATGGAAAGTTTTTCATGATGTTTTGGTGAGTAGAAATCTTTGTCTATTAATTCTGGGAACATTTCACACCTCTAAATGCAGTCTCTCCTTTAGTGCCTCTTGACATAACTACCTTAACCAGGTTTTCTCAGACTTTTCCTAAGTGTTGGTCACGATGCTGGATTGAGGGTCATGGCTCTGTATCTCCAAATATTCCTCCCAGTGTTTGTTTCTAAGTGAGTCTAGATGTATTGACGAGATCGAGCGTGTGCAGAGACTCTCGGCTTTCTGTGAAATTACGCTCATGTCTAAGGGTCCAAGCATCTTTCCACCCTCAGGCTTTAATTACTGTGTGAGGATAATGAGTCAAATCCAATCAGTTCTCGCTCTTGCTCTTAATTTGTATGGAGCTTCCATTATGAAGCCGAGCGCTTCTGCCCCTCACACCAGCTGCCCTGGAGTGACACCAGACCCCTGCCTGTTTGGAGTAAGCGCTTATATATGTGTGTGTGTGTGTGTGTGTGTGTGTGTGTGTGTGGGAGATCATTCTGTAGTACACTGCTCACCACCGCATCGATGCAAATCAGCCTGCATAATTACCAAAATTGGCTCACATCATTTTCAGTATGTGTGACAGTTGCTAACCATTTCTTGCAGATGACAGATATTAACACAATTTTATATACCACCAGAGACGAGTCACAGCGAAGGGCTGGATCCACCTTTTGCATATGGCTGCTGCTGAGAAAGACACTTTGTCATCCAACTATTATGAGTCTGACAGGCACGACTAAATGGCCACTTGTGTATGTGCGTGCGTCTGTGTGTGTGTATGTGTGTGTGTGTGTGTGTGTTGGCCGAAGAGACCCTGAAACCTTAATGGATTCCTGCAGAATGAAGGACAATCGTAGCCCATGGCCAGTCCAAGCTTATCCTCTGCTCATCTTAGCTCAGCTCAGAGCCAGCCGCAGTTCCAGTTAGGCCTCAGGCCATCTGGCTGGCACACAACCATGTATATGCACACACACACACACTTACACTCACACTGTCTCTCTGTATATCCCTCTCACACACACATAGACACCGAATCCCTGAAGTTATATTCTGCACTTTGTGAATACCATTCAAAAATCTGCAGAAATCTGTATGTGCGCTGCATCCCACACTATTTACACGGTAAAATCCACCTTAACCTGAAACTTGTGAAACAGTGGGTGCGTAGGTGTGAAATATGTAGGTGTGAAATATGATACAATGTGGAGGAAGTGGGGATTTACAGTGTTATCGGAAATGGACAAGTTTTCATGGTTGGTGTCGCCATTGAACTGAAGGAGCTCAATAATGGCTGGGCTCAATTATGGCTAAGTATGTAATGTATAACTGTCGGGCCAGTGGAAGAAATTAAAAAAAAGCTTAGGTGACTTAAGATTATATATCACAGTCTTTGGAAAAAGAAATACATTGGCATTTATTTAACAAGCTGTAATTCAGGAAATGGATGTGTAGGTCTTTTAAGTCAAAACAGATCAGGTCTGTTTAGTCAGTTAGTGTTTAACAGGTCTTATACCAACAGTTTATTTGTATAGCAATTCATAGTACTTTATAGAGGCAATGAAATATATTAGGAACATTGGGAAATTAAAATAGAGACAATTAAAAATAAATTATAGACATTAAAACACGATTTAAAATCAATTAAACATTTGAATACAAATTAAAATCGATAAAACAAGAAGATAGCAAAGTGATTAAAATTGACACTGTAGGAAAGCCGTAGTAAACAATGTTTTTTTGCCCTGATTGAAATGAGGTGACAGGTCTATTCTCAGTCTTCAGGTGTTCAGGGAGTTTGTTCCACAGGTGAGTTGACCCCGGGGACACTAAACCTGTCCCTGACAACCTGAGGGCTCTGGAGGCTTCATACCCAATGAGCATGACATGTATTTAGGCCCAAGATCATTCAGTAACTTGCTGACAAGTGACAGGATTGTAAAATCTATCCAACTAAAAAAATGTGATACGGTCGGTTTTCTTACATCTTTATCTCTAAAACAGAATTGTTAACCAGCTATTGTCACAAGCTGACCAGGATAAATAACAACTACATTATCGATCAAACCACTGCAGAGATTTTCTGTATTTATTTGCTAGGGACACAGTCCAGCTCCTAATCAAACACAGGCCGGGTGAATTAAATCACCTTCTCCTCGCGCTGTTTGATCCAAGAGCTGAGTCCTCGTGCTGCATTTTCTATCAGCACTCAGTGGCCTGGCGGGAGGTGGCCCTGAATAGCCAGGAATATTTACCATATTAAGTGGACTTAGCATGCAAAGTATGTATAACACGTGTCGGCCTGCGGTTTAGAGGGAGCGAGCCGGATCGCTCCTGGTGGCCTCCTTCAGGCCGACCCTCCTCTTGGCTCGCTGTGTGGTTCTAATGACTGACCAGCTGCACGCTGCTGTGTACTTACACCACGGGGTAGTAAAGAAAACAAGGCCACACACTGGTACCATGCATTGTCATCCCGCTGTGACTCGAGAGCTCACTGTGTCCATATGTATGTATGCACGACGTGTTCATGTATGTCTGATAGTCTGCTTGCCCAGAGTGCCTGTGTCTGTGCTAATTTTCCCGTGTGGAGAGTTTTTTTTTTTCCCTCTGTTGTGTGGATTTGTTTGACTGGCCTCGCCTGCTGTTTGCATCTCCGTGTGCTTTAATTAGTATGCGCTTTTGCATCTAGGCCTTTGTGATTTGGCAATGGCACTGCATGCTGGCGAGGCATAAAAGATTTGAAGTCTGTCTGTGCAAGTCATTCAGGCTTAATGGCGTTAGTTACACAACCGAACTCAAGTCTGCGCTGCATAAATGGGCGACATTTAGCAATATGAGTAACTCTGATGGCAGTGAATCATGTAGCGCATCGCTGCAGAGCATGTCTGCGATGACTGACATTGACATTGACCCAGATGGGCACTTCTCCTGAATGGACAGTGGCTGAAACCTAAGCAGCGCTCGCTGCCTGTCAGGAAGGGAAATCGGCCCCACTCTGTGGGTTTCAGCACTAACGGCAGCAAAGGGGGGCGGGGAGGGGGCTGACTCAGTGCCCTTGTCTGCCGTTGAGACCGTCTGGCAAGGGGAAAATGCTGCACAGTGAGAGCCTCACTTCAGACATCCAGACAGAACTTCTAAATCCTGCACTTTACTTTCCAGACGCCCAGCTGCGGGTGGGTATCGGTGCCGGTTGTTTTGGAGTCCTAATTTCGATTCCATTAATGGTCAAGAAAAAAAGAAAAAAACTGACCAAAAATATGTTTTCTGAATTCTGAACATTCATTGGAAGTATAAGTACAAATTAAAGTGTGTTTCATGCAGAAAAACATCAGCATTTCTGGCTTTTCTGGTAGCATATGTGATTTTTCACTCTCTCATTTGGGGTTGAGGAGGTTGCACACACTAATATGAAAATGCCACCTCCCAGCCCCAGGGGGGCAGGGTCATCAGTTGTCACAGCTGTTGGCATATCCCTGTCAAGGGAAACATGAGAGACAGTGGCTCCATACATTTTTGCAAAATGACACAGATATCAACAAAATAACGTAGCGGAACAATAGCAATAACCTGGTGGTTTGTGTGCCAACCTTAGAGGAGAGTAGACTTACATTAATAGATGGGAATGATCAGCACTGAACCAAAGGTCCAGAGGCTTTTCAGGTACCTAGGTGTTTTCTACTTTGGTGCTGAGTTGTAGGGTGCCCAGCCTGCGCCCACCAGCCTAGTATGTGCCATGCTCTCCCCACCGAGAGAGCTCTCCTTCAGGACTGCGGACAGCACCTACCAGTTTCTGTAGCAGCTCCAACATGTCGGATTTTATTTCCCCCTAAAGAAGGTTTGTCAGCTCAGGACCATGGAGAGCAGCTCTCACTGCCGCTGGCAGGGATCTGGGCTCAGAGATGCTGTCCTTCATCAACTTCCCTGCCAGATCACTCACTCTTGTCTCCTCCCATTCTGTTTCCATGCCCCTGCCTCCACCTGGGCTGTAAATGAATCTGGCAGCCATTTTGTTACTTCTTTTTTTCTTTTTTTTTTGTTTGTGAAGCGGAATGTGGAGGCAGTTGGAAAGGTATGCAGTTGTGGAGAGAGCTTGAGAGACAGCGAGTGGCTCTCTTAGAGCCTCTTCGCAGCACTCTTGCATGCCTCTCAGCCTGGCTCTGCGATTAACCCCCGAGTACTCTGCTGTCCCAGCTGACCCCTCTCCTCGCAGAGTCCCGCTGCCGGCCACAGCCACGCACCCTCGCGCTCTCTCTCAGACGTCTGATTACAGCAGCGGGTGTGTAAACGCTGTGCATGCTGGAGGTGAGCGAGCGCACGGGCTCTAGTGCTCAATTTTTGCTTATTCCGGCATTTACCTCTTTTATCCAGACTGAATCCTCGGGTGCCGTCTCTGTCACCTCATTGCGATGGAGCGCACTGAAGGATGCTGAGAAGGACGCGTAGCTCTGGATGGAAATGATAAGCTGCCGCCTGGCTCGGTGTAGGAGTTTGTTAACATTCAAAACTCTCACAGTTTGTTTCACAAGTGTTGTGTTATCTTACTGGAGGGGGCTGCTGGTGTGGCTGCAGATTCCTCTTCCTTGGCGACGATCTGGCGCGAAAACCGGATTTCCAGGCGCTGAAATATTAGCGCTCGGTTAAGGCGAGTCGATAATAGCTAGTTTGAGTTTTACATGATAATAGGAGCCGCTTTTGCTTCTGCCTGCTCTTGTCAAACTCTACGCTATCGTATTCATAACGCGGTGGAATAATAAAGTGTCTCCTAAAAGTATTGAGGTTCACTGGTTCATTGTCGATAACCATCCCTCTCTCTCTCTCTCTCTCTTTCCGCTCTCTCAGCTATGAGCCGGTCAATGATGCCCTTCGGCTTGATGCGTCGGGAGTTGGCGTGTGAAGGCTACCCCATCGAGCTGCGCTGCCCCGGAAGTGACGTCATCATGATCGAGACGGCCAACTACGGCCGCACCGACGACAAGATCTGCGACGCCGACCCCTTCCAGATGGAGAACGTGCAGTGCTACCTGCCCGACGCCTTCAAGATAATGTCACAGAGGTAACTGCTATCGATCTGTTTGGATCTTGTGTATGTGTTTGTACAGAGTCAGAACCCCGGCTGAGGAACAAGATACTATTCCACAACATAATTCCCCCTGAATTTCCCGCTTTTTTTTTTCCTCCTGAGGTGTTGATATCTTGTGTGAAATACTGAAGTCAGCATCCTTGTTCCGAGCAGAACACCAGTGCGAGACGTGCACGTGTATGCTGGTGTGTGCCACGCGTGTGCTGAGCTGAGTGTGTGTGTGTGTGTGAACGTGTATGTTTTGGAGTGTTGCAGCAGTGTTTGTACGGCTCCTTACAGCTGCTCTCTGTGTTCGCGCTCAGCATCTGCTTCCTCTGAGCTCAGATCAATGGAAGCCCTCTCCCAGCTATCCATCACGCATGTAATGGAGGCACAGGGTGTTAGCTTGGGGAGAGAGCAGAGGGAGGGAGGGGAGGCGAGGGGAGGGAAGTCGCAGGGGGTGGAGGAGAGAAATGAGGGGGTAAAGGAAGGAGAGATGCAGCTAAAAATGATGGGATGATAGAGTGAACCCAGCATAGACTTGTTATGTGATATAAACGGGGCAAGAGGGAGACAGCAGTGGGGAGAAATGCTAAAAGCTGGATAGAGGAGGATTATGTGATGAGAATGAGTGAGCACATCTGTGTGGCTGTGTATCCTTTCTGCTGCATGTCTGTGTGTGTGAGAGGCGTGAGAACGCATGCAGTGATGTGGTTTAGACGTAGGTATTATGTGCATATGGATGTTTCCCCTGTGCGTGTGTGGCGTCGAGTATTTGCCTTAGCCCCTCTCGTCCTTCCCTGTTCTCTCACCTCTAATTGCTCCCACTCACAATCCCCCAGGAGAGGAGCCTCTTACGTCACTCGCCCTCTCTCTGCCTCCTCCCTCCCTCCTTGCCTCGCTCTATGCCTCGTCCCACTCTTTTCCCCCCTCCCGCTCTCCCTCTCTGTTTCCCACCTCCCCTCGGGTGCAGCTGTCACATGATCTAGTCTAGTGTGAAATTACCCCCTTCCCTACCGTTCTCTCCGTCTTCCTGAGCCCAAAGATGTTTTTTTTTCCCGTACCCACTCCTCTTTGTCTTTCTCACAATGCCACTTGTCATCTTTTGTATCACTTACTTCCTCCCTTTTCTCTCTTTCCCTCTCTTTCCCTCCCTTCCTTCTGTCTCCTCTCGCAGGTGTAATAACCGCACCCAGTGTGTGGTGGTGGCGGGGTCAGACGTCTTTCCAGACCCCTGCCCTGGGACCTACAAGTACCTGGAGATCCAGTATGAGTGTGTCCCCTACAGTGAGTACCCCAGACCCCCAAAGTCACTTCTCTCCCACCTACCCCACGCCCCCCTCACCCCATTTGCCGCCCCCTCCCATCCTACCCCCTCTACCTCCCTTCCCCTGCCCCACCCGAAACCTCCTGCTCCCTCTTCAACCCCCTCGACAAAGAAACAAGCAAAACTTCGACATCTGCACACTTGCTCTCTCTTGCTTTTATTTTCTTCTCTTTTTTTCAACACAAAGCAAAACCAAACAAGACAGACAGTCAACCTCACCCTCTCTCTCTCTCTCTCTCTCTCTCTCTCTCTCTCTCTCTCTCTGTCCCTCTTTTCGTTCTCTCTTGTACACTCACTCGCAGACACACACATGCACACTCACACCGGGCGCTAAACCCTTTTTTTCTCCATCGACAGAGTGACGCACCAGTAGCTGAGAGGGATTTTCACATGGGGGAAGGTGCTCCACAAATATACAGGTTCCGATAAGCACTTTGCGCACACCCCGCTGCAGCCGTGGGGTCCTCCCTCATTGGCGACCACAGCGGTGGAACACACGCCGACTGACCCAGGGGCCACGCCGCCGCCTTTATCTGGCTCCAAACACCTTTGCTGTCCCTCTGATTTCCAATAAAAATTAAAATTGGGCGCAGTGAGATTGGGGAGGCGGGGCGGGGTGGAGAGGGGGGGGGCAGTGTTGTTGTGTGTACGCCGCACTCACACAATAGCAATGTTAACACAAACAGCAAAGGGCTTATTTTAGACCATATGACCTGGAGCGCCACACATTTTAATGTCCCCATGGTAACGGCTGACTTCCTCACAGCGCTGCTCAAAGCTCCGTGGCAGGTGTGACACACACACACACACACACACACACACACACACACACACACACACACACACACACACACCTGCACTCACACACTCTCACCACAGTCTTCCTCGCAAAAAAGGGGGGACACACAGTTGCTCTCTTCCTCTCTCCCTCCGTCTGAACTCTGCCTCCCCTGAGCAGGCGTGACACACACACACACACACACACACACACACACACACACACACACACATATATATAAACAAACAAGAGTGCATTCACACGGCCTAAGGAGCAGACACAGGGAGGATTATAAGGCGTTGTGTTGATCCTCGTCCATGTGAAAATCACTGCTCAGTCTCCCCCTCCTCCCTCTCATGTATTATTACTCTCAGCATTGATCCCCTCACCGTGCAGGAATACCTGGCCGGAGGGGACGGGCAGTGGCGCTCCCCTCCGCCGGGGGGACACAAGCAGGATTGGGGTGCAGGGAGAAGGGGTGGAGGGATAATTGAAGGTGAGGGTGGTCAGAAATTGGGAGACGCGGGGCTGTTTGATTGATCTGGGAGGGTGGGTGGGCTGGGATGGGCTTTTTGGGGCTGGGTGGGTGGGTGACTCTCTCTGCTTTTTCCTCAGGCGCAGATGTTTATGACGAGCCAAGTCGACGCCGAGCCACTAACCTCCTCTGCTCTCTTCTTCTTGTTATTCTCCCTCCGTCACATCTCTGAGTTCACTCATCCTTCCTTTGATTCGCGCAGTCAATATCACCTCTTCTCATCCGTCTTAAATCTCTTAAATCTTTGTATATTCTGTTTTTTCTTTTCCTTTTTCACCTCTGGTCTTTACTTGAAGGTCTTTAATCTTCATCCATTCACCGCATTTCTTCTATTTTTGCTCTCTGTCCGTCAAACCGCCACAATATCTTATCATTACACTCTGTCTCTCCCGCTGTCCCTGTCATCTCTTTCTTTTACAGGTGCAACAAATATTTGAGTCTCCAGCCATCCAGCCCTGACTGAGAGGCTTGGGTAAACTCAGGGACTTCTAAACACCACTTGGTGTCTTCGTCCTTGGACTGCACAGTGCTTTTGTGCCCTCAGCTTTTACTTTTGAGTGACTTTGTTCAGTCAGGTTGCAGTCACAGTCACAGATAAGAAGAGGTTAGGAGCATTTCTACCTATTTAGGATTATTCTGTGGTGCGATTTTTTTTTTCTTTACAGACCAACAAGTGGCCACAAGTGGTCGTCTGAAGTTCTGCCGTCTCTCTGTTCACCTGTCTTTCAGTTGACGTTAGGTTCAGGTAGATTGACCCTCTCCGGGTGTGTGACTTTGTTGGTCCTCAGATAGCTCTGTGCCGAAGCTTGGTGTCCACAAAGGGTCATGGTAGCGTTGCTTGGCTGCACCTGCCTCACACATTATAACCTTGTCTTTTTCCCTCCGGCTGCACTAGGGAGCTTTCTCTCTCTCTCTATCGCTATCTCTCTCTCTCCTCGAAGCAATCAAAGGGATGATTAAATAGCTGCTGACTTGCACTTCTCCTCCCGGTGTTTGGGGAAAAAAAACTTTGTTGATTGTGTCTCAAATACAGAGCAGTTTAGAAAATTGCAATCTGATCCCTCCATGATGAAAAGTTCCTCCTGTCTGAGGTAGAACCAATTACCTCTGTCCTCTGCCGCTCTCCTCGTCTCTGGAAACATGACTACGCTATGCTCATTCACACACCCGCACAGATGGAGAAACGAGTATGCACACGTGCATTGTGCACACAGCCCGTATTGCTGGGTTTGGGCTCATCTGACAAAGTAAATACGACCTGACACGTTCACACACTCAGAGCTGGAACTGTTCATCCCTAAACCTAGTCAGCGTCGCACCACACGCCACTCAACTCGGCCACTTTTAATTACCAAGAGAGGGGGCGCGTCGCTCTCTTCAGTTCTGCCTCAGCAGAGATTTGTCAAGATTAATTGAATTTGCTGCTGCTAATCGCTCTGGTAATGCCCCATCGTTCACGACTGGCTGGGAACGCCGGGCACTCTGGCACCATCCGGGGGATGATGCATGTTTTTCGTCGACTGTCTCGACAAAAAGGTGAACAATAGAGAGATCACGCGTGAGGGTTGTGTGTCATAGCAGCGGAGATGGTGCGCAGCAGCGTTGATGGCGGAGTGTGATGTTTGCATCTGACAGGG
Organism: Karalla daura; assembly: GCA_029224185.1. Lineage (NCBI taxonomy): Eukaryota > Metazoa > Chordata > Actinopteri > Chaetodontiformes > Leiognathidae > Karalla > Karalla daura. The sequence continues at coordinate 8,044,246 of CM055203.1, read as the reverse complement.
TCCTCTATGTGCGTGTCACACAGGCGCCATGTTACCAGTCACCTGAAACGGCGAGGTGACAGCCAGAGCTGACACACACACACACATACGCGCACACACACACACACATACTCATAGGCACACACACACCTCTGTCAGCTGAGCTCAAACAAGGGTTGCTGCGCGTGGGATCGTCTTGGCAAAATACAACATCCACCAACAAGTCAAATCATATCTCATCGAGCCAAAAAAAGCCCTGTGAGGCCTCCCCGCCACATAGCATTGTTTTTGCCAGCCGGAACAAGGCAAGACAAAACGGCTCAACTGAACTCTCATTTTGCACTGTCACAGCCTGCTGTAGACTGCTGACTTCCATTAAGACATCACGGATCCATGCACACAGCTGCGGCGTGTATTTACTGCAGTGGAAACCCGACACTGCAGACCTAACACAGATATACACCAAGTCAAAGTAAATCTACCCTGTGAGGAGACCTGCCCACCCCCTCACACTCCTCCTCCTCCTACAGGACACTGTAGTGCTACATCATTATTGACTCCTAATGCTCTCTGTTCAGGCCATCCATGCTGGCCATGACAGAGCCATTAGACTTAGCGTTGTGCTTCCGCTATTTCATCAGCTGTGATTTATCTTGTTAATATGCACTCTGCAGGTAGCTGAAAATCCGGCTTTAAAAGCGCCTACTCAGGCTGTGTAGTACAGGAGAGAGTCTGCAGAGCTCCTTAGGTAACTCCATATTCCCCGCTTTATACTCTTATTTTGTGGCGACGCCACAGTTTCACTATAAAATTGATTATTCTCTCGCAAATGTATTCAGCACTGCCTATTCATTAAAAGACATTGCTTTTTGTACACAAAGCCACTGGATATGATGGTTGACTTGTTGAGAAGACTTTGTCAGTGGAAGGAATAATGGCATTGTAATATGACAAGTTTTCAGGGGAAGTGAGGAAACACTTTGATGTAGCTGAAAATGAAATTCTATTAATATGTATTGAGCTGCCATTAGACGTGGGGCTCATAAATGTTTGGTGAATGAGAAGCGTGCGGCGTGTTGCTCGGGCCGTGGAAAAGAGACAACTCTTTACCGTGAAAAATGTAAAGTGAGAGAGGCAGAAAACAGAGAAAGGGGGGCGGGTGGAGAAGAAGCTGGAGAGGACACATTATCTCTCAGCTCTGTGAAAGAAACTGAGGGAGGTTAAGTTGTCCTGCAATACTCCAGCATAGTGTGTGTGTGTGTGTGTGTGTGCGTGCCTGTGTGCGTGTTTCTGCGTGCGTGCAAGTTTCTAGCTGTACTCATTAGTGTGGGAGTAATTGATAGGGTTGTAGAGAGCGCTGAGCAGAGTGATTAAGGGGAGAGAGGCCACTGGCTTATTTCTCAAAAGGGCCCTGAAAGAGAAATGCTGAATGAATCCAACAAACAACCAAGGTGGCCTTAAACTAACCTCCTGCTCCCCACGAGGACACTTTGATGACTTTCTGTCTCCTTTTCTCTGTGTCCGATTGTGTTTCCTAGGGTGTGGTACATGTAATGATGATGTGTGTGTGTGTGTGTGTGTGTGTGTGTGTGTGTGAGTGTGTGTATGTGTGTGTGTGTGCTCATTCTCTATTTTTCAGGAGGGGCAAAGAAGATGCAGTCGACAGAGGTTTTCCAACTACCCCTTTCTTCTCCTTTTCCTTCTCCCCTTTCTTCCTTTTTGCAGCACTGAAGACGTTTTCTTTACCTTTCTGTCTCTATCTACATGCCACTACTGTGCATCGCATAAATCATTTTCTTCTTCCCTTTTTAGGTTAAAACATCCTCAGCGGACCATTTATAACATTGCATTTAGTGTATCATCTTTTGAGGACTGCAACCTTGCTCTTACTTGAGGCAGACGAGCTGAATTCTCAGTAGGCGCCTCTATGAAAACTCTCCATATGCTCCAGCTCTGCTGAATTCTCATGTCCCTGTGCACCGACCGCCCCCCCCCCCCCCCCCGTCCTCCCCCTCCTCCCCCCTCCTGCAGTTGTTACAGTGAGGATGAAAGCTCTGGATGCTTCCCGGCCGGTTTCTCCCTCCCATAACCTTGGAGCTAATGATTGCACTCACAGTTGGTGGTGGGGATGCGATGCTTTCTTGCCCCCTGCCCCAGCTTCACAAGGCTCGCATTCATAGCTCTGCCATGTTTACCCCTCTAGGGTGAAAATGGCTACCGTTCCCCAGGTCTTCATGGAGGTTGTTTGTCCAGTTTGATCTCGGCATAAGATGATAAATGATCAGCCTTGCTACTGATACCGATGCTGCGCTGCTGCCAGGGTGCAGGGCCCCCCCCCCCCCCACACACACACACACACAGCTCAGGCTACAGCGAAGCGCTCCTGTTTTCTCTTTCTCTCTCTCTCTTTTTTTTTAAAAATCTCATTTCTCCGTTTGTCTCTTTACATCTTTCTCTCTGTCTGTCTCTCTCCCTCTCACCTTTTTTTTTATTTCTTCACGGGCAACCCTGCGAGGTGTCGTGACAATTTCACGGAGCCCCTCCGGGGACAGCAGACTTCCTACGACAGATACACAACAATCACGCTCGCAGTGGGGAATCCAAGAGCCATGTGCCTTTTGACACGTCCCTCCCCCGAGAGACATGACAATCCACTCGCACACCACCGGGTCTATCGCCGAACTCGGAGGAGAGAGGAGGAGGCGCGTGCCAGCAGCTTTAACGCCAAAGGCGCGGCTGAGACGGTTGCTATATAGCCTCCCCTCTAGTCTCCAGCTGCTCGAGGACCTCCCAACGTCACGGATGTCGAGGGAGCCGCGCCTCACCTGTTTGTGTCGGCCCGAGACGTTGCCGTGACTCGACACGCAAACCTATTGATCCGTGTGTGATGAGACCCATTGTAGACGTTGCTCTCATCTCTCTTTTGTCTCTACTCTTTATCCCCCCCCAACCCACCCACCCACCCACCAACCCTCACCCCACCCTCTTCCGACTGTGTCTCTGTCTGTGTTTCTGAGGCGTTCCACTCTGTCAAGCCCTCCCTTTTCCTTGTTGTTTGTTCTCTTTTTCTTTGATGAGCCAGCCTCGGCCAAGCAAGCCGGGCAGCTCCCCCCATTGATTGGACGGTCGATGGGTTGAGTGTTTTTGCTGGCTCCTAGAGTGGGCATCCTGACTCTGTAAATTGAGCAAAGCCAAAAGCATGGCTTTCTTTGGATCAAGGGACCGCTCTAACGTCCGTGCAGACTGTACCTGGAGAGAGAGAGAGAGAGAGAGAGAGAGAAAGAGAGAGAAGGTTTCAGTGATCCCTCCGCCACAGATAGAGACATCCTCATCTCCACCTTGCCGCCTACCATCCCCCCATCTTCTTCTCTGCCTCTCTCAGTCTTTGTTTACCTCTGCAGCACAGAAGAAGACCGGAATGCAAAGATGCTCCCTCCCTCTCTCTTTCTATCTCTCTCCCTCCCTCTCTCTTTCTATCTCTCCCTCCCTCTCTCTCTTTCTCTTTCTCTCTCTCTCTCTCTCTCTCTCTCTCTCTCTCTCTTGGCTCCTCTCTCCAACAGGTTCCTGGAGCTGCACTTTGGGGTGTGAGGGACAGTGGGAGGGAGAACGGGAGGGATGTGGCAATAAGAGAGGTGGAGGTGGGGTCGTGAGTGTGTGGTTGGGGGTGGATTGTGTTGTTGGGGGATTATTGATAAAGCTGAAATGAAATGGAAATGGATTTAAACTTAGGTCAGGCCATTTTCCCCTCCTCATTTTCCATTTGAGCCATCCTTTCTCTGAGTAGCCAACCATAACACAGACAGATAACTTGCTTAAAAAATAGCTAGAGAGAGAGAGAGAAAGGACAGCGTTTTATTTAATCTCAATTTTCTCTTTTTTCCTGCACTTGTTTTTCTTTCGTTCTCCTTATTTTCCCTCTCTCTCCCTCTCTCTCTCTCTCTTTCTCTTCCTTGCTGTCTTTCTCTTTTATCTTTCTATCTCCTTCTTTCTCCTTTTTCCGATGCTTGAATAGAAGTGGATCAAAAAGGTAAAGACCACAATGAACATAACAACCACAGCTCGCCCCTTCCTCCCTTCTCCTCCTCCTCCCTTGTCTCCCCTCCCTCCCCCCATACCCCCTCCTAACCCAGCACCTTGTGTAGTGGTCATGTTTGATGTTGATATCCCTCCCTTTTCTTTCTCGATCTCTAATCGCCTCCTCTGCCTTCTCTATCTCTATCTCTCCTTCAACTATAACCAAATCTCTAAAATCCTTCTAGATTTCCTCCTTGGTTCTGATGACACCAGCCTGACCTGCACGCACGCACACACACACACACACACACTCGCCCAAACACACACACAAAAAGACACACACAGACAAGCAAAAAGACATCATGGGAGGTCAGTTAAGTATCTATGAGAGATAAACGAGAGATTAACTTCATTCCTTTTCCTGTCCGAAGTGGCACATCTTAGCCTAAACTTACAGACCGACCATGCATTCATATCATCTCATGGATGGCAAATCTCTCCTCTTTTTTTCCATCCTTTACAAAGAAACAGTTTTCCTCCTCACACCGTTGCATCACATGTACCTGATGATTCACGTTTCTCATTGCATTCCTCAGATACTTCTCCACTCATTTTGCCACTGAGATTGATTTGTCCCCTCAGAAATGAAAAAAAAATCTCCTGAGTTTCTTCCTTTTCTCCATACCCTATCTCTTCCCCCTCTTTTTTTAGTTTCTCAGGACCAAAGTTTGTTGTCGCTGTAATGTCTAGGCAAAACATGCTGTTAAGCTAATCCATTGACAAAGCTGCTCTTAGAATCATTTCTACAGTATCCCATTTCCAGGTGCTTCAGTGTCTTTCTCTCATTTTATCTCTCTTTATTTTTAAATGATCACACTTCCATTTAACTCCTTTTCTCTCACTGTCTCTTAACTTATCTCTGCCTAATTTTCTCTGTTGTGTTTCTCATCCTCCCTCTCTCTCTAGTTCTAGCTCTTTCTCTCGCCTTTTCTCTGATTGGTTTATCTCTCAGATCACATCTGGCCATCACAAGCAGCTGCAGGCTCTTTTCGAGCATCTCTTACACTTCTCTCTCCTCTCTCTCTCTCTTTTTCTGTCTCTTCTCGTCTCGCTCTCTTTCCACAGTTTGTCACTGTCACGCCTGTTTTCTTTATTGCACATGCACTGTGAACTTGTTCCCCCTCCCTTTTACCCGTTCACATGTGTCAATCCCTTCTGGTTCCTTATGTTTTCTAAGAGGCTCTAGAGGGGGGAGGAGAGGGGAAGGGGATGGGGTGATGGTCTGGGGTGGGAGGTGTATCCCTTTGCAGGGAGTACTCCAGCACCTTGTCATGGCCTCTGCGATACAGTGGGAATTCTTAAAGAGCTCCCAATCAGTGTGCCCAGGCACCTCAATCACTGGCGGAGAGACAGACCTAACCCTCACCCAAGGTCACAGCCAGAGTAGTGGCCATCAGTACCGGCTTCCCAGTGATCCTGAACTCCCTCCTCAACTCTCTTTGAGCCCCCCTTCCCACCACTACCCCCTCCCCAACCACTCACATCTGTCTTGGCCTCAGCCGTTCCCCTGTCTGGCCCCATGGCTGGATCCATATGTTGGAGGAATTAGCCCTTATAGAGGTTGCCATTAAATGGTTTATGGACCCCTTTTGTTCTGTCGTCATGTCCATGGCTTTTCATTAACATGGGTCATTGTCTCGCATTTTTCTCCCACCGCAAGCAGCCATTTTAGCTCGCTCTGCCTGCTTGCGGTGGAATAGCAAGCAACCAAAAGAAAAAAAAACTCATCCTCTTCATCCTCCTCCTGCTTCAACCTCACACAACTGGTTATTTTTATTTACTACTCTTCCTCCCACTAACACCAAGATGAATACCCCTCTCCTCTGTCTGCACTCCTACCCTTTCCCCACCTTAATCCATCCCTCCACTGCTGCTAAACACACTTCCTTTCTCTGTTTATGGCTGATTTAACATTCCAGACTTGTGTCTTGCCCGTGTCTCCTGTTCAAATTAATCCTTACTGATTGATCAGCTGATTGACAGATTCGGATTCGGATGACGTGCACCGCGCAGTGATGATGTCACATGCAGGAGGTCCTTTTCAATGAATGTCCAACACTCTCTCAACCTATCTACTGTTAGGCTATTTTAAGACCACGCCACCCGGCTCTCTTTCCTCCCATCACTTTCTCTGTCCCCTTTTTCTCACCATTTTCACTGACAGTCTAAGCAGAGTACACTACCCACATCATTACAGCACTTCCTTTGTGGCTGCTGACAGGACCAAACAAGGGTCCACCATATTTTTTTTTCACCTTCAGTCTGTTTGCTTCAAAAGGAAGAAAAAAAAAACAGAGGCCAAGAAAAGGAACTCGTGTTAGACCGTGAGTGAGCACACAAGGACCGAGCCATCACTCACACAAATCACTCTCTACCTGAGATTTGGTAACGCGCAAAGCGAAAGAGTGAGAAACCCACCGCATCGTGCGTCAGAAAGGCAAGAAAAGAAAAAAAATGGCTGGAAGTGGAGAAAGGAGGAGAACGGTCGCTATAGAGACGATGAGTCAGGCAGCATCGGCTCATTAGGAATGACCCACCACACACAAGCACAGTCATGTGACCGAGGCAGCGCAGACGCCCTATTCAGTGGCACGGGGAGATAGGGGAGAGTGTGGGGATTGGCTGTACATGCAGAAGTCATGCATTGTTAGAGCCGTAGAACAGAGAGGTGAGTGAGTAAGGTAGCTGTTCATGAATATAAATCACGGCGGCTGCTTTCAGGACCTTTATTGAGAGACAGCACACCAGGGAGGCCTGGCTCATAGCGCGAGGGTGAACACAGCCCAATAGTAGAGCCATGCAGGATTGCCTCAGTCAGTCCAGGGTATGACCCCCTCCTCCCTCCCTTCCCCTGGCCTCCTCCCACTCTGTCGTCTACTGTATCAGCTGCCCGTAGCTTCCGCTGTTGGTGTAGCGACCAACTTTCCTGTCATTCAGTGTCAACTCCACGCCAAGGCAGATAAGATTTTTTCTTTCAATGGCCGCTATCTCTCGCCACTGCCAGCTTTTGGTCTCAGTGAAGGGTATTCTCTGGGGTGAATGTTCGGGTTGATAAAGGTGCCAGTTTGACACCCGCCTCTTCCACTGTCTGGGCAGTGTGTACTTGTGCGCATTGTCTGAGAGTTTGTGTGTATGTGTGTGTGTGTGTGTGTTTGTGTGTGTGTGTGTGTGTCCTAAGGATGGGTGTCTGTCTGTGTATATGTCTGTGCACGGCTGTTTGTTCTGTATTGTGTTTTTACTCCCATGACTTGAACCCCCCTTGTAGTCTAAAAGGAAGCGGAAACACAATGGGAGCCCCTCCCTCCTTCTCCTCCTCCCTCCTTATTTCTCTCTTCTTTTCCACTGTCACTATATGTCACTCCTCAGCAGATTAACTCACTCCTAATTCTCATTTCACAGGAAATAACCTATTTACTCTCTCTTACTCCGCTCCGCTCTCTCTCTCTCCTTGTTTGCACACACAGAACACGCTCGCATCCTCCTCGACGCTTTCTTCTCTCTGCCTCTCTGTCTCTCTGAACTGCACACATGCATGCCCACACACACAACACACACACACACACACACCCTCATTCATATACATTCACAGCAAGCCACAGCCACACATGGGTGGATGAATGCACATCAACATACCACCAGGAGACTCCTTACACACTCACACGCACACACTAACCCCTGAAGCCCATTAAATGCCCAACGCCGACACCAGGGTACCATGCTATGCTCCATTCTGCCCCCTGCTGCCTGTGTGCTGCACCTGCCAGTAACAGGTGTGGGATTCAATTAGAGCAGCATGCTCACAGCAGTGAGTCCTGAGAGCAGGCCATGACTGTGGACTGGGCAAAGGCCCGGGCCAGCAGAGCCCTCAGATCCCAGTAGCTGAACAAATAAATAAATAAAGGAGAATAGAAATAATCATAATAAAAAAAAACAACAACAAGAGGACAGCGCTTTAGAAACAGCTGCCAGCCATTGGCAGGGGGTGTTTAGATCATCAAAGCCGTACATTAACCATCACCATGACACTGTCACATCAAACATGAAAACACCATGGATTGCGGAAGACAACCAAAATGAAAAGTCTAAATTTAGCCCCAAGCTGTCATTGCTCACTTTTAATTGCAATACAGTCGATCACAAATTGCCGCTAGACACTAATGGGAGATATTTACTGTCATTTTCTGAAAAGTTCTGGTGCTTTTATCATTTTATACTGCAGCTTCATATTGACAAGTAGCAGCTGACCTGTGCCTGGAAAAGGGATTACAGAGATAAATAGTCCATTATTACGGCAGTATTTCCCTGTATGTGTGGCAGTAATTGGCATGCTAGAGTATGATAGCTACAGCCTGGGTTTTAATCCCCGATAAGGTAAGTTTCATTAGCCATCTGGCTAGTTTGCAGGGTAAAGAAGTGTTGTGTCTGCGCTGCCTGGCAACTTCACTGGGACGATCATGACTGGAAGATTTCCATCCGCACCCAAGCAGGAGTTAATCTATTAATCTAACTATCTCACATAATCCCAGATGGCTCTTACTTCAGATAACCTGCTCAAGCCAGACTAGGATAATGCCTAATCTTAAGATTTACGCCTAATGCTTAATGCCTCATGCTTAATACCTCATTCATACTGTGGTCACAATAGCCTCTTGTACTATAGGCTCTACTGCTTGGGGCTGGGCTGCTCCGGTTTCCCGTTGTTACAATCACCCTTCACAGTTAGAGGGGGAGAGAGGAGGAGGCAGAGCGAAAGAGAGGCCGAAAAGAGCTGGTAAACAGGAAGGCAGCCGGGAAAGATGGGGAGCGTAGGTCAGAGTTAATGAAGCCCCCAAGGCAAGTTTTGCGGGGTGTGAAGCATGGCCACTGTTTCTGTTTGGCCTGTGAATATGTGTGTGTGTGTATGTACGTGCATATACGTCTGTTGTCCATACTGTCTACGTGTTCAGCCTGGAGGTCATCGATGAGCCCTTTTTGACACCAAGCCCACCCGACAAGAAGTTCATTAGAATAAACCGATGGCTGGCGATCGGCAGCTGGCAGGGTTCGGGAGGGAAAGGAGAGGAGACGGAGGAATGAGGGGGTGGAAGAGAGAGAGGGAGGGAGGGAGGGCGACAGACTTTCAGTTTATGCAGCACCATGATGGTGCCAGTAGAGCAGAGACTGCCACCGATTTAGGACGGGGCTAAAAGGAACTGAAAGGTATCTTTGGGGGTTAGGCACGTTACAGTGAGAGTAAATTGTTATGCAGATGGCAACTATTTTTGGAGCTGTGATAAATTGCAGTGCATCCTTCTCTGTCTCTTACCTGTGTGTTATAATAGACTTGACTCACAGCATCATCGCTCTTCCTCCTCGGCTCTATATTCAGTCCTTAACCTTTATTATTGTGCTATCAAGAGCTTTAATCTTTACATTATTATTATGAATGTCAAGCTGTGAGTCTAAGAGGATCTTAAGTTCCAAATCATGTGCCACAGTTAATGCTGGTATTCAGAAATTGCAGCTGTTAAAATATTAAAACATCTACTGTACCACTTTTACTATGCTGTGGTAACAGATGAGTGGGATGCTAGCGTCTATATTAAAACTTACTTTTGTGGTTGATCACCCGTTTTTGCAACTGTAAAACGGAGACTTGCGTGTTTTTGTTTCTCTGTCCTTTATTCTACCTTGAGGCGCAGTGTTCGCAGCTTTGTTTATGGGTCACCTACATGCAGAGCCACTGCATTGCTTTCTGCATGCTGTTTATTTCTCTATTTACAGTAGCATTGTACTTTTGAGGCTGTGTCCTACTTTTAGTGTTTTTCCCCCCACTTTATACCCTTCTGCTTCGATAATACTTCACCCTTTATGACCTTTGTTTGAAATATTTTTGAGCAGGCCCTCCATTTATGTGCCGCACGCTCAAGCTGTGCCTGGATTGATAAAGGTGCCGTCTGACTATGGTTTGAAGGGCAGTTCGCATAGACTTTCGCATAGAAATTCATTGTGCGAACTGCCTGGAAATGTAATATTTAACTATTGCTCTGAACATTATTTTGCATATTTCCAGTCACCCACGTTCATATTTGCAAAGCAAACACCTCAGGCTTTCGAGAGAGCATTTTGGTTCGACAATGGAGCATGACAAGCCTCCTGTGAAGCGTCTGTATTCAGAGTGTTTGTTTATGCCTGGGCTTGATTAGATTCCTGTTTGGCTGCCTGTCTCAATCCCTGTTGGACCCCCTCAGACAGAACAGGCTAATTCCTAAGTGGCCCAGCACCACAGATCACTAACCACTATCGGCAACAGCACGACAGGCAGCGAAAAGAGAAAGCAGGATTTCCAAAAAGCCTGAAGTAACTCCTCCATCCCTCTATTATGATTCTCCTCCTGCTTCAGACTCCATGCAATATTCAAGGCAGTTTGAGCCTAGACTGATCCATCACTCTAACAGTCAGCGTGGCGGCGTACGTACGCGTGTTTGGCGGGTGCATGCATGTCGTGTTTCACCCTCATGTGCATTAGGCCTGGCTGCCATTTGTGTGTGTGTGTGTGTGTGTATGGGTCTGTCTGTGCATCCAAGTGTGCTGTATGTCATCTGTGTCCAAATGCCCCTGCAGCGTCCAATTAGTTCAGAGGTGCGTTCAATCATGAGGTGACCAGCAGGTGTCTGGTTCTGTCGCAACCTCGAGCCAGAGTGCCACATAAATAAGCTGGCAGAGGAGACGCGGGGACTCCTCAGCTGTTTTATTCTGTAGCTCCTCCAACCTGTCTCTCTCTCTCTCTCTCTCGCTCACTCGCTCGCCCGCTCCCTGTCGCCGCCACCGCTTCCCCTGTGATGTCAGAGCGGCGAGGATGCCAGAAGCTTTTGCACATAGATCACCTGACACGCCCGGTGCTCCCAGGGCACTCTCTCTGTCAGGCCGGATCACACTGTGTCAGCCAGCCAATTTACGGCAGTCCCCAGTGGGTGACCTCCACCTGCCTAAAGTTGGCGTGGTCGGCTTACGGATTGCAAGACTTCCTGTGTGTTTGCGAGCGCGCTCCTCCTACGTGTGTCTGGAATGGGAACTGCTGTTTGTGTCTGTTTCTGTTGGTGTGAGTGTGTGTGATGCTGAGTTGCAGCTGCAGAGGAAGGGGAGGCCTGGCCAACCTCACATCTTTACCCCAGGATGCCTTTTTTTTTTTTTTACCTTCGAGGCATTACTCTTGACTGAGAGCCAAATTTGAGTCCTAATAAAACAAGCTCTACAATTACTGTTTTACCACCCAGTAGCAGAGTGGAAAAGCAGAGGTCTTTGAAATAGAAAATGCACAATCAAATAAAAAGTAGGCCAAGATAAATTAGATTAGAGACTACATCTAAGCCGCCGCAGCAGCCAGAAATCTCCCATTTATCATATCCAGACACTTCCCGACCACAATGCTGAGAACAAATGAGCTTTTATATGTTCCTTCATTTTAAATCTGATATTGTACCTCACCTCACAAACCCCCCCACACCTCGCTCCCATTCTCCTCCTAGTCTTTGTCTCCTTTTTTCAATTCTCAACTTACTTTTATCTACTCACATCTTTCTCCCGTCCCCTCCACGTCTCTCTGTTCTATACTCCGTGGTCTTTAGCCCTTTTCCCATTTCCTCTCTCCCTCCCTGCCATCTTAATGATATCTTTCATATTTACAATGCTTTGTTTTCATTTTCTGCCTCTCCCCTCTTCTTCTTCTCCTTCTTCCTATTCTCCTCCTAAACACACGCTTCTCCCGCGCCAGTCTTTGTGTGTCCGGGGACTCTGATCCGGGTGCAGGCGGCCAGCTCTCTGCAGGAGGCGGAGCACCAGGCAGGGGCGTGGTGCAAGGACCCGCTCCAGTCGGGGGACCGTCTGTACGTCATGCCCTGGACCCCCTATCGCACCGACATGCTGTACGAGTATGCCTCCTGGGAAGACTTCAAACAGAACCGAGCCACCACCACCTACAAGTGAGGGCGCCTCCCACTGTCCCGGATGATCAAATAACATCTGCTGCTGTATTGATTTATCGGCTTTTGATGTGGATGTAGCTGTCAATAGCAGAACGGTCCCACTGTGGCCTCAGCTCGCTCTCGCAGCGAGGCCATCTTGTAGGACTGAGTCACGCAGGGCGGCTGGACTGACTCGTTCTCTACTCAACAGGTTGCCCAACAGAGTCGACGGCACGGGGTTTGTGGTGTACGACGGCGCCGTCTTCTACAACAAGGAGCGCACGAGAAACATAGTCAAGTACGACCTGAGGACGCGCATCAAGAGCGGCGAGGCCATCATCACAAACGCCAACTACCACGACACCTCGCCCTACCGCTGGGGAGGGAAGTCGGACATCGACCTGGCCGTGGACGAGAACGGCCTCTGGGTGATCTACGCCACCGAGTCCAACAACGGACGACTGGTGGTCAGCCAGGTGGGAGAGCAGCGCGGCACAGAAGGGGATGAGATGCGGATTATAAATGCACAAGTGGATTATATCAAAATCTCATCTGACTAGTCAGGCGAAAGGTCACGCGTGTCACACATGAATGACTTACAGTTGAGATTAGACAAATGGCATGCAGAGATTTTTTTGTCTGGCCAGCAGAAGGGGTTATGTTAAAAAAAAAAAGAAGAAGAAAAAAATCATCTCAAAACTGATTCCAAATCCCAACAAAAACTAATCTTCACTAGCCCGGGTAAATATTTGATTTGTTTTGGTTTGCTACACCCCAGGAAGTTTCCTCCTGGCTTCAAATGTTGTGTGATTTAATAAATGTGGCCAGTCTTGGCCAGTCAACTCATTTTTTGTATAAATGGTTTAGAAACTGCTTTAAACATACCGAACCGTTTGTCATCTGTAAACTGAAGTCACATTACTTTACCCTGCTCTCTTGACGAAATCAAAACACGATCCATCAATGAGAAACTCTGGAATGTTCATATTTTAATTCCTCCACGGTTCTTTGTTTTTAACAAACAAAACCCCAATCACACGGCAACTCCCCACCCAAAACAGGGTTTGAATTAATGTGTTGTTTCGATGGACGGGTCCCATTTATTATCACCGTCGTTGACCTTAACGGGAAATTGTTTTTCAAACTGTGAAGTTAAACTATCCATCTAAAATATCAAACGTGGGAGCAAAGATTAATGGAAGTACAAGGATATAAACAAGAAAGTGGTCGCTTCAGTCATTTCAGAAATTTATTTGATTTTCTTTTCATATGTTTTTATGCCCAGTGGTCAGCACTATATATATATATATATATATGTTATATCAGACGCCTGGTTTGAAGCTACAATGAGCAGAAGCAGATTTGCATTAAGCCAAAGAAATATCTCCTCTCCAAAGTGGAGAACTTAATTACTTTTTAAATGTTTTTACAAGTGCTTACACATTTTTACATTATGGTTCTGAAGCACAATTTGTACTACCGTGTAGGAATGTTACATCAAATAATTTCCCCTTTTTAAAGGACTCACTAGACACTTCATTACAAGGAATAGTTTGGGCTACCAGATATTCATCTTTGAGTTTTTTGTAATTTTAGGAAATTAAATTACTTCTCAACCTCCGAGCTGCAAGTTCCACTAATTGAGCCTTAACTAAATATTCTTCTTAATGGCACATGTAGAAATTAATAACGGATATAAGAAATCCAAGGCAACAGGACCTTCATAGTGCAGCCAGGACATTTCTATGCACTCTGATTTTCCTCCTACAGTCCAAAAACTTGCGCCTCACAGTGAGAAGGTCCCAGAGGCTGTTCTGCAAGATTCATGACATGAATCATGAAGCCTTGGAAGGAGTTCAGCATTTTCTATTTTCGCCCACAGGTGAACCCGTACACCCTGCGATTTGAGGGCACCTGGGAGACCAGCTTCGACAAGAGGATGGCCTCCAACGCCTTCATGGCGTGCGGCGTGCTCTACGCGGTGCGCTCCGTCTACCAGGACGACGACAGCGAGGCCGGCGGCGACCTGGTCATGTACGCCTACAACACCAACCGTGCCCGGGAGGAGCCTGTCAACATCGCCTTTCCCAACCCCTACCAGTACATCTCTTCTGTGGACTACAACCCGCGGGACAACCAACTGTACGTCTGGAACAACTACAACGTGTTACGGTACCCGCTGGAGTTTGGCCCCCCGGATCCCACCACAGGTGAGGAGAAAACTCTTAGAAAACTCTCAAAAACTCAGTGTGTGGGTGTAGTGTGCTTCTTTTTAGTCCAATCGTGACAGAGAAACGAAAGGTCATCGCATTCTTTACTCACACCGTTTGACTTTGATTACAAATCCACCGTTATAATTTCCATTTTTTGTTTGCGATTATTTCTATTAATAGAACACAAAATGTGGGTTTGTAGAGATGCAATTCGGAAAAAAAGCACCTCAAAACAGCCGATGCAAAATGTGCTGCTGGTATCAAATCGTTGTGCCTCGCTACCTTACTATTGTGAGAGGAAAGAGCAACCTCTCAGGTATGACTTGCTTTAGCACCCTCATCTCAACTCGTCTGCGAGACGGATAATGAAAAAGTCTTTCTGAAACGGTACGAAGGGGGGGAGGACAGACTGCCAGGACGGACCGGCAGATTGCATTCTGGCAGTCCATCAGTATGAGAGGGAGAGTTTGGATGTATTGTGTATCCCAGCAATAGAAAGGCCTGTATAAAGCTCGGATTAGGCCCAGAGAGAGTAGAGGCAGAGACACATGGGCGGCGGCTCTCAAAGAGTTTTGCACTGACTCCACGTTTGATCAGTCAGGATTTTGTACTTGTGATGTGTTGCTTTTATCTTCGCATTACGTTTGGTTGTTAGTGATGGTGACTTCTCTGATACATTTGATCAATTATTTACTTCCCCCCCGACTTGTGATGATGCTTTCTCTCCATCTCCTCCCCTGATTCTCGGCGCCTCTCTCCAGAGAGCGTGCTTTGAGAGGCTCAAAAAAGTATTTGTCACCCCAATTATTGTCAGGCTAACTTTTGAACTCCACTTCTAAGAGACATCTTACATTCAAGCGTGCGTGTCCTTCACTCTCTTGATCCCTCTGTTATTTTGCCTTCTTGCTGCAAATCCCTCACATCTGTTCATAGTCGGTGTGAAAAACATATTGCTCAATGACTTAAAGAAGTTATATTATTGACAATTAAGAATCTATATCACATTTTGGAAAATCGATCATTTGAGAGTTTTGATTGAAAGACGCAGAAGAAGAAAGGCCAAAGGTGTTGGGTAATGTGTGTTTTATTGTTGTTCACCGTGTTGAGAATTTTATAAAAAATACCTATTTTATTTATTTTTACATGACAAAGACTTGTACATGTCCAGGACTAAGTCCAGAAAATGAAATAAAGGAATAAAACATGGTCATTTACTAGCAAGTTTGGAGATTAAAAAAAAGTAATTCAACAACACTTTTTTAATGGTGCAATACATTGTGGTGTGTTTTGTGTTACTGTTCTTAAATGGAAAATCACCTGTAATTGAAAATTTAATTGATTGTTATTAATGTTAAATTGGAAAAAATTAGGCTCACCCGGACTGGTAAATTAGGCTGTTTGAGAAGCAAAAGTTGACTGATCACTGAGAAGTGAACTTAAAGTGAACTGCATTTCACTATTATTGGTTTCTATTTATCTCATTTCATTTGTTTGTTTTTATCTCCTTTATTTGTCTTTATTTATTTTCTATTGGGATTACCATCGTCATTATTATTCATTCATGTTATCTATTTAGTTGCTCATCTGATTGTTTTTTGTTTGTTTTCTTCCCTCTGTCTACTTTAGGCTCTCCTCTCAGCTCCTCTGATTTAATAAGCTAAAACACATTTACTCACAAATGCTTCCATGGACTAATGGATTATTAAAATAGTTGACGATTTATTTGATTTATCAGGAGTTGATTCACAGTCGATTATTCGACCAGCAGTTGCAGCTCTAGTCACAATTTAATCAGTAAATTGGATTCATTACCGATCCCTAGTTTATAGCAACTCTCTGATTGTCTCTTTTTTCCCTCCCCTCTCAGGTCCTCTGACCACCACCCAGGTGACCACCACTCTCCCGGCCCGGCCCTTCACCTCCAGCGCCAGCCCGTCCACCGCACGCCCCGTGGCTCCCACCTCGCGCCCGGTCGCTTCCTCCACCGTGCCCGTCACCCACCGGCCGCCGCGCCCGCCTCAGGGCCCCGAAGCTCAGGTCTGCGAGGCCAAGCTGGCCCGCGGGGTCCAGTGGCCCGACACCCCGAGAGGAGAGACCGTGGAGCGCCCGTGCCCTAAAGGATCCAGAGGTGAGGGGCATCCGCATGAGTGTGTTTCTACACCGTACGTGCGTGTCTTTTTTTCTTTTCCACCCCAGGAAACAAACAACATTTCATGTTGGAGGGGAATTTGACGCGGCGCATCCTCCACGCCCGTGTTTGCGCATGCATTACATCTGCGTGCGTGTGCCCAAGTGATCAGCATGTTTGTGCGCTCGCACTTGTTTTTTTCCACTGTTGTCGCCTGTCCCTGCGCCGGTCCCACCAGCAGGCACGGTCCCCGAGGACTCGCAGATGAAAGCCCGTCCTCCACAAATGAAAGGCTCATCTCCCGCAGAAAACAGAGCTGATTGAAAGTAACGAATAATGAAATGAAAGGCAAAGACAACACAAGGCTTCACCTCCCTTCATGCTAGTTTCTATACCTCCAAACAAGCAGCCATCAAAAAGCTCTCTTTAGTCACGGGGAAAAAAAACAAAATAAGAGATGCGGGCTCTTTGGCCATTTCTGTATGTTCCCTCTGTGAGAATGGCGGTTACATTAATTTAGCTGCTGGTTTAATTGCCGTGCCTTGGCAGAGCTCTCAAGCCCAATCTGTGGCCGATGGAGACAAGTAGAAAGAAAAAAAATCTGTGGGGGAGAGAGAATAAGGGGGTATGTAATGTAACGCCACATCTGCTCTGATCCGTCTACAACTGTGAAGCGTTGCTGCATTGTCTCAGTCGTCTCTCCTCCCCTCGTTCTGCCTCTACCTCCCCCCTCTCTCTCTCTCTCTCTCTCTCTCTCTGTCATCCTCGCCTGCGACTTAACGCTACTTTCTTGTGTTGGGAAACGGCAGATAGACCCGTCTCCGGTTTTATCCCTGCATGCTGTCCTCTCTCTGAACCCCCGTAACTAAACAGAGAAAATAAATAAATGAATAAAAAAATGAGCTGGAAGTGATGCTTGTTGGAAGGTGTATCCCTTCAGGTGTTTGGGATCATACCTCGTATCCTGGCTTTGTTTGCACCATAAATGTTTTGTGGTGCTTCTGCACACGTCCCCTTTTCTTTTTTAATATACTGTTACTTTCAGAGTGTGAAAGCCAGTTGTCTTCCTCCCTCTCCTCCTCTTTCTTCTTCTCCCTTTTCCTTTCCCTCTCTGCCCTACACTCCAATATTTAACCTTTTCCACTTCGCCCCATTTTCTTTGACATTTTGCTCCACCTCCTCCCTCCTCCCCTCCTTCTTCAAACACTTTGAGTATTACATTTTTAAAATTTATTTCATTCCATTTTTCTTCAAGTAAAAGAAAAAAAAATCATTTTTTGCACTGATCTCTTTCCTCCACACTTTCCCCTTTAATTGCAGACACCTAATGCTTATTATCTCTCCATTACTCCCCCTCTTCCTCCTCCTCCTCCTCCTCCTTCTCCTTCTCATCCTCTGTTTCCTCTCCCTCTGCTCGTCTCCAGGCATCGCTTCGTTCCAGTGCCTCGCCGACCAGGTCGTGTGGAACCCGCGGGGTCCTGACCTGAGTAACTGCACCTCCCCGTGGGTCAACCAGGTGGCCCAGAAGGTGAGACCTGAAGCTATAGACCCCCCCACACACACACACACACACACACCTCGGCCGAGGGTCTGTCCCCTCCCTCCGCCCCAGTGCCCCCGCTGTCCTCCCTGTCCACCCCCCACCCGTACACATTAACATATCTCTGAGGCTGGCCTGATTAAAAATACAGACTCATTTCAACCGGCCCTTCATTACAAGGCATCTGCTCTTGATACTTAATTAACTCTCTTTTTTTTCGCTAATATACTTTAATTACATCTAGGTTGAATTATTTTTAAAAACCAGGCTTAGGGTCTCACAGCTTGCACAGCACTCTACCTCTTCAATTTCTGCATTGGAGCGTAATATAATGCGTCACACTTGTGCAGACGCCAAATATCAATTTCAGATATATATTGCCATTGTATTTTGTATTTAATTTGTCAACTGTTTAAGTGGATATACTGCAGCAGCCGGATCAATCCTCAATTTTTATTTTATTGAGCAGGTTTCAGAGAAGCACGTATTAATGTGTATTAAAAGTCAGCTGCTATATGTGGCCACATTGCTGTAGAAGAAGAAATCCCTGATTATTCAACGGTGCGTACCTTCGACCGGTATCCTTAAAGGTTTTTAAAGTGTGTGCATACGCCCGGAAAGGAAAGAAGCATCGCGTTGAAAAGCAACATCATTGGAAGAATCCATTATGCTTTCTCCTTTTGGCAAAAATCAATTGCAATTGCAAAGTGGTTGGGTGTGATTTGCAAGTGAAACAGCGCCAGGGCGAGTAAAAACCTTGCAACGTGTTATACAAGGGCTGTCATTGTTAACGGCGATGCGAAGGTAGCAAATACCACAGGTTCTGTGAAACTAAACTCCGTATAGACACGTGTTCATCTTGTAGCGTTTTGAACACAATGAATAATCTGTTTTCATCATCCCTAAACCGTGATGCGACTGTGCCCCGCCGTGCAGATTAAGAGCGGCGAGAACGCCGCCAACATCGCCGGAGAGCTGGTGAACCACACCAGGGGCCGGATCCAGGCCGGAGACGTCAGCTCGTCCGTGCGACTCATCGAGCAGCTGCTGGACATCCTGGATGCTCAGCTCCAGGCCCTGAGGCCCGGAAACAAGGAGTCAGCCGCACGAAACTACAGCAAGGTAGAGTAAACGCACCCATGGGTACACAGACACACACACACACACACACACACAGACCTACCTTTATTTAATTCAGGCATTAGAAAAAGGATGCTGAGGTTAATGCGAATTTACATCCCCTGGTGCACATGCAAGGGCAGGTGAGTTTTTAATTTACAGCTTTTTTTTTTTTGTTTAGTTATTAAATTCCTCGCTTTGTTTTGTGCCTTCCAGTTCCAGAAGCGAGAGCGGACCTGTCGAGCCTACATCCAGGTAGCTGTTCTCTTTTATCTGCCTGCTTTACATGCCTGTGGAGTCGGACTGCTCTGTGACTTAGAATAACCGAGGGAAGATAAATCCTTGAGCAGACTAGGTTTGTGGATGAGATTCTTTTGGCTCAGTGCTCTGTATTATGATTTATATTGCCTTTGGAATCATCGCTTTTCTGGTTCGCGCTGGAGAGCGGTGCGAGTAAGTTTCGGTATAACTCCTGGCAGATGGCACGTACAGTATTTAAATGTTGCTGTGGTATTTATTTCCGAGGGCAATGAATGCATATTTGTAGTTTGTCTCTTCCTCCTTGTGTGGATATCTGTGAAATATGGGTTTGTGTTTTTTTTTCTTTTTATGTGGGAGTCATCCGTCTTTGACATAATCTTAGCTTTGTTGGGCTGCGTCTAACTGTATAATAACGGCCTTGGCCTCATTGTGTTGCCCAATAAGGTACAATATCTGCGGCCCTGAGAAAATGCAATTTGATGATAGGATGAAAGGCTACGGTTTGTGTTACTATACCCCTCCGTGCTTTTTCAATATTTGTGCAATATCTCTGGTTCTGAGAAAGCTGTAATGTAATATCGGGAAAAGGCCTTGTGTATGCTTCCCTGTAATGATGAAATGCGGCACTCTGCAGCACAGTCCTTTTTGTGTGTCATGGCCTCGCCGTAATATGACACTACATCTTCTAGCGATCTCACCACGCTGGCGAGATGAATGTAAAGGCGACTCCGTGGTATCTTAACTGACCATTATTTTTTTTGTCGCCCGTCGCAAAGGTACCGTCACCTTGCCATGCCGGGGATAAAACCGAGAACACCCTGCGTCGTTTTCCCTCTGTAGCTGAGGGAGTGTGTTCTGGATGCAAAATTCATTTTGTTAACAGCAATGCTCTTTATTCCACCCAGCAGTCAATCCTTCATTTTGAGAGGCCTGAGCAAGAGAATTACATGATTCATCAAGCAGGCTACTCCAATAAATTGGATAGCTGATACAACCATCAAAATTGCCATTAAATGAATTGTAAGTGTGAAATAGAATGGCGATATGTCTGACATAGCACAGTAATAAATGTAGTGCAGGGGAGTGGTGAGTCTCGGGGAAATTGTAGTAAAATACTTTGTACTTTGGAGTGGTCAAATAAGATGTTTACGCTTAACAATGTGGTGCAAAGAGAGCCATTCCCAAGTGACGGGTAATAAAGAACAAACTGTTAATTACTGAAAAACTAATTAATAGCTGATGGCACTTCTTAAAAAGTAGGAACAGACACTGTTACTGGATATCTGCAAATCTGCACTCTAAGCACTTTCGTAATGAACTGCTCCCAGTTTACTCAGAATCTTGCACTAAAAGACACAAAACCAATAAATAATAATTACTCTTTTTGTGGCCCGTCATGCGCAGTAAAATATCATATGAGACATCTCAACTCCAAGATTATTTTACGAATGCTCACACATTTTTTTTTGGTGCCTCACCAAGTGCTAAAAAGTGGAGGAAAATGCTGCAGCTATTAAGCCACTGATGAGAATGAGCTCTGAAAGGATTTTAAAGATGAAAAAGCTCACTGTTCATCCATCCATCCATCCATCCATCCATCCATCCATCCATCCATCCATCCATCCATCCATCCATCCATCCATCCATCCATCCATCCATGCATCCATTATTTTACTCACTTAATACCCAATGGTGTCGTGGAGGAAGGTAGGGAATACACCCTGGACAGGTCTCTAGTCCATCACAGTACACACACACACACACCAGGCACTCTCACCATCACACCTAAGGGGCGGCTAAAGTCTCCAAATGACGTAAATATACTTGTTTTTGGGCTGTTGGAGGAAACCAGGGTATCTGGAGAAAACCCATGCTATTTCTACACAGAAAAGCCCTCTGTCTGACCGGGATCAAACCAGGAGATTAGCAGCGCTAATCACCATGTCACTGAGTCACCTTTAGGGATGGGAATTGATAAGACTGCAGCAATTCCAATTCTATTGTTGATTCTCATTGGGTGAAGGAATAAAATAGATAGATTATAGGAGTGCAAATGTTTTTCTGTATCAAGATATGCACACACACACACACACACACTGCTTCGTTGTGTAACATTTTACAATATTTACAGTGCACATTTGCATTCAACTTGAAACAAAACTTCAACTGACATAAAGAAAGAAATATTGAGGATGACATCGGAGATTGTTTGTATAGTGGATGTTAACACAGCAAACTGCTGCTAAAATTAATGAAGTAGAGAGTTTGAAGTTACTTGACTTGAAAAATATAGCACCCTGATGCAGGCTCTGCTGCTGAGCGGCGCTAAGTACCGTATCAAACACTGACAGTTAATGTGACATTTCTACACATTATTTGTAGCTGTGTGACCAAATGAAAGCTTTACAGGTGTTGCAAGTGGCCCAAGTGTCATCTTTTCCCATGAAATATAGTCACACTTTAGCGCGCTCAAGCCTCCAACCCTGAGGCTGAAGGAGTTTGGCTCATAGGGAGCCGCCATCTTGAATCTTTGGAGCTAGATATATTAGATAAGATAAACATATTTGGATGAAAGGGCGGGGCTGGAGAAGAGCAAGCCCCGTAGCATCATCCATCGGTTTGTGATGGGTTGTCAGTGTCAATCAAATAGACATGCCCCTAATTATTCCGTTTTTTTAAGATCTAATATCTTATCTAATTGAATTGATGACCAGCTCACACATGAGAGGCATGAGAGACTTCAACAGTTGAAATCGGTGTGAGTGCCAGAAATGTATTAAATGAGTGTTTCATGTTTGAAAATAACAAGTTTGTGATGGAGCAAGAGTTTTCTGGAGCCTGCCCGAGTGGATCTTGGTGGGACTGCAAGTAAAATCACTCCACTTTTCAGACCAGAACACTACGTCCATTTTGTTTTTATATATGTATACAGTCTATGAGAACCACTTCTGCTTGGGCACCATGTTTGCTGCATTTTGCACCAAACAGGACAGCGTGCATGTGACGTCATTACACATCTGCAACAAGGTGGAACAATCATTGAGCGGGCACGCAAACGATCTGCTGGGTGTTCTCGATTCCCATCCCTACTCGCTGCTGGTTTAAAATATTCACAGGACATTTTAAAAACTGCAACGTGACACTTCCTGTTAAGTGAAGCGTTCCCAGTAACGGTTCCCCAACGCTTCGTCTCCTGTGTGTTGCAGGCGGTCGTGCAGACTGTGGACAACCTGCTGCGTCCCGAGGCTCTGGAAGCGTGGCACGATATGAACAGCACGGAGCAGGCCCACACCGCCACCATGCTCCTGGACGTCCTGGAGAAAGGGGCTTTCCTGCTGGCCAACAACATGTACGGGAACCGCTTTTCCGACCGCGCCCTCAGCATCGGTAAGAAAACACTGTTGATGACTGTCAGGGTGAATTTTTGTTTTTTCTTTGGTATTGTGACTTGCTTCCTCCTTTTCCACTGTCAGATCTGGAGGTGCACGTTTTGAACACAGAGATGGACCTGCAGGACTTGTCCTTCCCTCAGAACTACGCCAGCGACAGCATCATCCACCTCTCGGCCTCCACCATCAAACAGTACAGTCGCAATGGTCAGCAGCCCTCGCCCAAACCATATCTCCAAAAAAAAAAAAGCACTGTCCTCCGTATCGCCCACTATTATGTTTCCATTTGCATTTTCATGCAAGCTTAAAACAATCTGCATGCAGTTGACTAAGTTATTGGTTCATAATAATAGGCTAATCAGATTAACAAAAGTGCTGAGACAATTTCTTTTCTTGATGGTTTCTTAACAGCAGTCTTAATAGAATAGCTGGGGAGGCGTGTAGATTACAATCGGCCCCAGCCTGACAGAGCAATCTCAGCACTCCCTCTCTCCCCTCGCTCCGTCTCTCCGCCATCTTATCCCCCTCTCTCATCTCTCTCTTGTTTCTACCCCCCCTCTCCCCCACACCTCACTCTGTCATCCCCTTCTCTCCATTGCCCCACCCCTCCCTCCATGGCCCCTCATCCCATACTCTCCCCCTCTTTTTTTCTGTTTTCTGTCTCCGCTCGGCTCTGCAGCGGGAACGAGATTAGAATGATTGAAACAAACGCACATGAAATATTCATATGGAATAATAAGAGATCTGTGAATGCTTGAGGGATGAATGTTCCATTGCCCTCCACATTAAATCTCGCTCTCTTCCACCAGTCAAAATGAAACGGTCCTTACCATCATTCTAACCTTCACTAACTCTCTCTCTCTGTCTCCCTCTCGCTCCCCCTGTCACTCCCCACTCTCTATCTCTGTCACTCTTGGCGCGATTACCATATTACGCCCCCGTTTCTGTATTTGGTCTTTTTTTTTCCATCCCCCCTTTTACCATTCAGTCAGAATCTCCCTTTTCATATAACATCTGCCTTTTTATTGTTTTCCTCTTGCGGCTTCTCTGTTTAATTTCTCTCTCTTGATGTCCTTGTGTGTGTGTGTGTGTGTGTGTGTGTCTCAGGGCAAGTCAAGGTGGTCTTCATCCTCTACAAAAACCTGGGCTCCTTCCTGTCCACCGAGAACGCCACAGTGAAGATGGAGGCGGACGGACCCAGCCACGAGAAGCGGCGCCTGGTGGTCAACTCTCACGTCATCGCCGCCTCCATCAACAAAGAGTCGAGCAGGGTGTTTCTCACCGAGCCGGTGGTCTTCACACTCAAACACCTAAAGGTGATTCAGCCCCGTCTAGGCTAGTTTATATCCCTCGTTGAGTTTATTCGACTGTACTCGCACATTGCAGTGACCACGGCATGTCTTAAAGTTGCACCGTTCTTTATGTCAGTGTGTGACATTCTAGAAACTGAGATTTGTCATATCTACAGGCCTAGTTATTATCACCTAGTATGCTTTATGAGTTTGTCCAGTGGGATATTTTGTAGGATATATTTGTATGCAGTGAGCTGTCGTTCCCGACAGGACGATAAAGGAAGACAGATTGCTCTTGCTGTACATAAAAAACACAAATTACTGATTTGAACGATAAATGTATAAAGGCACGTATAGGGTCAAGTGACAATAGTAATGTGAGTGCATATGTCAAAATTGAGTAGACTTACATCCACACTGGTGACTTATTATGGCACAGACGGGGCAGCAGTACAGGGATTGAATCCCATCTAAAGCCTCCCTCTGTTGAACCAATCCACAATTATGGATGCAACCAATTATTATTTTTATTGTAATCTGTTGATTATTTTCTCAGGTTAATGACTTTTAATGGTCTTTTTTTTCCAATTTTTTGCCATTGAGGACTAAAATAAACATAAAATACTGACATCAGAGAATATTGACTTAATTTCTTGAAATCCTCCTCTGATTTTTATTGTATAAATACTTTCATCTAATTAATCCATTATCAGAATAGTTACTGTTTATTTTCTTAGCCGATCGATCGACAATCAATCGGTTCTTGCAGCTGTAATCCAAAACACTCAGCTAATTTACGTTCTGACGTTTTCCTCGCCCGCAGCTGGAGAATTATTACACCCCGAACTGCTCGTTCTGGAACTACTCGGAGCGCTCCATGACGGGCCAGTGGTCGTCGCAGGGCTGCCGGCTGCTGCACACCAACAGCACGCACACCACCTGCTCCTGCAGCCACCTCACCAACTTCGCTGTGCTCATGACTCACCACGAGCCCGACGTGAGTAAACAAGGGCGTGGCACACGTTAAAACGGGGAGGTGGGGGGAGGTGTGTGTGTGTGTGTGTGTGTGTGTGTGTGTGTGGAGGGAGAGGCGGGGTAATTTATGCAGACATTCATTCGTGCGAGCATTAGCGCTCACTCACTCTCAGTCACACACGCGCCCTCACACGCACACACACACACACACGCACACACACACACACACACACATGCACATTAATGTATCCTCTCAAGGCTGACAAGCTCTTTGTTTTGAATTTTCCCTTTTCCGTCTTTCCCTCCGACATTGGAGGAGGCACATGCTTACAAATTCATGTCCCGCTACTTCTAGCTGACATTCACATGAATTTGAATGTCATGTATTTTTTTTTTCAGGATGTCTAGTCTCTTGTCTCTACACTTTAGCTCCTTGCATATATTTACAAATATTAAATAAAGCAATTTTGGTCTCCCTCTCCCCCCCACCACCCCCCACCCCCTGTCTATCTATCCCACTATTGTTTTTCTCCCATCTGTCTCCATGCCCCTCATCTCACGTTCTGCTGTCTTGCCCAATATTTTTCCCTCTCTATTTATCTGATTCTCCTGCATATCTATGTCGCTCTGCCCCCCCCACCCCCCCACCCCACCCCTCCCTTTTGTTTTTTACGCCACACTACCCGGACTGCCCTCAGTACCAGGGGCGAATGCACGAACTGATCCTGTTTGTGATCACCTGGGTGGGGATAGTCATCTCCCTGGTGTGTCTGGCCATCTGCATCTCCACTTTCTGCTTCCTGCGGGGCCTGCAGACCGATCGCAACACCATCCACAAGAACCTCTGCATCAACCTCTTCATCGCCGAGCTGCTCTTCCTCATCGGCATCAACAAGACAGAATACGAGGTGAGTGTCAGTGTGTTTTTCGACACTCTCCTAAGACACACTGCAGCCCTGTTGAGTGAATAGAGGTAGTTGTTGTATTGTCCGACTTGATGACAAAGAGAGTGAGAGAGAGAAAGTGAGAGCATCGCATCCAGCTCCTTTTTTATTAGACGGCGACTGTGAAACTAAAATTGAGGCAGTGTGTCACTGCGTTACTCTATAAAACATTTACTGCAGCGAGTAATGAATTACCACTCAATAATATGCAAAGAGCCAGTCACCCAGGGGGCAGCTTTTCATTTTCCTCTGTCAATGCCCAAAACTACTACCTGATACTGACTCTAGTCTTTCTTTATTTCCCTCCTTCGTCTCTTTTTCATCTCCTCTCCACTACCCGTCTCTCTCCTACTCCTCAGATCGCCTGCCCCATCTTCGCTGGCCTTCTGCATTTCTTCTTCTTGGCCGCCTTCTCCTGGATGTGTCTGGAGGGCGTGCAACTCTATCTCATGCTGGTGGAGGTCTTTGAGAGCGAGTACTCCCGCAAAAAGTACTACTATCTGTGCGGATACTGCTTCCCCGCCCTGGTGGTGGGCATCTCGGCAGCCATAGACTACAGGAGCTATGGGACCAAGAAAGCGTACGTGTGAAGACAGGCCTTTTGCACCTGCAGATTGAGAAGTAGGATTATGCTATTCCCCCAGCTGGAAATGTAATATGCAGTGCTGTGTGAACGGCTCTTGCACCTCCCCGCGGACTGGCTTTTCTGAACACACTTAGCCAAAGCCTGATGATTAGCCTTCATAAGATAATCCGCCGAGACAGGGAAATAGTGTGTGCATGGTCGCCTCTGTGAGCATCTGTGTGTGTGTGCGTGCGCGCATGTGTCTGAGTGTGTAT
Source organism: Karalla daura (assembly GCA_029224185.1). Lineage (NCBI taxonomy): Eukaryota > Metazoa > Chordata > Actinopteri > Chaetodontiformes > Leiognathidae > Karalla > Karalla daura. The sequence goes on along the minus strand of CM055203.1, from coordinate 8,017,549 downwards.
GTGTTTGTTCGTGAGCTTAGTTGCGTGTAACTCTCTGTTCTCCTCTGTGCCACTCCAGATGCTGGCTGCGAGTGGATAACTACTTCATCTGGAGCTTCATTGGACCCGTTTCATTTGTTATTATGGTATTAGCTTTACTGTCAGACAGTATTATTTCTCCTTTCTATTTTGATATCGCCCAGTCAAACCAGAAAGTATTTCACCACGTCTGCTTTGTGAGGTTATTAACAGCAACAAGGCAGTATTTTTGGAGCGTTTCTTTTGATTCGTCCTCTGTTCTGTCCTCAGCTCAACCTCATTTTCCTCATGATCACTTTACACAAGATGGTCCGCAACTCCTCGGCACTCAAACCTGACTCCAGCCGCTTGGATAACATCAAGTGAGTTTGATTTATTCGCCCAGACGTTTCTTTTTTTTTTTCTCAGAATGCATCAACTCATTATGAGCAAACCGCACAGTCGGAAGGATTCCAGATTGATTCATTTCTTTTCTGTAAGTTATTCATCTTCCTCCGTCCGCTCCCATCAGGTCATGGGCTCTGGGAGCCATCGCTCTGCTCTTCCTGCTGGGGATGACGTGGGCCTTTGGCCTCCTCTTCATCAACGAGAACACGGTCATCATGGCCTATCTGTTCACCACCTTCAACGCCTTCCAGGGCATGTTTATTTTCATCTTCCACTGCGCCCTGCAGAAGAAGGTAACAGCACAAAACCAGCCTCTTCAATAATGAAGCAAATAGAATTGCCTTTTTTTTTTTAACTTTTACCCTTCAGTGCCACTTTGTCATTGCTGTGATTTTACTTGGGTTTTTACTGGGTGATTTAATGTGTAAATTGGTGCATAGATGCATTTGAGTATATACCGTACAGTTGCACTGCATTAGTGCATTAACAGCCTCTGTTGCTGTGCACAGGGTCCCGGCTGTTGTAGCTCTGTTTGTGTTTATGAGCGGCTTTAAAAACCTGCCCACTGTGGCGCTCGGTGTTATTTCTTTTACAGGTCCATAAGGAGTACAGTAAGTGTCTGCGTCACTCCTACTGCTGCAGTCGCACCTCCACCACCAGCTCCCACGGCTCCCTGAAGAACTCGGGCCTGCGTGCCAACAACCGCTACTACAGCGGCAGCCAAGCTCGCCACGCAGCGGCCCACAGACAGGTGCAGGCAGGCCAGACCCACACACACACACACACTCACACACATACACACACACACACACAGACACAGACACACACACACACACAGACATACACAGACACACACACACACACAGACACAGACACAAAAGATGGCAAAAAAAACCCCACAAAAAAACAAAGCAGCATGCGTGCATTGTGCGCCGGCACCTGTTTGTTCATCTTTACACATCAATCAGACCATTGTCGGGTTTCAGAATTGTTTTTCTTTGAACAAATGAAAAGTAAATCAGTCCATGTGACAAAATGATTTCGCTTGTTTTCGGTGGAAATCATCTCGTTTCGGCAGAATGAAATGAGAAATCAATTTTCTTGAAGTAAACGACTCCCTTGATACGATCCGATTCTCTCTCTCTTTTTTTTCTCTTTCTTCTTTTGCAACACAATAAAACAAAACAAACTGCTTTGGATATAACAGGCCAAATTTCCTCGCCCTGCTGTGCATCTTCCCCGCCTTGTTTAAAATCTCTGTTATGCAATTGTGAAGTACGAAATGAGCGTTTCTGCGGGGGTTTGATTGCTGATCAATACCCGGTGACTCACAGATTGCTTTGCAATGCGCTCGAACTTATTCACTTTACTCGCTGAACTTACTCAGCCCACAGTCACGTTGTCCTCATTTGCATGTAAAACACCAGAGTTACAACACGTTTTGCTCTCCGAGCAGCACTGAAGTTATGTCACACACCACTGTTATGCAAAGGATTAATGATACATCTCTGTTGCGGGCCTGGTCTGATCACCTCTGTAGTGAAAATTTTCACTTTCAAGTTTCTACCCAGTACCGGCGGCATTGTCGTTTCCGGAGCACATTACTTAGTTACATACGCATCATTTGAAGTGACTCGACTATGTATAGACTCAAGCGCCATCATGGGATATTCAGAAACGCATATGCAGTGCGCGCACGTTGGTGATTACTCCCCACAATAACAAACAAGCTTCGCCGGGGCTGTGATGAGATGCATCCGAATAACAATCGTATCACCTACCGCAATCATGTCTTACACATTTCAAATTTATTAGCGCCCTCGCGATGACATGACAAAGCCCCGCACGCCTCGATCTCCCCCGTCTGCCATGTTTGCCTATTGTTCTTTTGCGGATTAGAGCGAGCCCCACAGTTTTGATTATAGCAGCCCCACTGAGTTACAAAGTCTACCCGTCGCGTTTCTATATTTAACTTGTTGTCTGTGCTCTGCCACTCACTGTGCTCTGCTCCCTCTTCCAGAGTCGGATCCGCAGGATGTGGAACGACACGGTTCGGAAGCAGACGGAATCTTCCTTCATGGCGGGAGATATCAATAGCACCCCGACACTGAACCGCGGTGAGGCTTCCCGTCCATTAAGCTACGCACGCCTAACTGCACACAAACGCGTCGACTGTGACGCCACTGTATTGGGTTGTTGGGCGCAAACCGAGCAAAGTTTTGTAGCATGGCGCCGTCAAGGTAAAAACAGTGTTATTTAGCGTTAAATGTGGCCATATGGCAATAAACAGAATGAGGCCTGCATTCTGAAGGGTAACCAATGATTCAGGATGCCTTGCAGCCAGAAAAATCGCAGTCTGGAGCCGCAACACATGTATCTTAAATTGAATAAAATATGGCTGAAGGCTGGCTGGTAGGAGGAGAGGTTGTCTCTGTAGTGGTGGTGGCAGCTGCTGGTCAGTAAAAAGCACTTAGCAGCAGGCTGGTATGGCGCGCGTTCACTCCGTTAAATGTGGGCGTCTCGTTGGTGTTGCTGAGTTAATGTTCTTGCCTGAATCCACCCGAGGAACTCTCACCACTGTAATTAAGGAGATTTATGTTTATTAACACTGTTTGAGTGTTTCAAGTCAATATTTGCTACTAATTTGTTATGTAGCCAGCAGAGATCACAGTTATTCACTTGGGTGTGCGTGTTTGTGGGGGGGGGGGGGGAGTGCGGGGGGGGGGGGGGGGGGGGTATTATAAGACAAAAAGTTGTGAGTAAAATCTCATCTGACTGAAAGTCTAAATGCAGAATAATAATAAACGTTATCACACTCTTTGGTGCTTGTATTTATGAGCATCGCATTTTGCACCTGGAGGGTCCAATTTTATCCCAGTGTTAATTATTTTCTTTTAATGCGGCATTATGTGTGTTCTAAAGCCCTTTAGTTTTGCAAATTACTGTATAAGCAATGTACACGAAGTCATCCTGATTTGTCATCCCTGGCTTTTAGCGTTAAATCCTCACGGCCTTGCTTTTCTGCATGCGTCACTAAATGCAATTTAGGGACGCATGCACTAAACACAGAACATGAAACATTTATTTTAAAAACACACAAAAGTGAAAAATGTGTGTGTGTGGAGTCACTGATCGTCTCAGTGTCAGCAACTGGTGGCGTGAGCGGGATCAAGGTTGGCTCAGGTTCTGGATTTGGGGGAGACGAAGGGGTGTGTGTGTGTGTGTGTGGAGGATGGGGGGGTGAGGGGTTGTTGATGATGACACAGAGGCAGTTGCTAAATCAGCCGTCACTCTCTATGCTAATTTCATCCATTTTCTTTTTAATGAACTGATTAGTGTGCGAGCGAACAGGGGGTAATTATTCTAATTGAGGAGAGTGACAGGAGCAAGGCAGGGGGTGAGGAAAAGGGGTGCTACCAGCGAACTGGATGGATGAGAGGTGTGTGTGCGTGTGCCAATACGTGGATGCGTGTGTGTGTGTGTGGTCGGGCGGGTCGGTTTCCGGAGCTATTCGTCACGATAGAGCAATCACCAGGCCTGCTGGAGACACAATGTGGATCATCCCATGGTGCGCTGTCAAACACAAGCAACTGTGCTGTGAAGCCTTTATTTTCTGTGCTTCTGAGAAAAGTTTGTCAGTTGGCAGAAAGTGAAAGACGAAGGGGAGCGCAGGGGGGGTGTAGGGAGGGGAGCGAAGGGAGGGAGGGGAGGGGAGGGGAGGCGAGGGGAAGGAGAGGAGGGAGAGATAAAGAGACAGGCTCTATCATGGAGGAGTAATTAAAGAGGCCGAATCTGGAAAAGAGATGCCGCGTCGTTATCACTGGCATCTTGGATCACTTTGATTTCTCCACTTCACTCCTTTATGAGCCACAATCTCTTCCTGACAATAGTAATGTGTCCAGAAGATGAGGCGTGTCGTCCACACACACATCCACTCACACACACAGGCACACACACACACACATGCGCACACACACACAGATCCTCTCTCCCCTTCACACACATACACACCCACACAGCCTCCCCTTGCCCTACTTTCTCTCCCCACTTAAAGCTGGTGCCTTTAATTTTCGACATGATATTCCTATGAGGTACACACAAGCAGCTAATCCCAACTAATTTAATGTTGTTTGTAAAAAAAGAAAAAGAAAAAAGAAAAAAATCCTGGCTTGGGGAACTGAGAAAATGTGGTTTAGTTAAGACACAGCAGAATGAGCCAGAGAAAGAAGGAAGCGGGGAGAGGGAGCTGGGTTTGTGTGGCGTGCCAGAAAGATGGACAGGGGAAGTGCAGAAGGAGGGGAAATGACAAATAAATAGCTGTGCGTGAGTGCATACTTTATTTCTTTCGAATTCCCTGCTCCCTTGCTGTGTGATGAACGGTAGGCGTGAGACCTGAAGGTTGCACTTTGCCTTGGACTACTCTCCGTCATGCTGTCCTATTTTTAATTTCATGGCATTTCTGTTTGACTCGCCTCAGGCTGGAGCCATACATGGGCATTATACAACATTCTCAGTGCACCATTTCTTTGAATTATATTTGTCTTGTAGTGGCATTCACATTTCACTGGAAAATTAACTGTGTTTCAATGGCTGCACCCCCAGACTACATAATGGCATGCATTACTGTTCTCCCCCATCTGACTATGTTGTCATGAGCCAAAGGGGGGGAAAAATGGCACTGCTCCAAACAGCACCTTTCCACTGCAATTGTGTTTTTACGCAAAGGTTACAATCAGCAAGCATAAACACTGAGGAGAACACTGTGAAATGCATTACTCCATAAAGCTGCGGCATAACAAAAATAGCCCCATTTGAATAAAGAGTAAATATTTTTTTGTGATTGCAGATGTGATTACTGAGCCCGGAAACGTGAATTTCCAAACGTCACGCCTGTTGTGAAAAGTGTTTCTGCTTGTCTTTGCTTTGCATACATTGGAGGGCAGAGATAAGGGCTCGTTTGTGATACCATGATCATTTTTTAAATGTGTGTGTGTGTGTGTGTGTTGTGCAGCGACCATGGGAAATCCCCTTTTGACGAACCCCGTGCTGCAGACTCGTACTGGCACCTCCCCCTACAACACTCTGCTGGCCGAGAGCTTCACCCCGCCCTCACCCGGCGTCTTCAACTCCACCGGTGAGCTCCACCTAAACATCTGTGTGTGTGTGTGTGTGTGTGTGTTGGTATATGTGCAGTGGATCCTGGAAAACATGGACAATGAGTGACCGATTTTCTAGTCCTGGAAAACACATTGAAAGCTGAGAGAAAGCTGAGTTAAATCCTCTCTCCCCCCTCTTAGCTTTTCTCTATTTGTTCATGCATAGTCTGTAAATTTGTCATAATATTTAAGCGGATACGAGATTATAGAGATTTTAGATAAGTTGTAGACTGAGACTGCATATCTTTTAAATCAAACTTCAGGGGGAGCGAAATGAATAATCATGAAAAGGTGTACAATGGAAATGATTTGGTTCTTACAATGATAACTAAAAAAATCTTAGATAATTTATCTTGTAATGAGAGGCAATTTATTTTTTTAAAAATTCAACATGCTGTTATCTTAAATCAAGCAAAAACAGTCTTATTTCAAGAAATCTGGTCCAGTGAAATTATCTTGCTGCATGGACAGATGCTTTCACTTTTTTGGCATTCCCTTTTTTGCAGTGTGCATGTTTGTGTATATACACAGGGTTTCCACATATCCTGGAAAACGTGAAAATGAGACCAATTTTTCCAGGCATGGACAACAAATTAAAATCGAGAAAATGTAAACTGTCCCTAGAAAATTCTATCTCTTCCCCTTCACAGATAAGTTGTAGCCATAAACCGTACGTCTTTTAAATCAAACTTCGAGAGGAGAGCGAGGAATAATAATCATGGAAACAATCTGTGTACCGGTACAAAATGTACAGGTACAGCTGTAGAAAATGACACATCTCCTATGCATGAGGGAGGAGTATTCATGTATAGCGTGACAACTTGTCTGCTATACTGTAGCAACTGGAAACATCCTGAAAAATGAATTTGAGAGAGGAGTGGGAACCCTGATATAGCATGCATTCAGCTTGCTGTCCCCCCTGTCCGTTACTCTGTCACACAACACACAGCACTATTGTGCTGGAGAACACACACACACACATATACGTGTGTGTGTGTGTGTGTATGAGAGAGAGAAAGACTGTTTGTGTGTTGTTGTATTTTTTTTTCAGACGATGTAGCTGTCAGACAGATTCACTGGGCTGAGCAGAACAGAGCCAAACAGTGCCTGCTGCCTAACCAGCCATCTGGTCAGATCTTGAATCTTCATGAGAACAGCCACAAATTGATTAGAAGTTTAGCTGCAGCTGTGACTGCCAGGATTCCTCAGGACAGTTTTGCTGCCTCCCGACAGAAAAAGCAGTCAGCTTAAATCACGATGCCCGCTGAACGGGATCAGACAGCTCGCTGGCTAGGGACAATCCATCTGGGTGTGGGTCAGTCAGGTGCGAGTGCCCACTGTAGTCTAACTGAATGTGTGTGTGTGTGTGTGTCTATCTCAGAGTAGGGTCCTCTCCAAACAGCTTAATGGCTGTTTTATCTCCTTGTTGAATTCCCATGTGTCCCAAACTACTGAATTAGACGTATTCTGGTAATTGCTCTGCTGCATTCATCGGGTAAGCAGGTCCTACAGTGTAAGGCTGTGTGTGTGTGTGTGTGTGTGTGTGTGTGTGTGTGTGTGTGTGTGTGTGTGTGTGTGTGTGTGTGAGCTGGTCACAGGCACAGTGTGCAGCCGCACTGTGTCAGCCCTGAGTGTCTGAGGACTGAAATTTAAGGCGGCGTTCCTGTTAAATATTTTAAAACCTCTCCACACAATACGTCAAGCCTGATGGCCACAGGCCTGGCAGCCAGGACATTTTTAGAAGAGAGTGGGAGAGGAAGTAGGGAGAGCACTTCATTAGAATGTCTAATTACCCACAGCAACACAGTGGAAGATCTTTGATTAAAGTCATGCTACACAATCAATTTAAAAAATGAACGCACTTCTTACCCCCCTCCTTCCTTTTTTTGGTGTGGCTGCAGCTTTTGCTTTGACGGTAATTTGGGAGGTTAAAAGAAAAAAAGCACCGTCTTTGGTGTGTTAAAGGGAAGTCGTAAAATAAACATAACTGCTACTGTACAAGGCTTTGCATGAATTATGCATGCAACCAGGTATCACTGGCAGTAGTAAATAAATATCCAGAGTATTTTCGTGTGGCTTAGATGTAAATGCTGGAGGAATATGATGTCAAACAAACCGGGGCTAAGTCGGCATAAATCAGAGTTAATACGATGTGAATGTGGCAGGGTTGTGAAGTTGGATGTAGTGTTGGAGAAGGGGAGAGAGAGAGAGAGAGAGAGAGAGAGAGAGAGAGAGAGAGAGAGAGAGAGAGAGAGAGAGAGAGAGAGAGAGAGAGAGAGAGAGAGAGAGAGAGAGAGAGAGAGAGAGAGAGGGAGATGAGGGAATGGCCGGATGGGCAAGGATATTCTTTATTCCATTAATGGTTCCCTTTTGTAATGTCTTAAAAATGAATTCATCACGTTAATGTTGCATCATTAAAGAACACTCACTGACTAGTGTCTTTCATTTTATTCACTCCACATGACTCTCTCCGCTGTGCACAGGAACGTTTCGTGACCCAAGTAAGTGTTGCTCACTTCAGTTCACATCACCGTAGGCTACCCCAGTTCACCTTTTTTACTACCTCATATTTATTCTCCTCCTGACACTCTGAATCTGACTTTATAATAATGAAGCCAAAACCGTCCTGTGTGTGCGCGTGTGTGTGTGTGTGTCTGTCTCTCCTGTTTATGTTTCTGTCCAGAGAGCACCTTGTCAAAGGCCCGCGACCCCTGTGGGATGGAGACTCTCCCCTTGAATGGTAACTTCAACAACAGCTACTCCCTGCGCAGCGGCCCCGGGGGTGGAGGCGGAGGCAGCTGCGACTTCCTCGGAGGTGGAGGAGGAGACAGTCCCCCTCCTCTCCTCAACCCCCGAGGATCGGAGACGCTGGGAGGTGGAGGCATTCGGCGAAACCTCTCAGACGCTGCGGCCTTTGAGAAGATGATCATCTCTGAGCTGGTGCACAACAACCTGAGAGGAGGAGGAGGAGCGGGAGGAGGAGGAGGAGGGGGAGGCGACGCAGGGGACAGGGTGTGTGGCAGCCTGGCAACAGGGCGTCCTCATGGCGGCATCGGGCGGGGGACGTCCGGCGTGGTCCCGGAGGCGTCTCTGAGCATGGACGAAGACGAGGACTTTCTGAGAGATGGCCGACAACGGACGCCGCAGGATGTGGAGCTGCTGTACAAAGCTCTGGAGGAGCCTCTGCTGTTGCAGCGCGCTCAGTCCGTCCTCTACCAAAGCGACCCAGAGGAGTCGGAGAGCTACACGGCCGACCTCACTGAGAGCCTGGGCCACAGCGGCCACAGCGGCCAGAGTGCGGGCGGCCAGGGGCCCGGCAGAGCGCCCGACTCCCCCGCCCGCGACTCCCTGTACACCAGCATCACCAACCTGCGAGACTCACCCTACCCCGACAGCAGTCCCGAGCCACTGGAGGTGGTGCCCCGGTCGGCCCAGCCCCCCGAGGAGCTGTACTACAGCTCCGGGAGGCCTGCGCTGGGCTCCCGCGGGGCCCCCATGCAGACCTTCTACCAGGCTCCGCCTCGCAGACCGAGCGGGGAGGGGCACCCGGCCCAGGAGGCCGCCCACGGCGAGGGGGACGGACAGATGCAGTTGGTCACCAGCCTGTGACTGGAGCTATGAGGGAGGAAGTTGGGAGGGCGGGGGGGGACTGATGTCGGAGGAAGGCCGGAGCCGCCTCCTAGCCCGACTGGTTTCTCTGCCTGCCGTCTCTCCACGTTCTGCTTGTTTGGTTGCCTTTCTTTCTCTTGACTTTCATTTAACGAACCGATAAGCAAACAGTGACCTTCAGGGAGGGGCGGGGTGGGGGAGTTGCGGCTGACTCGGCAGAATCAGCCCTTATCTTGAACCCTCCCCTGTCGTATGGAGATGAGTGATGAGTGTTTTTCAGCAGAACATTCATCAGCTCTTTCCAAACACAGTCCTGCCCAGTTCCTTTGGTACCCTAAGGCCAAGTCCAGCACTCTGAATGTACCAATCCACCCCCTTTACCTTCAGATATTTTAAAACTTTAAAACTTTGTTAAAGTTTTTTATGTAATTCCTCTTCAGACCTGCCTCCGGAGATGGGAGTATCATTTTATATTTTATCTCATTTCCTTTTCGTACCATCCATAGGTCTTTTTTGAGTCATTTGATAGGAGTAGATAGCTGCGGAGACAGGGAATATAGTACACTATTATAACCTAAAAAGTGTCTCACGAAAAGCTCTTCATTGTTGCCAAAAATATATTTTATTGAGCCAGAACAGAAACTAGAACATTCACAGAGCAAACACACACACTTACACACTACAGACACACACACTCTCACTCATCCAGAAGTGCTCATTACTGAACATCAGAAGTGAAAACAGTACTCCATCTAAGTAAAAGGGAGCAAGAGCTTTTGTTTCCGAGCAGGCAGTGGGCGCTGATTCAGTGTAGTTGCCTTCATTTTCTCTTGCTGTGAATCGACGACTATGTACAGAAGTGGAGTAGAGACAGAGACTGAGGAGGCGCTGCACCACCCCTCCGCAGCAGGACAACCTGCATCCATGAGACTGCCCGAATCCTCTCCACTGTTCTCTCTGGTTGTTTGCTTTAGGCATTTGAAAAGTTAAATGACTGCCTTGCTATTGTTGTTGTTTTATTTGTTTGTTCGTTTTTTTTGTTTGCTTTTTTTTTGTTTTTTTCAAAGAGAGTATTCAATTTGTTGACTTCCGGGTCTGCATCCTGTGGGCGGGGGAGGGGGGCTGCACGAAGCGGACTAGTGTTGCACCCCCACCCACCCCCGAACCCATCCCCTCACCTTCTCCTGTACTTTGCTGTTAGAGCCTACCCAGTCGAAGTGGACTTGTTTCCTCTGTGTGGTTGTAACGAGCAAGACTGTAAGACGTTGCACCGCACCGGTCGACCAATTGGTATAACCGTGTACATAGGATCCACACATGAATCTACTTTATTCCTACTATGTAAATAGAGACACCAGATGAATCAAAAGCAACAAAAAGTGACGAATACTATGAAAAGTGACTTCTTGTACTGCAACAAACCAACAAAAGAAAAAAATAAAACATGTTTTGGACTTTGTGACCTGAATTATACACTCTATCTCTCTCCCCCCGTTGCTCGATCTCTCTCGCTCTCTCGCTCTCTCGCTCTCTCGCTCTCGTGACCCCAGCACTGTGCCATTCAGTGAGAAATCACAGAGAGAGAAAGGCAGAGAGAGAGAGAAAACAGATTACAAAGTGTAGTAGATTCTATTTATACAAATGGGGAAAAGAAAAAACAACGGAACAGCAAAAAAAAAAAAGAAAAAGAAAAAAAAAAAACCCTGGCACAATTTTTATGTAATATAACCCGTTACATGTTGTTAATGTTTGACCTTTGACATTCCCAGGGAGGAATTGCCAAAGGCAGCGTCTGGGCGGGAGGTGTGGGGCAAGCGAGATAGATGTCGTCAAAATGTCACAGTGTGCCTCACAGGCACGATAAAGCATTGTGGGTGAACGACAGCATCCATAAAGTGATTGGGTTTGTCCTTGTATTATTTTGGAAGATATAACCAGATTACATACTTTTGAACAACATGGGTTTTAGCATGTACGATAATGACAGTTTGTTTTTGCTATTCAGAGAATATTGCATTTTGCTGTTTCTTAAAGATAGTTTCAGCATCACTCTGGAGCCTAATGTGACAATTCATTGATTTCCTGTGTGCATGTGTTCGTGTGCATGTGTGTGAGTGCGACGGATGGCCAGTCGTGCATATTAAGTGTGTGTGTGTGTGTCTGCGTGTGTGTATGTGTGTGTGTGTGTGCGCTGTGCACCCGACTTTTGTATGTGCACACACATTAGAAAGACTATTTTTTGTGACATGACTTGAATGCACATCAGACAAAAGGGGGTGTTGGGGAGGGGAGGGGGGGTGTACTCAACTCAGAGAGCTGCCATTACTCCTCTGCCTCAAATTGAAGTTGCTCTGGCCGTGGTGTTCAGGTATGAGGAGGACGGGGAGGAGGAGGAAATCAGACCCACCTCGGGAGACCGCCAGATATAAACATATACCACGGAGATGACAAGCGGGGGTTGACCGATTGGGAGGAACGTGTTTCCAATATGCCACCTTATGCAAGTGATGCGTTTGAGAAATTAGCTGTCAAAGGGGGGGAGATGCTCATGAGGCTTCTTTCATCCAGCTGGAATCTGTGTGACCTTTAAGAAAAAAAAAATCTGACAATTTGCCTTCTTCTACTCTGTATTTATAGGTATCTGTTATGGTTTATTTATCAGTTTTATGTATGTTTCTGGAATATTTATTCGCATTGATTTATTCATGGTGTTGGACAATTTTTTTTTTCTTTTTCACTTTTGACTGTTTCCCTCATAAAGCTGCACCTAGCGAAAAAGAGTGGGATGTGCGGACGGGACGTGAGCGGAAAATAAATGCATCCCTCTGCAGTGTGACATTTGGCTGGAGCCTGACTGTCCCACTTCCAAGAGAGCCCGGAGGACAGCTTTTAGCTGTGGCTCCGGGGGCTGAGAGGGAGAGAGAGACAGAGAGAGTGAGAGAGGGTTAAAGAAAGATAAGGGAGAGGGATTACAAGGATTTGCCACCATTTATTCTTGTTATTCAAATCACTAGTGTAAGTAACGTCGCACGGGTCCATGGAGCACGATGAGGCTCAGACAGAAGGCCTGAGTATCATCACTTGAGCCATAGAGGGGAACGTGTGCAATACTGGTTCTGACGGTACATGACTTGGATTTTGCAGCTCGGGTGCTCACTGTGCTGCGTTAAAAAAAATAAAATAAAATAAGTAAAAAAAAGAAAAAAAAGATAATGTGCGCATGTGTTCTGCTCTGCTGCAGCGCCGGACAATGTGCAGCGCGGATCTTATGGCTCAGTGGTGGAGGCGCCGTACCGTGCCGAGGCAAAGCGGAGCTGGTCAACTGAGGACAACTGAATGTATTTTAACAAGCAGGACTGAGAGATAAAACAATTCACTCCAGGGTGAGAGTGTTAATGGGAAACACAAGACGGCCATCATCATCATCATCATCATCATCTCCTCCGTCCTCATCATTCTCATCACCATCATCATTAACTCCATCCCTCCCTCATTGGATTTGACATAATGTGCTGATGCTGATCTCTACCGCTCAGCTGGGACCAGCCCCAGGGAGCAACACTGTTTAGACAGACACTCCCCATGAGAGGAGGAATGTGCGTCACCTTGGGCCTGCATCTATCTATTTTTTTCTCTCTTTTTTTTTTTCTTTTTTTTCCGGCACCTCCCAGGTCCTTTTCTTTTCCTCGCTCTCGCCCCTCACATCTCATCCACAATTTTAATATCAATCTCCATGGACTCCATTAGTGCAGCACTTCTTTGAGAGCGTTAATTTGTTTTGTCAAAAGCTTTGTTTATCCCAGATTAATATCTCAATAAACAGAGGAGTGCTGTACTCGGGTAAATGATTGTGATTATACAGTAGAAGGTCCATGGCCCATGCTGTTGGATGGCGGCTCACGCTACGGGAGTTTCTCCACCATTCAAAGCCCCTCCAAACCTCTGATTACGATAATAACACCGTGGGTACTAATTTACTGCAGTGAACTCACCCGCACTCTTTTGTTTCTGCTCTCTCTTCTTTCTCTCTCTCCCTCTCTCTCTCTCTCTCTCTCTCTCTCTCTCATTTCTTCCTCTGCCTGACTGTAAATGTTGAACGCGGTCTCCCAGACCATGCCTGCCGGCAAGCGTGACACGCTTGTGCTCCGGCGGTGAGGTGGGAAGTTGTTTAAAAGGTGGGAAGCCCAACCTTCGACATGGTGCCGTCTCAACCCTGCAGCTTAGTGTCACTGGAGAGCGAGCTGTGGCATTGTTCAGTCTATCATCAAACATCTGAGGTCCCAGCAGGCCTGCAGTCCGTTTACTTGCAGTTGACCCTTTCACACGTTGACCTTTTTTTTTTTCGTTCTTTCTTTCTTCCCCCCCCTGTACTGGAGATTTGTGTGGCACATATCACACCACCAGGAGATGGGAGGTGGGGAGGCAAGGGGGGGGTGGGATATTGGCGTTTGAGTTCAACAGCAGCGAGGCGGAGGAGCAGAGGGTCGTTATGTCGGCAGAGATGGGCCCAAGAGGGGACGACATCAGCAGAGATGTCACAGGCGTCACAAATTCATAGCCATAGGCGGAGAGGGAGGAGAGAGAGAGAGAGAGAGAGAGAGAGAGAGAGAGAGAGAGGGGCTGGTTGGAGGGAGGTAGCAGCTGAGCAGCTGTGCAGGCTCAGATCTGAAGATAAGAAGATGGATGTGCTGCTTTGTTTCAGAGGGCTTTCTGTTAGTGGTTTCGCCGTTCAGAGGTTATCGCGTTATTGTTGAAATTGATCAAGCCGGCGTGTCAGAGCTCAATTTCATCCGCCGACTGAAAACAAAAAGACGAGGAGAGGTGATGTGAATGTTGTTTGGTTGAAAGGTTGCTTCCTTTAAAAAATATACAAATAATAATACAAATAATGTGAAAATGAAACCACTGCCGCATCAGCCGATTAAATCGAGATTTTTAAAATGCTAACAAATGCGACAGGACTTTCCTATAGAGATTTTTTAAAAAGCAAATGTAAACAATGGTAAAAGTAGTACTATTTTGTTATCGGTCTCTTGCTACGTGTCCACGACTGCTATATAGTGCGTTTAGCTTAGTTTTAAGACTATGTAGGCGTACGGCATAAACCCGGCAATGAGGATTGTGCTGTCTCTCGCTCTTTTGTGCTGAATATGTGTCCGTGTGCTGTGCCAGCAATTCAGGCCATCTTTGATGCACAGGGTGGGTCCGACATGGGGATACGGCGGTGCTCTCCAAATGCTTTAATCTGCGAGGCCCGATCAGCGTAGACGCCCCGAGGTCCAAAACCAAAAAAAAAAAAAAAGAAAAAAGAAAATAAAAAAACAGACATATCTTTAAACACGCAGACATATATACAGTGCAAACACACATCTTCAGTGAGGTTAGCTAGTTTTATACACAGAAATGGAAGACAGATCTGCTGTTTATTTGATAACATCCATCCACGGACAGCAGGAGCAGGTTGAATCTGATTTTTATTTTTTCTTCTTCTTTCCCATCCTTTCGCACTGTTGAGTGCACTGTCTCTGAGAGTGGAAAAGAGCTGAATCGTGCCTGCATGTGCCGGTCTGTGGCTATAGTGATCTCCAACCCATTAGCAGCTAGGGAACAGGCCAGCGAACACTGCCTCAGACATGACTGTGTCCATGCATCAGAGGCGGAGGAGCTGGCTCATAGCAGGTGTGAATGGGATATTCCAAGTATCAGCTGAAGGTTGTATTTTAAAGTAGCTCAGTTCGGTAGAACCCGGTCAGTATTGGAATTCCCCAAAGTGCTTAATTCATTGGGGATAAATTATTGGGTGCTAGTGGGTTTTTTTTTCATACAGTAGCAGGCTGTAGGCACCGGTAGAAGTGATGAGTACTGACATTGTGCCATGTGAGGTTCTACTTATAGCACCGTTTCCAGAAGCTTTCTGTGATTTTTCTATGAAATGGAGATGCTTATCATGTACCACTGAGACGTTTGTAAACCGAGGTTAATACTACACCTTGATTCTGTTTCCTTTGAGAAATGATGTTCATGTCTTCTTTGATTTTTGTTTTTCTTATGGTTATTGCTTTGACAGCTGTCTGGGCCAAAGGGGATGATTTTCTGTGAGTGTTTGCGTCATCGCAGGTCAGAGCGACCTTGTATCAGCACATATTAATAAAAAACTATTGAAAATATACCAAGCTCATGCTTTGGGGTTTCTCTGGGAACATATTGACGCAGCCCGATTGTGTGTGCGTGTGTGGTTGGTGTAGCACAATTGCCCCGTGCGCTTACACATGCGACGGCGCGATAAAAGCGCAGAGAAAAACGATTATTAATCTCTCCCGCCGTGGCATATGCATATAAACCTCACTATACACGCTCGTGATTCAAAGTGGAAATGAAAAGACGTCTTAAAGCTTTCGAACAGTGATTATGTTTTATTCATGGCTCGTCCTGCAGGTTACGACAGCATTGTGCCGCTCCTCTGTGTGCCACTGGAGGCGGGGTGGGGTGGGGTGGGGTGGGGTGGGGTGGAGGGGTGCGGAGGCAAAGCTACGCTGGCCCTTCCTGACTCAGCTCCCTTTTGAACCGCGCGCTGTATGCATATGCAGATTTGACCTAGCGGTCGGAATGATGATTCTGTCAAACACTGGTCCCTGGCCAAAGCATACTACACAAAGTGATCAAAGACATGCAGGGAACGGGGAGGGTGGGTGGGTGGGGTGGGGTGTGGTGGTGGTGGGAGCAAAAAAAAAAAAAAAGAGCCAAGCTGTCAGTTTGGGCAGCGGCTTCAACTCTGCCAGTGTTTAGACAGGGACTAGTGAGAGCTTTACGCACCGCAGGATGTGGAGAGGACAGGTCCCACACTAATCTGGAAAAAAAAAAAAGCAAGGCTTTGTTTCACTACAGTGACCTTAAGTCAGTGCTATTGAGACAGCCGCCGAGACGCTTCCAAGCATCTCGTATGTATCTGCATGTACACGTAGACCTGTGGGCGCACTCTCCCAGCTGGATCCAGTTTTACAAAGCATCAGTCAAGGTTAATTAATCATATGGCGTGGTGTGATCCCCGATGTAATCTTTTAATAACTGCCGCGCGAATGCAGCTTGCTTCAGACTCGAGAACGAGGCGCCGTTAGCTCGTAGCAACACAGCGGTAGGCGCTAGACCTTTAGTACGCTCCAGAGTCAGTGTAAACACAGCGATCAGCCTGAGATCAGTTAGGGATAACACACCTAAGTGTCTGGGTTGTTGCAGTCCATGTGGCTTCGCTTAAGCCACTCTCTTTTTGTTTTTTTTGTTGTTGTTTTTTTTGTAATTCCCAGAGTAGCATGATCAGTGCTCAGCTCCCGCTGAGTTTTGTCTCCCCGACTGCTTGTAATACCGCTGGAGAGCTATTGGTAACTAATTAGTCAATATCTAATTATTATGTGCATCAGAGCAGGGAGGATTCATCCATAATTACAGCCTTCTCCCACGTATTTCTTCTCCTTCTCCTTCCTCTTCTTCTTCTTCCTCTTCTTCTGCCGTACACGTATGATGACATATGACGACACACCCCCTGCCCATCCACCCATCTTCCCAGCCCCTGCCTCACTCCTGTCCCCTCAGTGAAACTCCCTGAGAGGGGATCCTCCTAGGCCTTGACCATTCAATCACCCTCTTTTCACCGTCGGTACGCTAACACTTTCTCACGCCGACAAACCACACACACACACACACACACACACACACACACTGTCTTCCTACTACTCAGGCATCTGAGAGGTAAAAGAAAGGGGATTTTTTCTTTTTCAAGGTCATTGCACATTTAGGGAAGCAAAAAATAGATCCAGACATTAACTCACCAAGACTTGCAATAGCCCCACCAGGCTCAGGAGAGAAAAGAGATGTATTAAATTCAGCCCGAATCCCTGTGTGTTTGTGTGTAACTGTAATTACACCCATAAATCAAGCAACAGGGGAAACAAATCTTTACGGTGCCGTAACATGCGCCACTTAAATTACCTTCCGATGCGCCCTGTATTTTACTGTAATGTCCTTTATTGGTTGATTAATAAATCAGAGCACCATAGTAGAAAGCAGAGAGAGATCAACCCCAGCACACACTGATTGCACAGAGGAGCTGCACCACAGTCAGTCAGCAGTACTCTGAAGGGTGGCGGGGGTGGGCTGGGCTGGGGTGGAGGGGCTATGCACTGAAACAAAATCATCCTCAGACCTCCCGCAGTAGCTGATGGTGGCAATATGGAGCGCACGATTAGATGTACATTTTCTCGCTGTAGCTACAATTAGGATTTTTGAGGGTTCTGCAGTCTACATATTAACTGCATTTGCATCACTCAACAAAAGTAATAAGCGGCGCAATTATGTTCCATGTGTGAGTCTTGCATGCAGCTGTACTGTGACTATTTACTGCCCTCTTCTGGTGGGAAGTTCACAAACAATATCATGGAGAGACTGAGCTGAGAATGACCAGGCAGGAAATATAAAGGAGAACAACAGAATTTATTCAATGAATGGTCTAAAAACTTACAGAAATCAAATTGTGATTGTTTAATTGATATGTATTTGATTCAAATGATAAAAAAAAGAAACTAAAGCAAAAGAACACAAGCAATGTCAGTGAAATGATAAAATCGGGGAACTTACAAATCCTTTTAAAAAGCATTTGTAGGCGCACATTTAAGTTACCAAAAAAAGCAGCAAGAAAGAAAAGAGCCTTCTAATTAATCACACTCTAAAACTATGCAAATGAGATACAAAAACGCATATCAAGCATTGTGTATAACTTTGTGTACGTACATCCATGATGTGCATTTTGCTTTGTATATCAGTTCATTGCAGGGTTCACTGTCACACCTTACAGTCTCCAGTTTATCTAAACATGCATGTTTTTGGACTGTTGGTGGATCCTGGTAGTAACAATGCATGCAAAGTCCACACAGAAAGGCCCCGGGACCTTCTGACTGTGAGCTGACAGCAACAACTATACAAACGCTCCATGTGTTTGTATTATATAAAATAATATGTATATATCTATATGTGTTGTATGTATATCTATATGTATATATGTATATATATATCATTATAATTCATAAATGTGTATCATGACTATATCATATACCATATATGATAGATCGTCTGTATATACTGTATGTGTGGTATGTTTCCTTAGGTCAAATCATATAATCGCTCTCAGCACTATAACTTAGATTGGTTCATCCAGTTTAAGCGAGTAAGCCTCACAATACTAACTGTGTCTATCAGGACTATTTGGCAGGTTTCATCTCAAAGGACCTCTAAGGGAATATACCACACACTGTATGTTATACTTATAATATTTATATTATTTATACTTATACTTATTATTATCTTATTATTATCTATGTTTTCTTATCTATCATTACAAGTATTTTTATTATAGAATATTAAGTGTCCGGTTCTGAATGCAATTCACATGACTCCACGTCACTGTGCACCTGCAAACAAAGATATTGGACAAAGAGAAATCAGACAAAAACACCAAAAAAGAGTAATTAGTGTTCATTCATGTATTAAGCTCTCTACTTACTCCTCCAGTCGGGCTGCGCTCTCCGCTGGGGTTGTTCACCAATCCTGCAAGTCTGTCTCTCACAGCTTCTCTGCAGACGGAAACGACAAGGAACAGACTGAGCCTCTGCACAATAACAACAGGGTCTGGTTTATGCTCAGTTTCAGAGCAGACAGCAGACAAGTGTGAGCTCGGTCTGGCCCTTCAGATTTGGGACGGGGGTGGAAGAGAGGGCTGGGGGTGGAGTGGGCAGCTCCTAGAGTTCCTACTGACAGCTGTCCAAACAGCAGCAACAGGCGAAATGAAACAAGGCATGAAGGAGACTGGAAATTGGAAAGCGACAGAGATTTCTCTTTGGGCACAGTTTAGAGAGTCGAGTGACAGAGAGCAAGAGGCAATCTCACTGCTGACTGAGCAGAGCTTGTTCTTCATCCTCCTGATCTTCAACACCACGATCAGCAGAAGCACGTTCATCGGGCCCGTCCATGATCCTGTAGATAAATTCACAGGCGTTATCAGTGGGACGCCGGACACAGACAAACACAAGGTGAGCACAGTTGTAAGAACCCATCACTATTTTCTTCCTTTTGTTGTGTTTCATTGCATTCGTCCATTTTCTAACCCATTTTTCGTCCATTTTTCCAATCTTGCAAACATCATAAAGAGAAGTAGAAAGTATGCCTGCACTGATAAAACAACACCTATTATAAACATTTCATACTGAAATATGAATAAAAAAGTGATTACAGAAATTACAACCAAAATGTCATGTGTAAACATGTCATGAAACAGGGCAAAAATGCAATCTAAATCGATTCAAGTATAGGATGTGACCTCAAGTTTCTGTTCATGTCCTCTCCTTGGAGGTTCACTCCTCCGGGGTCATGACCAGAGTTCCTGTAAAGACGTAAACAATGGTCTCAGTTGTCATTCTAGGCACAGTAATGTTTTTAAATTCTTATGTACCTGTGCATGTTGCGGTCTTTAGGCGAATCCTTAGCCCGTGATACACTGCAACAAAGAGCTCCACTGCAAAACAGACGAGATGAGAATGGCACAGACTTTGCAAAATCCCGTTCACTTCTTCTCAACTAAAGGACCGCTTCCACCAAATCCTCAAAAAGAATGAGCTGTCTGCAAGGACGAGTGAAAGTAAACCACTTCTTACTTTCCGTTGCACGAATCCAAGTCCAAATGAAGTCCGCCATTTTGCTGAGGATCAGTGCTGGAGACAAAAGGTACTTTCATGCAGACTGCAGTCTAGACTCTGTGTTTTGTCATTTAAAACACACAAAACACACACACACACACACACACTAACACACGCTCAGACACACTTTTGTCTTACCTCTTAACAAGCACTTTGGGAAGTATTTCGTCACCTTGCTCCTCATTATTTTCGCCCCTTTCATCTGAATCAGAGGCAGGTGACACTTCAGACATCCTGTGATGACAAAGAGAAAAAACTTAGAAAGGCCCTCAGTTTGGAACCAAGTCCCCTATAATGTAAATGTAAACGTCACTGAGTCTTTATGTCTTTATGACACCATTGCATATGAGTGTGAGTGCTCAGATGTGCTGCATAAGCTATAATAAACATAAAAGACTGACCCGACGTGACCATTACCAGCTGCCAAGGTGGGATTTTGTTGACTGACGGGATAGAAGGAGCGATGCTTCTTCCTGAGGAAAGAAACGGGAGTTGTTATGTGTGCCTGACACATACAGTCAATTTCTACTGGGAAGACAACACAACTCACTTCACTGTACAGTAAAGTATCCCAAGGATGCCAATGACCAGGAGGAGGACGCCCGAAACAGACAAGATGATCACCAACTTCACAGATCCTACACCGAGAGAGAAATGTTAGCATCAAACAGGAGTTGTGGCACCTGGACGTGTTTATCCTTAAGAGAGGTTTCACTTCTCAACCTAGGTGCTTCTTCAGTTCAATCAGTTGATCTCGCTATGCTCTTAGACTTATCCCATATTATTTAATTGATGTTCCTATTCTTTCTGAACTGTTTCATAGCTATTCTGTTTTGATTGTCAGTTCAGTTATACAATTCTTATATAGTATATAAAAATAATATGGTTTTTATTTCACATATTTTTTTCTTCTTTTATATATTTTAGTTTGTTCCATTCTCCGGTGGTTCCTGACTAACAAATTCCCAAATATGAGACAGGGTTTCCTCAGCACTAATATTTCTATGTATACATTATATGTGAATGTGCACAAAAGTGTGTGCACATCGATCTGTGTGGTATGTGCACCACACAGATTGATGTGTGGTGCACATCAAAACTATTGATTTGATGTTATTATTGCCTCTTCTGCGTGAAAACTACAATATAAATAAAGTTTGATTGATCGATTGATCAACTTCACGACTCCTTGGAGAATGATGACTTGGACAGTTGAGACTCTCCACTGATGACCATTTGCCGTATTTGGCAACAAATTAATTCATAATACTGCGGATAAAACTTCAGAAAAACAACTCACCGCCCTTAGGTGTAGTATTAGTTGGATTAGGCTCCACTGTGCTGGTGTCCTCTGTTTAAGATAGATAGATATATAGACAGATAGATAGATAGATAGATAGATAGATAGATAGATAGATAGATAGATAGATAGATAGATAGATAGATAGATAGATAGATAGATAGATAGATAGATAGATAGATAGATAGATAGATAGATAGATAGATAGATAGATAATAGATAGACAGACAGACAGACAGACAGACAGACAGACAGACAGACAGACAGAAAGACAGATAGACAGATAGATAGATAGATAGATAGATAGATAGATAGATAGATAGATAGATAGATAGATAGATAGATAGATAGATAGATAGATAGATAGATAGATAGATAGATAGATAGATAGATAGATTATAGACATACTAAATACTACTTGGACTTCCTTATTCCAGTTTCCCTCCATATACCACCCCAAATACAACATGTATGCAATTAGAGAGCTGTGAGTGTAACAGTAACAACTGTGTGTGTGCCCTGTGATGATGAGCTCGTTACCAGCAGATCCACCACATAGTACCAGATTAGTGATATTTAATCCATCGCTAACAAAAATACACAGAAACAGCAACACACTGGCAGCACTCACCAGTCTGGCTCTCAGGAGAGGTAGCATTAGTTGGAACTTGCTCCACTGGTCTCTTGACCTCTGTTAAAAGAAAAGAAGTATGTATGTGTATATATATATGTATATATATATATATATATGTGTTTATGTGTGTGTGTGTATATATGTATGTATGTATATATATAGATAGATAGATAGATAGATAGATAGATAGATAGATAGATAGATAGATAGATAGATAGATAGATAGATAGATAGATAGATAGATAGATAGATAGATAGATAGATAGATAGATAGATAGATAGATAGATAGATAGATAGATAGATATATCTATACACCTTACCAGTGACTGTAAAATCAAGACAGTGCTCCTTCACAGTCCCATCCGGCTGAAAAACCAAAACAAATTTATTAACAATTAAACAAATTATCAATCATGAGAGCATTTGTTTTCCAACTTTTAATTTCACAAAATGTATTTTAAATAGACTCACCAAAATTTTGGTGCATAGCATTTGCACGGCCAGACACTCTTTTGTGACAATGGAGTTGTTGTTCATGCTCTCCACTTTGTCTTTTGAATATTCAAAATTCTGACTCTCGATCTTAGCAATGGCAATTGAAATCTGTTAGGAAAAGCAAAAACTTGATTTGACTGACTATTTTCAAACACACGGGATTGGTTTGAACTACAACCAAAATACCTTTTGGGTGGACACAATGATTACTGATGGTGCCAGTCCGTCCCACGTGTACCTGAATCCACCTGTAGGCGTCCGGATATCATCGCAAGAGACAGGTTTCTCACGACACCCTGCAGGGAAAAACAAACAAACCAGGATTGTCTAGAGAGATTCAGATTCATGCAGGTAATAACAACCCAAGTGGTTTGTAATTTGCGACAACTCGGCTAATACATGCTTAAAAACATTTCACCTCTCACTCAAGAGCTCTGACCGGCTTTAGGGGAATTCCAGGATTTCACTTAAGGTGGAACTGTTAGCATAGCCGTAACATCAGGCTGTTAGCATGAGGGTCACCTGAGGTCTGTGAAGCTGTAAACGACTGCTGCTGTTGGACTCCATCGAGGCTAGGCGGAGGGGGGTTCAAGACTACCTTGAAGAAGCCACAGACATATCCTCTCTGTTCAGCTGTTGCTTCTCTGGGTGCGGTCTTCTCTCAACACAGTTAGCTTCCTTTCATCTGGCTTATCTGAGAAGCTCAGCTGAACTTTAAAGACATAAATACCTTCCTTTCATTCGCTAGTCATTCGATACTTTTTACAGTAGCAGACCTTGCGTGGCTGTGCTGGCTTTTTTAACCCTAACAGCCCATGGCTAGCCTACTAATGGCTAACACTAATAACACAACCCAAAGCCCACAAAGAACTAATCGTTCGTTGTGGGCAAGGAACAGAACAATTAGTTCCTTGTGGGCTAGCCAACAAGCCGGTCCAGACCGAGGAAGCCTCTTAGATGAAGGTGAAAAGTCTTCAACAATTAACGATTCCACTTGCCTACTGTATCCTGTAAACAGAAACAGTTAAAATGATAGTAAAATATAACATTTGACACATTCAATGAAAGAATTCTAACCTTTTGCCAGCAGGATACACATCGGTATAATCAGGAATGTTAAGAAATGAGCCATTTTGAGTAAATCAAGAAGCGGATCTGCACAAAGCTGCTGTCTTGCACACCGCCTTGGAGAAAAAGACAACTTCCTGTTCCTACTTCACTGATGGGAAGTCCCCTCTGCTTCATTTATGTGTTGGGTCCACCCTTTGTGAACCACTGCAGCCTTTTAGCACAGATTTGTTCTTTCAGTTATAAAAGTTCAGCGTGGTTAAATGAGCAGAGTGGGGGAACTGCTATTCCAAGTAAAGAATAACACAGAAAATGTGAATCATAAGCTTGATATTACACCTGCAATTTCTGACCTGCGACTCTTGGTGCCTCTGGATCCCACAATCAATATTTCCTTGGTAAAACAGGTGCAAAATTAGACAAAATTATCTTTTAATTTGTTCACAGAGGTTTTCAAAGAGTTTTTTTCTTCATTTGATTAAAATCAGCGTATGGATCGAAGGGAGCCTGCGCTGTTATTGTCCCCTGTCTGTTTTTACTGTGCTTTCTCCTCTCAGTATTGGAGTATTTAACCTTTGGCACCAACCCTAAATCAATGTCGAACTCTGCTGCTCCTACTGATATGTAGTTTTATCCAGCGAACACAAGGGGAAGCCCTTGTCCTACAGGTCAGAGACACACACGTCCACAACTATTGTGACGAGACTAAAACTCAATACAAGTTTTGATTTCATTGAAGATAAAGTGATTTTAAGAATACAAGACAAAAAAAGCAATTTCTGTGTAAATCCTGCAGCTCCAACTCTCTGAAACAGACTCACAAACTCATAATGTCATTCCACACACATCCTGCAGGCCAGTATGGGTGTTGTGAGCATTGCATCTGTCACTTTGATTGTGTTTGTACTCATCCACCTTTTCACCGTAACGCGTAGAACCTGCTCTCAACTCTAGAGGTGGGTCACAGAGAGAGGATGGCAATACTACCGATATGTTCTAACCATGAGACAACAGAGGGAGCCCAGAGGCCTCCAGGTCCTCAAAGAGGCCTTTACGCACACACACTCACACACACACGTACACACAACAAAGTGCAAGGATAAAGCAGGAGCCGACATGGTGCAGCACGCTTCATTTACACTGCATCTTCTCTGGTCCACCGAGAAAACACAGACCATCGTCTGTGTCACTCAATATGGGCCTCCCTCTCCCTCTCTCTCTCTCTCTCTCTCTCTCTCTCTCTCTCTCTCTCTCTCTCTCTCTCTTTATCTCTATCTCTTCAGCTCTGTCTGCCTCCCTCCCTCTTTCTGTCTATCCCTCTCTGCCTGAGTCTATCTCCCTCTGCAAGCAAAGTCAAGAAAAAAAAGAAGAAAAAACGATCTCCCAAAACAGGCTCTCGAGTTTCCACCTTAAACACAATTATCGCATTGATGTGGGAATAGATAAAGTGACACCAAGGCTAAGCAGATTTACTTATTAGCCAATTTGGTGTGGCTAACCAGTTTAACATTGCATCATTCTTGATTGCTTCATCTCTTCTTATCGAGGCGCTTCGCTGAATGGAGATGAAAGCATCACAACAGACGCTGAGGAGACAGTAAGTGGACTTGGCTCGGCTCTGCGGGTGGGAAGCTGTGTGTGTGTGTGTGTGTGTGTGTGTGAAAGTGGACGTGTCCAATCACCTGATCCATTTTCCACAGATATCAAGTGACAGTGCAAGAGGCTTGGATATCCAGCCATCCCTCTCCCTATCCACAGAGCCCCTTACATAAACAGAGAGGAGCAGCAATGACGCAGGGCACGCTGAAAACACACACACACACTGATATGAACGCACACACCCCGGAGCCCACACACCCGCAAACACGACATGTCGAGGGCTGAAAGTCTGAAAGGAGTAAATTCCAAACGGGACTTTTAGCATAAATAATTACAATTCTGCTGCTTTTGAGTCCACTCTCCATCTGTCTCAACTCTTCCATTCTTGTTCCGCTCACAAGTGCGGCGATGAGAGATAAACAGCCCTCTTCCCGTCTCACTCCCACCCCCTCACTCCCTCACTCTCTGTCCATGTGGATGAGGGTAGAGCCCTCAGCCTTTTCAAAGGTAGACAGTGTGGGCTCTGGAATTGGGAAGTTTGAGCAGGAAGAAAAAAGAAAAAAGACCGAGGTAAATTAACCCTCCAGCCTGTTCACTTATCGTGAAGCCAAGTCTTGAAACAAAAACTGGGTGCACCGTTCAGGGCGTGTGAGCTGCGGATTCGAGGCCGAGGCAAAGCGACACCCCGAGAATCCTGAGCAGCTCTGAAACAATAGCGCTGGCTGTTCTGCTCTCTGCTTGGCTTGAGTTCATGTAGCTCCATAACGGTTTCAAAATACACCCAAAGCCGACCACAACCAAAACAGCTCACGCTGAAACCTTTTTTTTTTCATTTAAGGAAATAGTATTCCTCTCAAACCCTGATGGTGAGTATTTTAGGCTTCTTTGACAGATAAAACTAAATCTCACGGTTATACCATTCAAGGGGGAGAGCAACACCAAGGGGGCCTTTACGAGGCCTTTTCTCTGAACCTAAACCTTGGAAGTGATTGGACCGTGGCTCGGAAAAGCTTCGAGTCAGTAGGGGCGCTTTCAAGTAAAATGGGAGTAAGAGTAATCGCTCATTCTGAGCGCGAGAGCAAAGGAGAGGTGAGTTAAGAGAACGGCAGATCGTGCTGAGACTGTTACAGACACTTTGGTCCGTCCAGTCAGCTCAGTGTGAAGCCTGAGACTCCCACTGATACCGGCCGGGTATCACAAAGGGTCATCTGCAGAAGGCACGCAGACACCAGCACACACTGACGTACTCGCTCGCATAAAGAGAAATATGTAGTCGCATATTATCACATTCATCTGGGCTTCGCCCAGCCCGACAGATACTGCACGCTAATAATAGCTTCAATCATGCCGTGTGGTTATAGTACACCGGCACAGACATACCAAAAACATGAACACTTCATAAAGGTAAATTATCAAGGTCAAAAGAACATGCGACATGTGTGTGGAGGGCGTAGGCGTCATGGGAATATATGGGAATAAATATCGAGTCGTGGGGGCCTCACATAATAAAACGCATAACCCCCCCCCCCCCCCCCCCCCCACCACCACCACCTACTCCTCCCGCACACATATTAAAACCCCTTCCATAACAGCCAACTCTCCCCCTCGCTTCCAAAACCACAGCTCCCCTTCACGGGGCTTGGTTAGCCTGGGCACGGCAACCTGATCCTGCTGAGAAAGGCCTTTAAAAGGAAGCAAATAAAACAAGCCAATCACAAACACCTCTCCTCCGCAGAGCCCGAACGTGAAGGATGTGAGCGGTTTCTGCAAACTCACCGAGTTCTGGCTGAGCGTCCGTGGAAGTCTGAACACCAGGGCCATAATGAGGCCGCTTCATTAGACTATAACAGCCGTGTCAAGGCCCTGGGCAGTGTAACGCACGGCAGCTCTTATTCATATATCGCGCTCAGGCACATGTTGTGCAATATCAGAGAGCAACTTGGACAGCTCTATTAATCTGTTTTCCAGCTCGGCCTCCTGAGAGGGATCTCTGTCAGAAAACAAACCTCTCTGTTTGAAGCGTGGCCTCCAGTTAAACTTGTTCAACTTCTCTGTACATTTCTCTCCCACTTTACTCCCCCCTCGCTCCACTCTTCTCCCCCTCAAACCCCCCCCCCCCCTCTGCTCTTTGCTCTCCTTTGCCATCGAGCTCTCTCCTGTGATTCTTGACTGTTCTCTGCTCTTTTCTTCTCCTCTCTGGGAGTCTTTGCTGGCATGGCATCTCAGAGTTTGGCCCAGCGAACACAAGGGCAAGCGTGTCCTGTTACAACCGTCCAGTCCCTCCTGATAAAGCCCGGCATTATTAACATAATCCCTGGGAAACAATCGCCATTCTTACACTGCGTCCCCTTGTTATTTCTGCAGCTTCACATGTAAATACACACACACGGAATGATACAAAGCACGCACACATACATACATCAACTCAGCTCGCACACGCCACCATTTGTTCTGACACACAAGCAAGCAGTGGCATGCACTGCACACTAAGTGGACTCATGAGAAAGTATGCGAGACATTCACATCGAATTACCCATTTGGTTAATATTGTTTACAAGGATCTCATTGTGCATACCTCTCTCTGTGTCTTTGCTACAGCTACACCTACAGCTAATGGACTTTTAAGGGACAGGGATTTGTTAACGGGGCTGTCGTCGCAGCCCTATAAAATGTCAGTTAGGCCTGACTGTCTATCACTGTCATGTTTTGTTAAGGCAGCCCCTTCTGTAGCCGTTCACACTCGGCTGAGTCCCATTGCTGAATAAACAAAGCCTTGTGTTTGGTGGTGCTGCGGATCAGCGGAGCAATCAAGCACTCACCTGAAAAATTGGAGCGAGGAGGAACGGGAGAAGCAGAGAAGCGGGGAGGCAAGAGCAACACGCTGCAAGAAACGCACATTTTCACCGGCTTAAAAAACATCATTAAAACCGACGTGACAGAGGAGCGTCAGCACAGCAGGTGTCTCGGGGTCTAATGGCGTGAAATACTCAGGTGAAATGAAATGAAATTAACAATGGCTTGGATTCTCTGGCCTTAATAGGACACTCAAAATCAGTGGAGTTTGACATTGGCCTATTGTGTTTAGCACTTTCACTCTCTAGGCTTGATTGAAACAAGATAATGGCACTCGGTTCAATAACATGACATACACTGTAAACAAGTTAAGTTGTTCAAACACTCGCTTCTTTCATTTTTTTGAGGGAAGGTTTCTAACTTCTCACCTCCTTTTTTTTTCCTTTCACCCTTTTTTTCTCTCTCAACATGTGAGCTCCTGCAAAGACAGCTGTTCAGTGTCTAGACAGGTAGATAGCTTTGTGGTTCCAGCTCTGGGATTGTCTCCCTGCCACTGCCATCATTCCTGCAGGAAGTTTTCCCTTCACCAGATTTTTTTTCGCCACCGTCATCATCCGTCAGCAGACGGAGGGGAAGGAGAAACATAATTACAGGACACAGGCAAACCCTAAATCAACCCCCAAGGTTAACTCAAATAACAATGGTCAGGCTCACATTGTTTCAACAGTTTCAGCGACTGGCTGTAAATAATGCATCGTAAAAGCTTCCGTTGCCCACCTGTTGCAAAATACTTGAAGAGAAAGTAATAAAAGAAAAGACAAGTACGGACAAAAGTTGTTCGTAATGACTCGTTACTGCGATTAGAGATTAGATCTGCTATGTGCTGTACTTACTGCCCTCGATCCTCCAATTACACAAGCCCCGCTTGGCAAGTGATGTTAGTGGATCAGCATTACACACACAAATTACTCACCAGTTCACCTCATTCACAACCAGGAATTACAGGAATATTGTCAGGTCCCTCTGCTGTGTGCACGCTCACTAAACTACTGGCACCGAGCTATCATCGGGCTCACACGCACAAAAGTGAAGATGAATGGATGCACTCACGCTCACTGCACACACACACACACACACACAAACACAGGAGAAAGAGAGAGGTCTGCACTGTGTATTACAGTTTCCTTGGTTCCCAACAAGCATGTTTGACCGGCTCTCTGATGTCGTGCAGTGTTGTAAGTGTGACCTTGGCACCTCAGGTTTTTTTTTTAATTCTGTTATTGCAGCTTGTTCCTGGAGAGGTCTGTAATTACGGGCACTGCTTCGCTGACAGCAACGTCTCCACTAATACGCATTTATCTGCATCACGGTCTGGCCTGCCCCCAGACACAGCACTGTACTATAAACACACACCTTTACAGTGTACTATCGTATCCACACACTGGTCAGAGGAATTCACAATAGACCATCCTGGGTCGGACCGAAGGCCTTTCCATGTGTCTAGATCTTCTCTGGGTATTCTGGTTTCCCCATAGGCCAAAAATGTGCATGACTGTCAAAGCGGGTCTAAGAAAATGGATAGATAGAAAACAAATTCGACATCATCAAAGGAAATGTTGCTTAAGAAAGAGAGTGCCAGAAAAAGCAGCAAATGTCAGTCTGTATATATAAAAAGAATATCCAGACACATTCTTTATTCATTCCTGCTAATCAGCTGATCATTACTAGCACTAGCTTGCATTATTGGGTTGTTTGCCTTACAGCTTACCCAATAGGCCTCTTTTTTTTGTTTTGTTTGTTGTTTTGAAGTAATTATCAACTAATGCAGTTGGGTAATTGTAATTGAACAAAGTGATTTATTGTTGCGATTTAGTGGAGTGGAAGTAGAAATTAGCAAGAGGAGTGAAATAAGAACTTAACACTCTCACCGCCACTTGGAATAATATGAGACTCTCACAACCAAGTGAGGATGCTGTGTTGTATGCTTTTAACGGTGCACCGTGGGATCTTTCTTCGATTCTCCTGCGAGGCTTTTAGACCGCATTCACACACTCATCCTCTCTCGTTTCCTCCGGCCCGCTCTCGCACGCAGTCACACCGCATTTCACATGCACACAAATACACAAACTCCTTCTGTCTGACATACATCACTGTGCTCTGCAAACAGTGTCATTCATATTCTTCCTCGAGCCTCTGACAAACTGCGTATGCAAGGCCCACTTACACACAATAATCCCCTTCTATAAACAGCATTAGTGTGTGTCTCATACAAACCAGTCTTTCCCCATTTGTTACAAAGGAGAGTGAAGTAGCAGGGGAGTCTGAGAGTACAGTGGTGAATATGTGAGACTATGATGGTATGTACGAACAGAAAGTGTGATTTACTGCCCAAACGACCTCTTAAACTACATGCACAGATGTGTATACAGGTATGCGCATGCTTTGGACAGATTTCCACACATAAAGTTGTAGCCTGGGAGGCAGAAAACACAGAAGCCATTTTCTAATATATTCTTATGTTGAAAACTTTGGGGCTGGGTTTGAGTTGTGAAATCAGCAATGAGCAGCTCCACTGAAAGTTCATGCGCGCCACCGGGATAATACACTGTAATACGTGATGAATGGGGTGTTTTCATGCTCCCCCACCTGCACCACACGCTCACACACACACACATGCGAGTATTAACATGTCATGATTGCACTACCACCTCATGCGAAAGTGTGTGCCGACCTTGGACCCCAGCATTATCTTTCCACCTCTCCAGCACAGTAGACGCTGACACCTTGCGGGTCTCGTTTTATTGTTTTCATTCCCATGATCTTGTTTTTGCATTCCGGTCTGCCATCAGCGGCCAGCAGGTTATGGAAAAATAACAATCACACACACACACACACACACACACACACACACACACACACACACACACACACACACACACACACACACACATAAACAGTAGACATCTCCCATGTTTCAGACCACACCATGTAAACAGAGAGGTTCGGTATCTCCAACGTGTCTTGTCTAGGTACTGGTAGATAAGCTTTTGCTAAAGGATGTTTAGTCAAAGTCCAACCACCCTTTGTTGTTGTCGAATTGTCGTCTAATTGTTTAACTGTTTCGTCTTTGCTCTCGGAAAGGGCCTTTAGATGTGTTTGCTTCTGGCTTGTTTCACAGGTGACAGGAGGTGTGTGTGTGTGTGTGTGTGTGTGTGTGTGTGTGTGTGTGTGTGTGTGTGTGTGTGTGTGTGGGAGGGAGTGGGGGTGGGGGGGTCGAAGAGCTCAGCGGGATGAAAACACCTCGTCCACAGCCGAGAAACGCTGCAGGTAGCTAAGTTCAGCCAAGCTTGAAGCATTCAGCTTGACACTAAAATAAACATACCACACATTATGGCGCCACGTCTTATCAGGTAACCTTTTCCATTGTGTTGTCCTTTCGTAATACCTCCTCCCCCCCGCAAAGACAGCGATGTGACCTCGAAGACGGTAAATAGTGGCCAATGGCTGAGCTCTCTGCTCGGTTAGTCGTGACCGGATCTCTGGGACTATTGAGGAAAACATCCAAAGTAAGAGGAAGAAACTAGAAGAGGAAAAACTTCACCAAAAAATGAAAATAATTGGAATCATTTGTCTCCAGTTTTCTGAGGAGTTGCTCAGCCCTGAGCAGTCATAATGTGTTTGATTGTTCTTGTAAAAAGCTGACAGGAGATTAGATTCGTCGAGACTTGTGCGCACCTTGTTTCTATAAATTGATGCGTCTGTAAATCTTGTAACAGAGACATTTTGGAAAATTACTCTTCCGGGGAGCTATTTCATCAAACTCTCTCCCTTACATGTTTGCACAGTGACTGACTCAAATGGGAGTCTCTCATTCTGTCTCTCTCGACAACTTATTAGCAATTCATGAGTTTCGTGGCAAACTGTGCCTCCACAGCTGACTAACGCTGTGTGCCGGAGTACATAACAGTGCCAGTTTGCTAAGTGATGCTATCCTCTTCAGATAGCACAATGACACTGTCCTCATCAGATAGCGTGCGTATTATCTGAAGAGTACATATGTGCTGGACTGATAAATGAGGCATGCGTTTGCTTTTGTGTATGTGCAGCAATGCACAAACATCACATGCTGGCGAAGACACACAGGGAGGGTTTCCACATTTGGCAGTGATTGAGGTCCTGTTATCCACCTGGACTTCCCGTCAGTTCTTTGTAGATCTGTTTTAGACTCGATGTCTTTGCCTGTCCAATGAGCCAACATCGCTTGGCACATCTAAATCCCCGAGGAGCGGGGAGAAGAAAGTGAATGCCGGGAGATTTATCTAAGCAGTTACATGCAAACTAATGCCTTTCACAGACTCATATCAGGACACAATGTGCCCACTCGCAGTCCTAATGACTGCAGCTTGTGCTTTCACTGACTTCCATTACTATGGGAGATTTAGAAATATGCATTGCAGTGAGGCTGGGGGAGCGAGCCTGAACTCGAGCATACTAAAGACCCCATTAATCCTTTTTAATTCTATTAAGAATTGGACTACAGCTGGATAAGAGGCCAGCAGAGTTCCAGAGACTACGTCTGTAATGCCTCGGAGACCCACGGCGAAAAAGCTCTTACTTAACAAAAAAAAATCATTTCCAGGGAAATTTCCTTTCCTCTCCATGGCTGAATCAATTCACAGCCTTAAGCAGCTTTTACTTGGTGGTAAACAAAGATAGGCTGGATTGTTTTGTGTGGACTGTGAGAAGAGGTGTTTTTACAGGGTTTCCTCACAGATGATGTGATGTGATGATGCACATGCCACGACGACATTATCGCCATCAGACGAGAGATGTCCTCTCCACTGACATGAGGCGTGATGCAGGCAAGCTACGTGACTTCCGCAGCATGCTTTGCCGATTCGGATCTGCTCCCGTAATCACCCATCCGCCCTGCTATTTCTGCACACCTGTCGAAAATATTTCAATCTTATCAAGGAATTCCCCTCAAGAACGAGGAAGAAGGAGAAAGTGGATTCTTAATGGGTCTCGCCTGCTTTGATAGGAGTTCAAATACCTTCATGAGTCCAAATGGCCACAGTACTTGGAGCTCTGGTTCTACAGTGTGCACAGTTAGACAGGAGGGTAAACAGAGAGGCCCTCCTCAGTAATCTGAACACACAGGATGGACCTTTGCTTGCTTGTCAACCACCCTCCCCACACTCCTACCCCTCTTGTTTCCATGAGGGCTAAAGGGTAAGCGAGGAGGATGCCAGTCACGGGGGGTTAAACGAGACGTCGTGTTTGACAGGGTGTGTGAGCCTCTGTTTGGCTCGGCACACACACACAAACACGCACACCTGGGCGAGAGACAATAACAGGGACAAGGAACCTGTCACACAAGCACAGGCATATACGTTATACTAGGAATGAAATATGTCTCCCTAGTTACAGTATTATGAAACAAAACAGGCCCGAGAACCACGATCGCATTCCTTCCCACCCTGACACCCCACGCCCATCACCCTCACTCTCTCGCATATCTTCTACCGCCCCATCTGTTCTGCCAACTGCTCCATTACTCCTTCCCCTTCATTACTGGACTGCTTTTTTTCTTTTTTGCTGCTCGTCTGTCCCCCTTACATCAGCGTTATTCACAAAGCCATTACTGAAGCTCGCCCCCCCATCCTTCTCTCTCTCTCTCTCTCTCTCTGATCTCTGGTTTTTTTTATTCTCCTCTCTCAGCCTGGAAGTGGATTGCTGAGAGGGAGAGAGGGAGAGGGAGAGAGATGAAAGAAGTGAAAGAAAATGCCTCAGACGCCCCAACCTGTATCTGGCTAAGCATCTCCATGGTAGCATGACCCCCTGAAACAGCCCATCATGCTCCACTGCACTCGAAAAGGACTGGGAGCAGGGAAGGGGCAAAGCGAGGAAGGTTGTGAGGGGAAGAAAAAGAGAGGGAGAGACTGAGATAGAGAGAGAGAGAGGAGGAGAGAGTTGTAATGAAGGGAACTGGCCGAGCACTGAAGTGGAAGTTTCTGAACACAAGAGGTTAAATCACTTATCATTTCTGTGTTTACCTTCTGCTTCAGCCGTGATTCCTTTTTCCTCCTCACAGACTCCGGCACGTTACGTACGGCTTCCTTCACCGGAACCACATGTGACTTGGCACATGAGGCGAAGACGGGAGACGATGTAAATATTGTGACAATGGGAGGAAGCACGT
Organism: Karalla daura; assembly: GCA_029224185.1. Lineage (NCBI taxonomy): Eukaryota > Metazoa > Chordata > Actinopteri > Chaetodontiformes > Leiognathidae > Karalla > Karalla daura. The sequence goes on along the minus strand of CM055203.1, from coordinate 7,983,548 downwards.
GCATGTTTGCCGACAAGTAAAAGTAATAGAAGACGGGAGAAGTTGACAATATTCCACATTCATTTTATTGGTTTGGTTGGTTGTTTTTTTTTTTTGAGTACAGTGGTTATTTCTGCCTTTCTGGCATTCACAGACAAAACAAACAAGACAAACAACAATAACTGGAAACACAAAAAATATAGCTTTCTGATAATATCTGTGGCTCAGTCTAGTAGTTACAACAGATACAATAGTAACTCTCCGTACCTGATTGACGCAAACGTAAATACAAACACTTAATAAACAAGTAAAAACTGTCCAAAACTGGAGCTAATACTTTTGAAATTCTGTGTGGTTTATAAAATGAAACATTTACTATTTACATTCAATTTGAATAATTATCATTTCAAGAACAACAAAAAAAAACATACATAGTGTATGAGTCTGACATTGACAAAAAAAATAAACACTGATTATTCAAAACGTGTGATAAAATATATAATATTGATTATAATTAGAAGGATCCATTACGTACGTTCAAGTGCTATTAATAAAGACGCGCAGGAGGTCCGCTGTGGGCGGCGGCCGCCATCGGCTCTCCTGTCAGAGTGGCATAAATCAAGGTGCAGCTCAGAGAGTCCGGGGGGGGGGCAAAAGTCAAAGGTTACAAAATTCAGTCAAAACCTCCACCTCTGAGACACAGTCAAAGTGGTTAGTACAGGAAAACAAAAGGAGGAGGAAGAGGAAGACATGATGAGAAAGACTCCTTCCTCCCTCCCTATCATCTCGGCCTTGGTTACACATAATAAAAGGAAGATAACATTGTTTAACAGTACAAATACTGTTCTTTCATACTCTGCTTACAGGTTATTGTTTAGTCACTGTGAAGTGGGGCAGTCTGATCGGAGCGGCGTCGGCACATTCATTCAAGGCCCCTCAAGGTAAAAGTTGGTTGTAGGTTGAAGCCAGTGCTTGTTTCCTTATCACTTGCCAGCTCTGTCCCTGGGTACAGAGCTGTCTGAGGTCTCTGTTCGCAGCTGCTGGCTGATGTTTTCCAGGGCTGAGCAGAGGATCAAGAACAAAAGGAGAGGAGAGGAGAGGAGAGGGGAAGGGAGGAGAGGAGAGGAGGCTGGAGCTTTTTTTTTTTTCTCTCTCTCCTCTCTCACCCGTGACCACAGAGCGACCAGTCCTGCTTTGGAAGCTGACTATATATGCACTGACCAAAAGTCTCCATCACAGAAGGAAAAACATGTTCAAACTGGAAACTATCCACATTAGCAGCTTCTAAAAAAAAAAAAAAAGAGAAATCCTCTTGAAAAATATACATTTTTTATCATATTTAAAAAAATATCTGTAATATCACTATGCAGTTCTTTTCACTGGACGGGTCTGACGTAGAGTCAAATGTGCTTTCTTGCGTTTCACATGTGTGAGTGTGTTAGATTGCTCTGTGAATGTGCGCATGCTCGCTCCGAGCGGAGCGAAAGGTGCGCGTGTTAAGATTGTTCTCTTTAATCGCGTCCTCTTCTCAGACCGACTTCCCTTTTCTCTCCCCTCTCGCTGCTCCTCCTCCGCCTGACATTCTCCCTGTCTTTCCTGCAGTCTCCACCGCCGCCTCACGTCCTCTGAGTCCCACGGCGAGTGCGAGCGCCTGCTAACAGACCGTCTGCTGGCTGGACAGGGGACTCTCCAGGGACAGGCTGTTCGGAGACAGGTGTGGACGGGCGCAGGGCTTAAACATGGAGGAGATGTAGAAGGCCTGCAGGCGACAGACATGAAACATGTCAGGGTGGGAGGGGGTGAAAAGAAAACACACACACACACAGGCCACACACGCTGTCAATCACTCATTGTTTATAAAGGCGTTGAGAGACTAAAGTGGGGAAAATGAGGGCGGGAGCCTATTGTTTAAGCCGAGTCCGTCAACACAGAGGATAGAGCAACAAATCCAGTGAAGATGGAGATAAGAGCTTTTTCAAAACTATTTAGGTGACAGTTTTTTTTTTTGGACATACCACCCAGTAGGCGGTGAGCCCTCCTTGGATGAAGCCGGCGACGACGTCGGAGGGGTGGTGGCGGTAGTCGGAGATGCGAGTCAGGCCGGTGTAGATGGCGATCATCACCAGGAGGAACTGGACGAGCGGACGCAGCAGCCGAGCTCCTCGCCACGACAGGCGCGCCTGCAGGTAGAACTGCAGGAGAAGAGGCAGGGAAACAATCAGAATCACGTTTACTGTGACCTAGCTATGCAGGTAGGATGAGCTTGCTTTGGTGCAACAATTCAAACAATGTCCTTGTAGGAATGCATGGAAATACAGATTTACATTCAGGGTTTGTCATTTTGTCACATGCTTTTACCCGAAACAACTTAACAACATGATGATGACAGAAAAGCAGAAATTCTTTTTAAAAACTATTAAAAATGTGTTGTTTTATTGCAGAATGCTATTTGTTGAGGGGTTTTTGAACTACATTACCATATTATATGTTCAAAATATCATCAAGGAAGGTATTGATTCTCGTCATCCAAAGTGAAATCCGACGATTGGAAAGGAGATATGTATACATGTATATACAGTATTTTTCTGAGACTAATACTCAAGCTACATCCCCATAGAGACCTCAGTGCAACAATAAATTCTGCTCTACATTCTTCAGACAATCGAGGGATGAGAGTGCAGAAGTCTAAGTGCTAGAACGAGTGCAGTTTAAGCACGAGTCCTGAAGAGAAGAGCAAGGAGTGCGAGTTAAGCAGATAAGGTGCTTTGTGAGCTTATACTGTTCACGTCCTAAACTTTTCAACTTCAGCAAACACAGGTGGGGCCCTTTCACTGTAACAAACGACGGCGGCCGCTCCGCTTCCCAGAGGGTAAAGAGAAGCTTGGCATGGGTCCACTGACACCATCTAAACCCCACTTCCTCCCTTTGTTCATCCTCTCTCTCCTGCACCAGCAGAACGAACCTTTCTGAGTGTGTGGAAAAAAAAAAGAAAAAAAAAAACCGGGTCACAGGGCGAGCACAGTGCAGCTTTAAGAGATAGTCGGAGGTCTGTCTAGGAGCCTTCAAACGCCAGGGAGCACGTGGCCTACATTCCTGCGGTGAGGCCGACCCTCCACGGGTGCTTCTCTCCCCTGAGAGCAGGTGTCTACGTTCCCGCCTCTCACACACACACACACACACACACACACACACACACACACACACACACACACACACACACACACACACACACACACACACATACACAGCTGGCCACGGTCCGGGTGGCGTGTCGCTACAGGTCGCTGTCTACAGTTACCACATGAACTCCAGTGCGAGTGTGTGTGTCTGTTAAGTCTGCCTCGGGTGTGCGTGTGTAAGCGTCGAGGGGTAACAATGCAGCGAGACGCAGAGAGGAGATAAAACAAGCCGCAGCAAACTCTGGCGGCCCAGTTACGCTTGTGTCTCTTTTCACATCGGAGCCGCTTTTCATTGGCGCATTCACAGAGCACAAGTGTAAGCAACGGAAACCGTCATTTTCTCCTTTCACTTCGTTTCATTAATTTTTCATTAGCTGTAGGCGACGTTGGGGAGTGTCAGAAAACATGCAATGGAGTTGCGCACTCCTCAGTTGGAATTGGATGGCGATCAGAGTACACTTCGATTTTTTTAAGTTTTGCACTTTTTCACACTTAAAAATTGTCGCCTCACAGCAAGAAGATCCTGGATGCTGAGCTTGCATGTTCTCTTGGTGTGTGTGTGTGTGTGTGGGTCAACTCCAGGTACTCCGGTTTCCTCCCACAGTCCCAAAATATGCATTTAGGTGATTGGACACTCTAAGATTGCTTCTAGGTGTGAATGTGAGAGGGAATGGTGTGTGTGTGTGTCTATTCCCTGCCTTCACCCAACTTATATATGTGCTGGAGATGGGCTCCTCGTCGGTTAGGTTTAAAGTAGGTGGGATAATGGATGGACGGACATTTATTCACTCTGCTGAAAAAGACATCTGGCGTAATCGACCGTTTCCTCTCAAAATATGTAATAGCAAAATGAGACACAGTGAGTAAGCGAGAACTGCAAAATTGCGGTCGTGAGTGTGACACTCACGGACGGCAATCACGGCTAATAGCTATTTGTGAGTCATTTGATGTGATTCATTGTGACGCCAAGTGTAAGACTATGCTGAAGTCATCCCAAGTATTCAGAATATGTCACTCGCATTGAGCAATCTTGACAACAAATGCATCGCAAAACACATTTCGAGGTTTCCCGACGCAGGCTGTTTACCTACAAGTGGAATTTAGGGGTTAATGAAGGGGAATGCATGAGTAACGAGGACTGAGAATGTGCTTTTGTCTCCCTCTAACTGTCGTTTCCCCTCCCACAACGCACCGAAGATTACTGGGCAGCACAGTGTGAGAGAAAGGAAGAGGAGGATGAAGAGATGGAAGGGGTGAGGGGGGGTAGGGAGGGGAGGGAGGGGGAGAGGGCGGCATGAGAGGGTGTCTCTCGCTGAAAGAAGCCTGTCGATCTCTCAGCAGGCATATTCAGCCCTCCACCCCCTCCTCTAAATGAGAGCCACAACAAGGCCTCCTCTGTCTGTGTAGTCTCTTCATCTATTCATGTTCCCCGTGGAAAACATTCTCCCTCACTCTCCAAACCCCCTCACCCCCCTCTCCCTCTCTCCCCCTCTCTCCCTGTTCCTCCATCTCTCTAGCTCTTTCAGTCTGAAGCAGGATGCCTTTGGAGAATTGCCGCTCTCAAAGGTCTCCCCCCTCACAATCAGGCGGTGTGAATATATTTAACAGCACGTCTTGGTGTGTGTGTGTGTGTGTGTGTGTGTTTGCGCATGTTTAATTAGCTGATCTAGTTAATAGTTGCACGGAGTGTTCTCGGCCCCTAGGGATTGGTGCTGTCTCTAATAACTGGAATGAAAGTGAGAGCTGTAACATTTCTCCGACGTTGTAAACACCCTGCGCCAAATACTGTAATTACACAACACCAGCTCAGGTGTATGTGAAGGTCACATTCCAAGTGGGTTTATATGTGTGTATGTGTGTGTGTGTGTGTGTGTGCATGTGTTTGACTTACCGCCAGATAGAGCATGGTGTACATTGCAAAGGAAGCATGGCCAGAAAAAAAGGACTTCCTGCAAAGGAATGCAGATAAAGACACATCAGTTAAGTGAACCAGGATTTTAAATACTCCACCTTTGGTAAGCAAGACGCTTAATTTCACTCACACATACACACACACACATACACACACACACACACACACCTGGCTTCCTCCTCCATCTTCGGACTGCGTGCCGCGCAGGGGATCTCGGGCACGTAGCTGCCCGGAGTGCAGTTGATGGACGCGTAGGTGATGTTGCAGACAGACAGGAAGTTGGGTCGCAGGCGTCCCACGCTCAGCTTGGCCATGTTGGTGAGAGACTGTCCCACGCAGCAGCCGAACAGGAAGCTCCCCAGTTCCTTGTACAGGCACGACACGTACAGGTTCTGCACGAAGGCCCGGGAGTGAACACCTCGGAAACGCACCCTGTAGCATTCGCCCAGCGCGATCTGAGATGGAAACGGGACAAGAGGAACAGGTTGTGCCATCAGATGTTTCATAAGCATGTTTGCCCCGCTTAAACAAACACATCACGCCAACCGACGAGGTGTCGATGGACCTGGATTCTCTGCGCAAACACAGGTGGGGACACGTCTTACCGTTAGGCCGGTGATGGCGATCCCTCCGGCTATGAGCAGACTGTCGGGGATGGCCTCGCGCTCCACGAAGGGATAGGTGATGGTGGAGTCCCCGCAGAAGAGGCCTCGCCTGTACGGAGTCACCGCTTTCAACTCGCACGCAAAGAAAGGGATGGAGGCTGATGAAATGTGGGAGAGACAGGGAGAGGGAGAGAGAGAGGGAAAGAGGGGGGAGATGGACAAAAAACAAAAGATGGTTTGATGAATGTCTGTGGACGTGCGGCCTGTGCAATGATGATAACGCAGACGGAGACGGAGAGACAGACACAGAGATGCTCCTGTCTCACAGGAAGCAGCTTAGAGAGTGTCAGTCATCTGGTGGCACGATTTCCCCAGATTTCCCACTGGGAACAGAGCATTCCACACATAGCTGCATCCACCAAGAGGATCAGGGGAGAAGGACGGATGACAGACAGAGAGATGGTGGGAATGACAGTGGAGAATTGGGATAAGGAAGGAGGAAGAAGATATTAGAGGGACTGTACGCGGAGAACGAGCACAGCAAACATACCACGGCGATAGTTCAATCCATCTAATCTTACATTAACCAGCGCTCTACGCACTTATTTCCTGGTAAGTCACTGATTATAAAAACTGGCCTCCATCAGGTGAGAGCCTGACTCTCTTGAGCAAACAGACCGTGCAGCCCGACGGTGAAAGTTCACAGGGTAACAAGTGTGCGACATTTCGATTAAAAAAAAGGGAGAGTCTCAAAAAGGACAAAAAGGGAGATACGGCTTCCACAGAAACAAAAGGCCGATCCGCTGGTCTGAGCTTTGCTCAGTTTAATGTTTTTTTTTGTGCTTCAAACTAATCCGCAGTGGCCTCCTGTGAGAAGCCTGTCCGGCCATGTCCACTCCTTTGTCCCCTATCCCATGTCCCCTCGTCACCCCATGGAATGCAGCACAGAGAACATGGGACTAATCATTAACCTCTGTGCCTCTTCCTGTCATCCCTGGCCTGCTGGATGGTTGGAACGCACCCAGGCCAAAACATTGCTCCTGCCAGGGAATCTCTCAGACTACGTGACTGAGCAGTGCACAGGATACACACTCAAAAACCAGGCCAGCAAGAAGCGAAGCACAAGTACACACGCTCACAGCCCCAAAAACAATAGGCCGCAAACATGACTTTGAGTATGATAAATCGACGATTGCAAACTGGCAGAGGGTGAGGTACGAATACCTGACCTACTAAAACTGTAGGTAGTGCAACTGTGTGCACTTTCAGGATTTTTCCAGACTTAGTTTTTTTAGAGTTTGCTATCACAGCCGGCTAATAAAACACATGTATTCACCCTCAGGGAACTGATAAAAGAAGATAGCAACGTGGAAAATAATCTATAGCTTTGAGGCTATCAGCACAGAAAGCGCACGAGAGGGAGGCTCTCACGCTGGAAACGCTGGCAAAGTTTCTCTGCAGGCAAACCTTCAGCGCGGTGACCTCTGCGGCCGGAGTCACGTTGCCCCAACACAGAGACAAAACACAGATAAAAGCCTGAACGCTTCCATATATTTTAGCAGGGGCCTCGGCGAGGACGCGAGGGAGGGAAACACTTTGCAGGCAGATAGGGGGAGGCCGTGACGCCAGGCAGGAGTGAGAGAGAGAGAGAGAGAGAGAGAGAGAGAGAGAGAGAGAGAGAGAGAGGGAGATAGGAAACACCTCGCATCTGACCCTGATCTCTCGCTCATCACAGGCAAACCACGAATGCTGGTGTCTTCTCACACACACACATGCACACACACACACACACACACACACCAGCACAAATCCGGCTCAGTCATGTGCTGACGTACCTCTTGCTACGCAACATTCGGCCTATCTACGATTTTTAGTGGAAGGAATTCACGATAAAGACACCTATTTTTACCTCTCTTTTTTAATCTGATGTCTGGTCAGATTCTTGCCCTGATAACAAACGCCAGCTGAATCGACAAATAACACGAATTAATTGTTGAGTATTACATTTATTGCAACCTCCTCCACCGAACCCGCTGTTAATTCTGAAGACCAATTTCATTATTATCTAGCAGTGTTATAATGCAAGACTGAGGGAAACTCTTTTCTTTTCATTATAAAGTGAATATTCTGCCTCAGGGAATCCTTTTTCCCCTTCTCTGCCACCTGCCTAAGGTACACAAACATCTCTTAATCTTCTAGTCATAATCCTGTTATCTGCGTGTGTCATAGCTCGGAGCCCAACAGAAAAATGTCCAGGTTCCAGTTTAAAACAGAGTATTGAGTTTCCTCAACTGGGTAACAGTGCATTAGACCGCATCCTGAATAAAGTCGAAATGAAAAAGCTTGGTCGTGTGAGCGAACATGCGTGTGTTGGTGCTTCATGAACATTTCTTATTATGATTAATGAACCATGGTTCAAATTTACATTAAACGTGACACATTGATTGCGGGCTTGAAATTTCAGATGTACAGCTGCGTTATTGCTGCTAGTTTTCACTAAGCTGCTTTTTTTCCCCCCACTTTGGAGCCAAAATAAAAATGAACCGAGCGACGCTTGGTCAGCCTTTTAACACGGGCCCAGACACACTGCACAGTCTCCTTGAAGCGCCGCTCTTTATCATCATTTGCGGTGTGCTCAAACGCAGCAGCAACAGGCAGCGTTAAGTATGACGTTTGACATCCACTCTGGGCGGCTTTGGAGGCAATCAGCCGGGTTTTGTGGCAATTGGGAGTATCTTCTTCTGCTCTCTATAGCGTCCATTACCGCCCAACGGCTTTCACCGTGGCCTCATCCGATTTCCACAATATGGTCAGCCTCCCTCGATAATCAATATTCCAGATCAATATTGTGCATTAAGGAGACTCTGCGGTTACAGTGCAAACACGGGCTTCTGGGGGATAATTTTCAATTCATACAGGGGTGGGGGGAGGCTAATGGGAACCACGAAGTGCTGAGCCAGATAACAGCTTATTTTATGACCTCAGGCCTGCCAGTACTTATGGCTCGTGTTGTTTTCCCATTTTTGCGTCAGGTCCATGAACTGACTCCGAGCTGCCTGGCTGTGCACCAACGATCACTCCGCTATGGCAAGAGCTTCTTATAAAATGCCACAAACTCCAACTAACATGCATCTCAAATTCTCTGAGTACTGCAATAAATGAATAAAACAAACAAAGCTTCTCAGTTCAATTATCCGGCGTCCCGTACCATCGCGTACAAATTCCAAAAGCCGCTTTTGTCGCAGTCAACCTCGACGCTTTACAACTACATTAAAACCGTTTTCACAACAAGATGCAGAAACACTCCAGAGACCGTCACATCATCTGTCAGGCAGCTGCGAGCAGGCCTCTTGCACCTGGCCGAGACACGCTCAGAAGAGAGCCAGGCCGGGCAGAGCCTGCGAGGGGACCCAAAAGGAGGCGGAGGAGTGGGTCGGCTCACACAGCCAGGCCAAAATGTGCTGCTCGCTGGGCCTGACACTCAAAGCAGGAATGCTTTCAAAACAGTCAAAAGGGATAGAAAGAAAGAAGGGGTGTGGGAGTGGAGGGGAGGGGAGGGTGGAAGGAAGAGAGGAGGAATGAGAGCAGAGAGGGGATATGTGCCTCACTCTGAGAGACTGTTCTGGTTCTAATTTACACATCTATGACCGCAGCCCAGAATGAGCTCACTGTGAGAGCAGAACAACAACAACCAAAAGCAAGAAATAAAAAAAAGAAAAGACAAGAAAAAGAAAAACGACTAAGGAGAGAGTTATTAAAGGCCGAGCACAGGAAAAGAGGGCAGATGGTAGTCGTTCGTCAACAGGCTTTACGGTCACATTGCTACACATCTGCTGATCAATACTGTGTCAGGATTGAAACTAGGCTAAAATGCATGGCCAGGAGGCTCGAAAATTGACAAATGGCGGTGAGGGCAGCAGAACTGGGGTGAGAGAAAGCTGGAGGGATGGAGCCAAGAGAGATGCGGAGAGGCTTTCTCTGCAGAGAACAGCAGACGGAGGCGATTAGTGGTGGTTCTGGAATGTGAGGGTCAGAGATCTGGGCTCTGCTGGGACCCGCTCTGTAAACACGACCCCACCTCAACCAGCAGAACACCCCCCCACACACACCCCCCCCAACACACATACACACTCACATGCACATAAAAACCACACTGGGATGCAAACAAACCAAAGCCGCAGCCACAGAGACTAACACACAACCAAACAAACCACCGAAAAAAAAAAAACAGCAGCACCTGGAGGAAAAACTAACCAACCAATAAACCACGATTGGGCCAAATAACCCCAAGGCAAACATGCTGGTCCCTGTCACAGACATAAGAGAATTAGCATGGATGCTGCTGCGGTCTGACAAACAGCCTGTGCATCCTCATAGAACAGCACGATCCTCTGCCCAAAGCTATATCTAAGTGGCCGACTGCGTCATCGCACCCGATATCGGTTGACTGTCCGGCTCCTCGTTTGCCCTCTGACAGAACTGGAGGACGAGCGATCAGTGACCTGTCAACGCGGGTCCATCTGGCCTGCAGTCTGGGCCTGTAACAGCTCCATTCAGGGGTGGTCCGCCCTGGCCCTGGCCCGGGCCCCTCACCGCCAGCTCACGGGTGTGCCGTCACGTTTCCCCAAGTAAATTCTAAGCTGCTTGTTTGCCTTCAAGTCAACCGTGCAAAAAATAATAATAAGCCCGTGAGCTGAACTGTGACGTGTCGTAATTTGAAATTTTTGCAAGAACGATAATCCCCCCCCCTCCGCCCCCGATGACGACCAGAGCACACACGCTGGGCCGGGTGGGCTCGTGCGGCCGCTGGCGCAATAACCGCTTAAAGCTGCGCAAAGCCATCGCCATAAGCCCGTCTGGGTCTGCTCTTTCATCTAATCACTGTTCCATTGGAGCGAGGTATTTTATAAGCAACGCCAAGCCTTTAATGTTGCACCTGATCTAAAAAAACACAAAAAAAAAAGTCTTTGTGTGAACACAGACACACACACACACACAAAAGAGCCGAGACAGACACACACGCAAAGACGGTTGCACTGTAGGGCAGGTAACAGGAGTTATTCACACCAAGGCTGTGATCACGATTGGCACCATCATCTGAAGCAAATGCAGTGAAAAGGCTTTGTGTGTGTGAGAGCCCTGGTAGGTGGTTCGTCCTGTTCATCTTTGTCGGAGGAGTGGGACAAGCTGAGTGATCGGCGTGGAACCCCTGTGCCACGCACACACCCATTTTTTTTGGGCTGCATTATTCTGAGACTCCTCTGTTTTGTCTACCCTGATGGCAGCACAAAGAGAGCAATCAGACGAGAACAAAGACGCTCTGAGGAGCCACAACAGCCTCTGGATCTTTGTTAACCATCTGCCCCGTTTTGACACTCAGGTAAAAAACGGTGGTTCGGACTGGCAGGAGGAAGAAGAGTCCCATATATGCCAGACACGTTTTGCATGTGACCGCAGCCCGCCACAAGAGACAACAGAGCCAAAAATGCTAAATATTTAGCACGTAAAACCAACAAAGGCCGCAGAAGATGCCGTGCGTAAACTGGAAAACAATATTTCGTGCGAGCCTTTCTCCTTCCCTCCTCTTCACCTTTCCACCAGCAGGAGCTCCAGGAGAGCTCTCTGCCCGCCTCGCTCCACTGTTACTGTTACCGCCGGCCAGTGGAGACATGCTTCCCACAGCTGCTTCTGTTCTCTCCACACTTCACTGACCTGCTTCCTGGAGCCGAGCTCTGGAGTTCAGGGCATGAGTGGTGAGGTCTGAAGTGGGTCCGTCTGACAGTCTGTCTGTCTGACGGTCTGACTGCCTGACAGTCTGTCTGTCTGATTCAGCAGGAAGCATAAAGGAGCCGCCACTCTGGTATGCGCCTTGGAAACTTTAAAGGAGCTCTGTGGTGACTTCTTGCGGTGTGAAGGTGAGGGCAAGCACGACAGAGGTGAAGCCCGGCCGTCTGCGACGTGAGAATGACACACGGCTGCGGTTTGAAGCTCGGAGGGAGGGGGAGGTCTTTGGTGCACTGGTTCTTATCAAGATAAAAAAAACAACTTAGATTTAGAAGTGTTAGATTTTAGAATAGAATATGTCTTACCTTGACCCACTACCATGGAGGTACTGGGTCAAGGTGCCTTGCTAAGGGGCACTTGAGCCATTGAAGGGACTTGAACCTGTGGGTCTCAAATCTGGGTCCTTAACCACTAGACCACGGTTGACCTTTTTTTTATAGTTAATTAAGTTAAGTGTAACTTAATTGCATAAAGTGATGTAATGTGTAAGTTTATACTATAATCTTAATCTTTTTTTCTACAAATCAAGTGAACTTCCTGCAGAGATAATTTCACTCCTTTTGAGTAACCTTTTCCTCAGAGTTAGTGTTATTATACTGCTTTCAGACACCCCTTTTTGCAGTCTGTGCGTGTGTGCGTGTGTGTATGTGTGGGAGGGTGGGAGGTGCCTAACGAAGGTGGTACTGTATATATATATGTATATGTATATATATATATATATATATATATACATATATATATATATAGTACCACTGAGTCTTGAGGGATGGAAATAGCTGAGGGCTTTGGTTTCCAGTGGAAAAGACTTCTGGAACAACTTCAGAGTGAAGATGGAGAAGATAAAGACCAGTAGGGGGGTGGCTCCAGCAGGTGAGATGTGATACAATGATAAAATGGCGGCCTCGATGATGGGTAATTCTGCCATGGCGCCAAGGGGGTCTAAGTTTCCTTGTTTGTGTGTGTGTGTGTGTGTGTGTGTGCATGGGGGGGGGCATTAGAAGACGAGCCATTAGTTCTGACAGACACAAAGGCGGGGCTACGGGCTGTGTTCGCATTCAGGTAGATTCTTTGATGGTAAGCCTCTCCAAACCCATTCTAGCTAATGAGCTCTGAGGATTAGAGCACTACACACATTTTTATTCACTCATTACCGCTAATACCTGTGGACCACCCTGGGCACTTACACAACTGCCATCGAGGAGAAGATTGCAGCTGCCTCATTAAAAGTACATTTGAAGCTATTTGCTGGCTGAACAGCCCCGATCCTTCTCAGCGCTGCCTCCTCAGTTGGATGTGAACAGACAGCTGTGGAGAACGTCCCTCGGGCACCCCTGGGCCTGACCTCTGACCCCTACAGTAGATCCTCAGCCTATTCACTCCCTCACACACTCTCCCACCCAGGGGCTGTACACTCAAGTCAGGCTCTCACTTGCCCCTGAGCCTTCGGGCAATGGAAGCATTTCTGAGGCCAGGGCCCTGGCTCTGGGGGGCTAATGGGTGAAGGAGGATGCACTGACAGCAAAACACATGTGGCCGTGTAGACCGACTCAGGACGAGTGCAACTAATGGATTTCCAAAGCTCTGCAGCGCCGTCAAAACGGGAAGGAGACGCATTAATACGGCCGACGAGGGACAGTAAGCAAAATCACTCC